>JAODTK010003665.1:0-171887 GCA_026419785.1 Sclerodactyla briareus
TAGCATATCTATAAACGTACCCCATTAGGACTCTGCACCCTGCCCCCAATCTGCTATCGGAATACCTGATCATTTGGTTGCACAGTTCTACATGCTCACAAGGTTCTTAGACTCTGACCTAACTAAGGTGGATCTTGGACTGACCCCAAAACAATAGTGACTTATGTTCTGAATGGTAACTCTTGTGCCAGTAGAACTCTTCTGATCATTTCATCGCACACAGTTATTCTGCTCACAAGCTTTTAGACTTTGACCTCTGTTGACTTCGATGCCGTGATGACCCCAAAACCCATAGGGTACTATACTCCACATAGACCCTTCATGCCATGGATGAAACTCTTCTCCATCATTTTCAGCGCACAGTTATTCTGCTCACAAGCTTTTAGACTTTGACTTGTTGACCTTTGGTGCCAGGATGACCCAAACATCAATAAGGATAGTCTTATCCAATAGCAAACCCCGTCATGCCAGTATGAGCTCTCTACATTTGTTTTGTTTGCACCAAGCTGTATACCTTCAAGATTTTTCAGACTTTGACCTCTCTCGTAACCTCGGACATGACTCCAGAGAAAATAGGGTTCTCTCCTCTTTCAACAGTAAAACACAGGGATAATTTGAACTCAATAGAATGCTTGATTCTTAGATATTGTTCTTACAAATAGTGTCACCATTACACACCCCACACAAATACACAATGCATATGACTACATGGATTCCTTCTGCCTATGGCAAGCGAACCAAACAAAACAGTATTTGGCATGAGTGCTTATATAAAATATCCTGGAGTGACTTCACACCCATTCAGTATTCTACTAATTCTACCCCTTTCCATAGTGCTGGGACAGTAACATTTTGCATGAGGCTCAGTGAAGTTATATTACTATAAGGCGTATATAAAATCAAGGAACATTGAGCTAAGTGTACAGCAGTCCCTGTTTATTAACTAGTTTACCACAAAATTCAAAAGTTAATCATTTTAATTATATTCTCGATAGACACGGTGGCCACTGTGGTGTCCACACTGTGGTGACCACTGTGGTAGACATGGTTTAAGGATGGATGCGATATTACTGTCATTGGTGGAGGTCTAGATGAGAAAGCTTCTCTGTTTTATGTGGTCAAAAACATGGTGAACATTGTTAAAAAAAAAACATGCGGTTATCGTGTTAGGTGTATGACATCAGTCAATAAACATCATAGCCCTAATGTGAGTTGAGGGCCTTGACAATGATCGTCTCTGTTGTATTGTGTTCGTGTCATCATTAAGCATCTACATTGAAAAGAGTTTCTTTGCAAGAGCCCTAGGTAGTCAGGATTTAGGGACTGTGATATTGGCTCATGTGTTTCATATTGCAACTTCCAATCTTGATGGGGAGAATCGTTTGGAGCTAGTGATTGACATACTTAAAAGCAGTTCATTCATTCCTGACAATTCCTCCTACCGTTGCCCCTTCGCCTTTCCAAGCAACGACTGCCAAAGATATTCCTCTCACCTTTTACAGCAATGAAAACAACAGAGAGGGTGCTGGTTGGTATGTATAGGATCCAATGTTGCATGTCAGGCAGAACCACAAGTACTTTTTGCTAATGAAATAGATGTCAGCTCAAATGAGGAATTGAAATACCAGCTTTCCACTCATACCAATTAAATGTCCCGTTCACTTCATTTAGTTATCTGTCCATCCAGCCTTATGCCGCAATATATGGGGGATCTGCAGGGTTCTCTCTGGACCAGCATGCCCTTAAAGGGAAATTCGAGTCAAAAAATATCCTAAAATTATATGATTGTGCATGAAAATCATACCAATCAAACTTTGTGTCATGTTCATAGCATTTTAGGTTATAAAGTTAGTGAATTTCAAAGATACAAATAATCACTGCTAACTTTGGCAATTTCCCGCAAATTGGCAACATTTGTGGACGTTCATATCTACAATTGAGAGAAAATGTTAGGGAATATGCCTTTTTCCTTATGATTGGTAAAATATGACATCACAAAAAGTTGCACGTTTGCCAAAATCGGCAAATTATATGAAAATTTGGGAAGCCATATTTCCAACGAACAAGCTATGAAACTGGAACAAAGTGATATTCAAATGATTTTTTTATTCTCATTAACATTGTAACACCAGAAAGTATAATTTGGGCTGGAATTTCCCTTAAGGCATGTATGAAGAACGTTTTGACGCAGTGCCGCACTTATTTGATGCACCTGAGAGAGAGTAGTAGAGAAGTTAGTAGTGTTAAAAAGATAAGGGTTTCGTAGTGCGGAATCAGGTGCACATTAGGGAATTCGACTCACAAAACGTTTTCCAATCGAAGGAAATGGCAATTCGACAAACTGCCAGCCAAAATTTGTGGGGACTTCAGCCAGTAGCTGGCATCGGCATATTGAGTGGGGTAATGCGGAGAGCATATATGGGTCAATTTTGGGTCATTTCATGGAAATGCTATGGAATATATGGTACTTGGTCAGAATTACTATGAGTGTTTCACGAAGTCTGAGGACTATATATTGTTTATGGAGCCATGACGAGATTCTCCCCAAGGCCCTACAGGGTATGCTGACTCGCAATATCCGTCAAAGGTGGGAATACCAAGCTGTTACTCTGATGCGATAGGAAACAAGGCTCCATACTGACCTGTTGCTCCCATTTTACCTGGTATCTTTCAACCAATGATTCCAGTCTGTGCCAATAAGACTTGAAGAAAGTAAACAGTGAATTCAAGCAAATTCGGCAGTCTCCTCAAATCAGTGAACAAGCCTTTGCCACAAGGTCAGTAAAATGATATGAAACTGATATGTCAAAGGTCATAGGGGGGTACTGGCTGTTTGACACTGCATGAGCAGGTGTTGCAGAACACTCTCTAGAAAAACCTCCACGCAAAAAAGTATCCGACCAACAAAATAACTGAACAAATTCCCCCATACTGATCACACCATATCATTAGAGGATAGGATGAATGGTTGATTTTCAAAGGAGTTGTGGTACAGTTTAAAAATAGGTCCATAATGATAGAGTTATGGGAAAAAAAATTTCTTCTTATACGTCGAACTGTTTGAACTTATGAAGCAAGTTGGAGGGGAAACGAATCCTCGATCCAATTAACTTGCCTTTCGAAGGGCCTTTATGGCTTCTCAACTAGTCCAGGACTTGCAAGGTCCCAAAAACCTATGATAATAACAAACCTTGACCACCTGTAGTGTAATGGACTCTCCAAGAGATTCGTGATGATGCCGAAAGGAAGACAAGCCAAAATTAAAATTTATTCAGCAGTAGTATATATTAAATCGCCAAAACTGCATTGCCAACCTTTGTAGTGCGGCCAATCTTTGATTGCAAGCCTGACAGGCCCACTATGGATGCATTTTGGACTGTACTTTGATTTGATTGTGATAATTTTTTTAATTTTTTTATATTTATCTCTCTCTTTTACTGTAGGTTGGTTGTTACCATGCCTTCCAGTGTAGCCTTCCTCCGTGATGGCGGTGCTGATTATGAGGATGAAGCTCTTCTTCTCACTCAGCTCTGTCTAAGAGCTCACTGTTGGAACCAGGAAGGTAAAATGGTAATACGTATTCATTCTTATAGGAGCAGCAATGCGCGAAGGCAAATCTCAGGAAAAACATGCACGTTATGAGGACAGTCGTTCCTGAAACTGGTACAAGTGTTAAGTGATGTTATATCCTACAGTGCCACAGAAATCTAACTTGGAGTGCTGATTTACCTTTCAATCATCCCGGACAACCAGTGTAGCGAAATCAGTCTTTTCCTACCAAACGTTATTTGTCAGTGTACAAGTTAGTGTTCGACAGTTTGAACGTGTGCTTATATCAGGGTTACAAAAATATTGTCTTGCAAAAATCTATGTGTGTGCTATTAGTTTTTTTTTTTTTTTTTTTTTTTTTTTTTTTTTTTTTTTTTTTTTTTTTTTTTTTTTTTTTTTTTTTTTTTTTTCTTTTTTTTTTTGTTTTTTTTTTTTTTTTTTTTTTTTTTTTTTTTTTTTTTTTTTTTTTTTTTTTTTTTTTTTTTTTTTTTTTTTGTTTTTTTTTGTTTTTTTTTTTTTTTTTTTTTTTTTTTTTTTTGTTTTTTTTTTTTTTTTTTTTTTTTTTTTTTTTTTTTTTTTTTTTTTTTTTTTTTTTTTTTTTTTTGTTTGTTTTTTTTTGTTTTTTTTTTTTTTTTTTTTTTTTTTTTGTTTTTTTTTTTTGTTTTTTTTTTGTTTTTTTTTTTTTTTTTTTTTTTTTTTTTTTTTTTTTTTTTTTTTTTGTTTGTGGTTTTTTTTTTTTTTTTTTTTTGGGGCATGCGTTATACGAGAAGGAATACGGTATTATTGATAGTATCCAAAAAAGTAACACACAGTTTATAGCCCATGTCTCACATGAATGCAAAATGCCTCTAAGGAAGAGAAATATTATCCCTATGAAAGGAACTGAGCAATCACTCTATAATCCTTGTTGTTTTGTTGCAGCAATTTGTCCACGTTTCACTCAGTTCAACACGCAAAAGGGTAGTCACGCAAAAATACACTCAAGAGAATATAAAAAAGATGTAAAATTATACTCTCGTAAGCAACCATCCTGAAATTTGCCAGCGCCCTGAGTGCTTAGCAGAATGCTAGTATGTTCTTGAGGGTGCAGTTCCACAGTTAGGACGTTAAATCGCAATCGTGTGATGAAAAATTGCAAAGAAATGCATCCTGCACATAATTCAGTGGTCATTGAATAAATATTTAGTACATGTATACGGTTTGAGCTACAGCACATTGATGTGCTCTTGGTTTAAGTATTTGGTATGACCGACCTGGGAATAAAACCCTGGTCTTCCGGGTGGAGGCCGACAGGGGACAAGGAATGGGGGACACCTCATGCTACTATTTTCGATATTTCAGGTTCCCTTTCCAGGGTCTTCAGTCTTGTCGGGACCCTAGGCCCACGGGCGTGATCGTGGCCCACTGGCGCTCATGACGGTGAAGGGCGTGGAGAAACATAAGGAACAGAGGAAGCCACGTGGGGGACTTTCGAACAGTGAGCTGGAGGACTACCGCGAGTGGAAAACATGACACCCGCAGAGTGAGTTCTCGACCTCAAAGCAGCCTAAGCTGGCTGAGATAGGTAAGAGGGCGTTGTGTCAATTACTCTGGTATCGACTGCTCTATGTATCTGTCTTTCTGTCTGTATTTAACTATCTATCTGTCTGTC
Source organism: Sclerodactyla briareus (assembly GCA_026419785.1). Classification (NCBI taxonomy): domain Eukaryota; kingdom Metazoa; phylum Echinodermata; class Holothuroidea; order Dendrochirotida; family Sclerodactylidae; genus Sclerodactyla; species Sclerodactyla briareus. Next base: position 5,201 of record JAODTK010003665.1, read on the forward strand.
GTCCATCACAATGGTTTTTGCCCCCAAATAGTCATTCGTTGATGAATGTTGATCAACTTGGACACAATGGTCAGGACTGAGACATTTTTGACCCTGAAAGGTCAAGGTTCTAAGTTGGGCCCCAGGGCCAAGTAAAAGGGAAATGCCGAAAATTTGATCTCCTACCAAATTCGGGCAGTCTACGATGGTCCAAATTCATCCTTCAGGGAGCCCGGGATCTCAGGACCAAGCCAGTGTGGGCCATCATGTGGAAGTTCATTGACTGCTGAGACATTCTTGGCCATATGAAGATCAAGATCAAAGTTGTTACAAGGGCACCAAAGCCATTGTTCGTAACCCCCTTTTTGGCCTTCTAATCTTGACCATTTATCACATAATTGTACAACTCATCTTGGTACATTGGGCGGTTTGTGCTACAGTACCATTGGTGGCTCTAGTTAATTGGAAAAAAAAAATATACCTCTGGCCGTGCAGAGAATTGACCATTCATGCCCGACCAGGGTACAGGCCTAATACTTGCAATGTTTTTGTCAGCTGCTAATCCCTTCACCTGGCCACAGACTAGCAAGCCCTCTTTGGCCGTACTTATTGTTGGTCAGCAGTAATCACATGGCAACAGCAACTTGCAATTGTCTACCCCTTTGTTGTCTCTGCTCCATCCCTTGTGGTGACCCGCCAACGAGCCGCCCGACTCCCACCCAGGTGAGGGCCGATGCTCTAAGCCAACTATCCAACCACTTGGTGAAGATGGCTGCATTGGAAGAGGCTCACTTCCTCATAGCAAACTGGCAAAATAAACCGCATGGCTGTTTGTATAACATTGACAACGAAAATTGGTCTGCAATCCCTGTTATAGTTCAGGGTATATTCATATAATTGAATTCTATACACTTGTTGGTACTGGTTCTTGATGTGTCCTTCGTAAAAACGTCACTATCTGTTCCCTGGCAGGCTATATTGGCTACAATTCAGCGGGCCCAAATGTGAAGGAGAAAATCTAAAAAACCGCGAGAGGAGGTAGAACTGAATTAGTTAGCATTGGTCATCATCGGTTTGTGCAATACATTCTTTTTTTATGAATCAGATCCAAATATAATGACAACATTAGAATCACCTCACACCTTCAAATGATACAAAACTTTTGGGAAACTGTGTGAAGACAGCATAAATCAGTAATTTGATTGATTTACTTGACTACCGTCAGGGAATCATATGCAGTTCAGACAGCGTGTTGTGTGGTAATGTATGTATGCTGTGTGCGTTTGGTAATAGGTGTGAAACGAGAACGTTCGTATGAATACACACCAGCCAACAGAGGACACAACTGGGAACGAGGACTGCCACGCTTGAAAGAGGGGTGTAGACAGCCACAGCGCATGCTTAAACATGCGTGTTAGTGCGTTTAGTGTCATCTGCGATCAGTCCTCGTGGGGTAGGGGTGAAGGTAGCCAGTTTTTGTAGTCCACGGTTGATGGGTTAGGTGCGGTCCTCGGTTAGCAGGTGTGTATACCCAATATAGACCGCGGTTGTGTAGCAGAAAATCATTACACTATTTCACACTCGACCACCTAGGGGGCAGTATATAAACTTTTGTTAAATTTCAAACTCAATACTCTTTAGACATGCTATTGTCTCGCCCGTTACACTGTTGATGGCCTTGATTTGACGTGTCCTCAGTTGGGGGGTTCAATCAAATGTCTCGTTTGACGGTCGTTACATGTTATGTGTGGTGTGGTTGTGTGTGACGCCTGCTTGTGAAGAACTAACTCGACCCACTTGGATGGAATTTGAAGCCCATACTTTTTATGTGGGTTTCCCATAGGAGTACATGATCCTTATTGTTTGGGATCAGGAAGGTCATCTGAGGTCATTATAGCAAAGTCGGAAAATCTTGTGAGAGATAGTCCAGAGTATACTTAGCCAATCAGGTGAAATTTGTTGTAGCTTACTTGTTGGGAGTGAGTACAAGTGGCCCTATGGTTTTAGTGCACACCAGGGATCATTTTGGAAGAAAATGAACAATTTTGAAAAATTGGTATTTGGGCAATTTCAATTGTGAAGAGCATAAAATAGACCAAAACCTGGCTGGATGAGCTCATACTGGTATGGGGGTTCCTATATGGTACACGATCTCATGTTTTGTGGGTCAGGTCAAAGGTCATTAGCAGGTCAAAGTCTGAAATCTTGTGGAGAGGAAAAAGTTCAGATTGCTTAGTCCATCAAGTTGAAATTTGGTGTGAGAGTCTATGGGGAGTACAGCAACCATGTTGGTGTCTCGCCTAAACTTTGTTCAACGAGAGACATAGTGTTCACTTGTTGTGTGTTTGTCCGTCTGTCTGTCCGTCTGTCCGTACGCGTCTGTCCGTATGTGCTGTTCTTATCTCCTGAACCGTGGAGGCCATCCATGCTGGGACATTTTTTGTGGAGGTTCCGGTGAAGATTGCCACGATGCGCATCCACTTTTCATAACATCCCCGAAAGACCATACTCATTTGTTCATAATTTGCAATATTTTAATGAAAATGGCCCGGAAGGTTTTGTACAGATATCTCTTTATCGGTAGATTGATTGGTGATGCCGTTCGGGTAGTATAATCACAACTATGAAGATACACAAACTGATTAGATTCCTGGCAGATATAATAGCTACTTCAGTAGGCTACTTTGCGTATGTATGTGATATTTTTGAAGTTGTTGGATTTTGAACGAAACTCGGTGGAGATGGTGTATCTAGAGTCCCAATGATTTTACAGTAGGGACGAGGCACCGAATGTCATTTATGTTACTGAATTCCGCCATTTACCGCTATCCTAATTTGAATAATTTATAATGCAATATTTTTAAAGTTTGTTAATCCTCATGACACTTGGTGGAGATGGTACCACCTTCGCTCCTGATAAATTTAACAACCTTGTAGGGTCACTAAGGTCATTTAATGTGAATAATTCGCATGATTAGCATTTCCGAAGTTTTTTCAAATGGCCATAACAATGGGAATGAGTGCAGTTATGGTGCTCGTAGAGATGTGTCATGGTAATTTTTGGGTTCATTGGATCAAACAACAATCTAAAGAAAAGGTCAAAAGGTCAAAGGGCAAGTTTTAAGAAAAGGTGGCTTATTTAGGAGTTACAGGCCAAAGAATAAAAAACGTCAATTTGGGATATGTGATAGAGCTCTGTGTGCTCATAGACGAAACCAACTCCTGCTTGATATGACACCTGGTCTTCAAGTTACAAGGGCCAAAGGTCGATTTGCGATACTTTTGGGCGATAGCATTAGGGCATGTGTATTTATTACATTATGCTTTGGGGCTTCGGGCATCAATGAGGCAAGCATTTTCATAAAAACCGTCATGCCATTAAAGGTCATTTAAGGTCACTCGTGGACCAAGAACTGCCAAATAATAACATTTCATGAACACAGCCTCTTATGACTGTGTGTGATATGGCTGGAAATTGGGGACATGCAGCATAATATCAAGGGTAACATTGTTCATAAAAAACCGGAATGTCATTAAAGGTCATCAAGGTCACTTATCGATCGAATATGCCAAAATAACATTTCCTGCAACAGCCTCTAAAGACTGAATGTGATGCTGGTGTTTTCGAGAAAGGTGGCCGCATTTATAATGGGAATATCCATAAAAAACCAAAAAACCTTGTATGTTAGCAAAGCATTCAATTATCCGAATCCTAAATGGTTGGCATGAGTAAAAAAAAATAGCCCCTACAAAAACTACATACATTCTTTGATTAAATTAGTACCCTCTCCAGCTACCCATTTAAGAACGGTATAGTCTAGCTCAGCATTACTATCAATATAACAGAAATATCATTGAATTTTTACTCATTTAAACTTACAACCCCTCAGGTATGGTATTCCATTCATCCCATTAACTAGTATCTTAGCTGTAAAAGCAGAGATTCCAATTTTTAAAAATTTTGGGTCCCGATTCATATCAACGTCATGGGCTTACCTGTTGACAAAATGTAGAGGAACATCGTTGCACAATTGATTGAGAAGCTGAGTTACAGTGGAATCCCTCTACTGTATATCACCTATATAGAGCAAATAGCCTAACACAGTAACTCTTACTGTGCATTTCAACATCCAACAAGCCTGAGGGTGTCCAGGCTACACCTCCACGGGAACTATTCCATATGCTTATCCACTCTAGCCAGGGGAATCGGCAAGTAGCTGTAGAGAGGGGTGGGTGGAAAAAAAAAAAAAAAAACTCCCTGGGGTTCCTGGAAGTAGAGATGTATAAAGGGGATACTCTTTGATGATATACAGGATAACTTCATTAGATTTAGGACCATATCCAATTGTTTGGCCAATACAAGTAATCTGAAGGGAACTCATAGTTATTGGTTTATAACGGGAGAAGTACATGTAGGTAGATTCATGCTAAAGACCCACAGCCTGTTGTTAGGTTTGCTACGTTCCAAGGGGTGTAGGTAGTCAATGATTGGACAATGAATGTTCAAATATTGAAGAGGTTATTGGATACCATTACATGTACACCATTTCACTCAATCACTTTGCTAGGCTATTATTCATTTTTTTCATTCCATCACCACTTATTTTCTCTAATTCATTTCGCTATATACAATTGTATTTTATTAATATTATTCATTATTATTTACATGACTGGAGGTCATTCAGTGTGTCTATTGTGCATGGTCATTCCAAATTCACCGTTTGTGTTGATTTTTCAAAGACCTTCTTTCGAAGAATATTTGAAGTGAGAAAATGAGTCAATGGAATGTCCGATTGGCTATTGTGGTAATTTAATAATTACATAATTTAGTCACATTTCCTTCCACAAAACTTGTAATCCTTTAGCAGACATTGTCAATAGTCAGTCCTTACAAATATTTGCCAAATTGGGCAATGAGTAGTAGGCTGTTTCGGTTAGATGCTAATACCAAATTCTTTAAGCGACACATGGAACTTGTAATTGTTTGTATGGGACTACAAAGTAAACACTTATCGCTCAACCAGGCGAGACCCTGTGGGCGATCGCCTTGTTTGTGCAACAGTCAGTCATTTTGGGGAAAAATGGGAAATTGTGAAAAATTGTGATTTGTGGTGGGCAATTTTTAGCTTGTGGAAGAGCTAACCCGACCCCACCTGTATGGATGGAGCTCCTACATGGTATGTGGGTTTCCATAATTACTACATGAATCCCTATTGTTTGGGGTCAGGCAATTTCAATCTGAGATCATTAAAGGTAAAATTCTGAAAATCTTTTTACCACCGATAAGTAACCCAATGCCTTGTCTGATCATGTTTGCAATTTTGGTATGGCAGCTTCTTGGGGAGAGGACAATAACCCCATTAATGTTGGTATAACTGGGAGTCATTTTTAGGGTAGATTAAGAAATTCAAGCTGGATGTGGGTTCATCTTAACGAGAACATGGTCCTTATTGTTTTGGGGTCAGGTCAAGCGTCATCTGGTCCTCATCAGAAGGTAAAAGTTTTGATGCTATGCTACTCTTGCTTTAAAGTATCTATAAGTAATCCCCACAGATTTTATCAGTCCTGTTAATCCACAAGTTTCTTTATAGTCAGTCAACGGTAATCTAGTTACAAAGTTTTAAGTGAAAGGTTATGAACGCAGTCAAGGAATCATAAGCCTCTTGGCTTTCTGTTTTGAACCCCCGCCTCAATTTGGGCATTCAGCACTGGTTCGGGCCTGTCACTGAATTTAGACAATTCTTCTCAGGAAGTTATATAACAGGTACAAGAAGTTACCTAATTTCTACTACCAAATTGCCATTGGCCAATATAAAATAATATCCCACTGAAATGATTTCATCTGAAAACACTATTTATATGTTGGTAGAACTTGTGTATTATGCTAATCTGCAGAATTTGCTATCATTAAGTTCACTTATCATTCCTATAGATCATAACAATTTTATTCCTGTACCTATCCATAGTGTAATGCATCTTGATTGTATAGTAGCGAATACTACCACTGTCTTTCTGTGTACCCTGATCTGTTGTTTGCCGGTGCTATGACACCATGGCTTCCCGTTTAAAATTATCCACTGCCCCCAATAGTCCAACCATCCTCACTAGAAGATGCCAATCTGAGGTAAGTACAGTAGACGATACCCTCCAATGCCACCTATGTTAATATGGGTTTTTTTCTCTGGCCTGTTTTCTAGATATGAGCCACTTTTGAACTTATTTTCCTTTAGATCTTCGCAAAGATGTAGTTTTATTCAGAGTACACAAGATTTGTTTCAGAATTGGATGTTCTTTTTTATGGCTCACTGAGTATCCTCATTTCATTTATCAACCCCCTTTCGAGATATGGCTGCTTTAAACGCACCCCTCAAATCCAAACATGGTGGGATTGCATTGCATAACATTAATTTCAAGGTCTTGTAACTTCAAAGTGACCCCCTATCTGTAGTATACTGTTAGAACGATTTTTTGTTGGGATCTTTCCTACTGTGGAGCAACCAAAATAGAGGGGGTGCTTCAACACCCACACAAATTAATAACTTCATCCCCAAAACTGCTATGTCGATCATAGTTGCCTATGGTGCTTTTTGTGGAGGTATATATGATGTATATATATTACATGCCAACATGACTAGGCCTCTGTGGTCTGGGGATGTGCAATGATCCTATGGTGTTTCTATTTGATCATGAAATATTCAATATGCGCTAATGATCAATGACACCAAACGTGTTATAAGTGAATATTGACCATGACACCATATTTATATGCAAAAGACATGCATTATGCATGTGGTTGTAAGGTTCAATGTTGTTACACACCTATCCTGGGTCTTCACTTCATATGGTTCCGCTGTGGTGCAATGGACTTTCTGGGGTTATGGGATTTGTTTACAGGATGTTTTTTAGTAATTCTCATCAGTCGGGGCTGTGAGCAGTCCATTGGACTTGGTAACTCCTCCAGGTTTCCGAGGAAGTGGTCGGGTCCCTGGAGTTCACCGTAGTCACTTTCAGTTGGGGACTGACTGGCGGTCCCAGGAGCATTTTTGGGATTGGGTTCCACCCCTGCCTCGTATCATCTTAGCACGTGTCGGAACATCACGCGGCCAGTTCTCTTTATAAGCCTTAAATGGCTTCCTGAACCCGTATAATTCAAAATCAATGAAGAGAAGATCATTGTGGAGGTGTACAACATAGATCCTTGAACACTCATGTCTATTGCATAGATGTACATATGTATATATATTCAAGGTTCGCCAGTTTCAAGCTTATTTCCACCTCATTATACAATCATGGCATTCTTCCATATTTTACATAGTGATATACTGAAAAACGAATATACAATTACATAAATGCAATAAAAAGACAAGGCATGCAATACAAACCTAACATACAATATATACAACATTCTGTATTCCAATTGAGGTGGATGGACCAGAAATAAGTATGACATATATATATGTTATATAGAGATATGACCTATATATATGTTGCCTATCCAACACAATAACCCATTTTTGGATTTGTCATTGTTCTTCATTCGGATACTTTGGATATTGCGAACCGTTAGAGCTGGAATATGTCTATTATATATTATATATAGTATATATATATATATATATTGATTAATATGTATAATGATATAATATTAATTCAAGCTAGAACGATGATGAACCCTCAGAAGCTGTCATCAAACCCTATCCTCTCCACAGAGAAAGACAAAGAAGGTGTAACACCATCTACAGTAGAAGCCAGCTAAAGAGGGTCCCAGACCCTGGCGAGCCTCCATGTGGCAGTACGTAGTCATGGAGATCAGCCTGGTGCCTCAAAAGATAATTGCGTGAGTTTCATCCTCCGCAGCTGCGGCTGTCTGTTGTCAGATGCTCATTTCAATGATCCATGCGAATGTGTATTCCTCTATCTGTGGTGTCATGCCTACTTTTATTTTGTGTTTTAAGCATTGGTTGAGTTGTGATTTCTTTGCACACTAATCATGGAACAACGTCTTGGAACTCGGGTGGTCCGCCAGTGGGAGGTTGTAGTCCGCCAAGTGGAAGGTCAGGTATCGCCAAGTGGAAGGTCATTTGAGGTGCTAACAAAATGAAGATAAATACCATGTCAGGGGTATGGCAGAAACGTCAACCCATTATCTCTCAGTGGGAGAGAAGTACAGGATCTTAGATTCGGACAAAATCCTGGGTAAATGGGCAGAAGGTTCCCCTGTGGTTAGAGTACTAGGTCCAGTTACATATCTGATCAGTATAGTTTGATCGCTCTGGAAGGACATATTGTGATCAGATTATGTCGAAACGTCACGCCGGTCATGGTAGAATCAGTCCTGATCATAAGAATGCATGATGGGATCGGGTTAGAAGTCCTTCGAGTTGGGATGTCGGTACATCTGAAGGGCATGCGGTATTCAAAATCTCAAATCGTAACCTGACAGGAAATTGGTATATGATAAACATCATGATAACTTAAGTGAATCGGTTCGGAGGGCGCGTACAGTTCGGCAAACCCCAAGTCCTTATGATGTTTGAGCTTAGTTAGGGTACGATTATGTGTTAACCATATATATTCTAGTGATGTTGTGGAATATGGGGTCGGCTTGACACAGCTAACTGGGTCTTCCCCCTTATTTATGTTTTAAATGCTCATAGTCCGTTAGTAGTTTTTAGTAGTACCATAAGGAATTCAGATTAGTTCGTTTAGTGGGGAAAGAGTCAGGAGGGAACCGGATCCCATGAACGACCCTGAACCACAACATCCTAAGCTCAAGGATTCTCCCCAATCTGAAAAACAAGTCAAGGATTGTTCTTGGGGCATTAACACTCTCGGACCAAACAACATCTGGCAAAAGAGGCCCTTCTCCCTCATTAATCACTCTTTGGGAAGAAGAAAACATATATCCAACCAGAAAAATGTCCAACCTGCCAGCATTTACCAGGAAGCTGAGGGTGTGATGAAAGGTTCATTGTGGTCAATCGTTTTGATTAGTTCAGGAATTGACAGCCTCATTTAATTACAGTAAAGTCCAAAAGTACCCACAGTAACAGAATGTACATGTGCAGTTTTGGGGGGAGTGGGGGGGGGGGGGAGGCTCTTGTTTGGAGTAGTCTCTATATAAATCTGCCTGTCGTGCGAATTTGGGGGAATTCACAAATATTGCCTCAAACAGTAGAATCATCAAAGAATGGGTGAATTGGTCTTTCTTCAGGAGTTTCAGGGGTTTGGTGGGGACTGAAACAGAAATGCGTCGATTTGTTCATTACTCTGGGATATGTGCCTTTGTAACTTGAAATAGTAACATCAATTTGCTGAAACAATTCACTGTTACTGAAACATTACCAGAGGATCCGGAGCGAGACCATTGTGCTACCAAGAGTGGCCAGTCGCGGCAAGATTCAAGGACCCTATTATTCTCTCCCCTCAACCCAAAGCCCGGCTGTCCCTTCCTGAGGTGTGGGATATTGAGGATCCTGCCAAACCGGGGACCTGGAGACTCTATGCACGAGACTCCAGCCGGTACGCAGGACCATACTTCAAACGAGGTATTCAGAACAAGGTATACACAATACTGAGGCTGTGGCCGACCTAACCCACAGCGTGGAGGGAGAGGAGAAATCACAGAGAGGATTCAAGTGCATATCGGAGTCGAGTGAGGCATGTGTCGACGGGTGGAAACTCCTCGAAAATTTGCACTGGTTTGTGTTGGATGATTCTTAGGCTCCTGTGCATGCATGGTGGCAAAACAGGTGGTTGTGTGTAAAAGACATGCAGGGCCTACATGATTGCTGAGGCTGGTCAAAATTACAAGCAGGATCCCTTGGCAGGGATAAATATCTGAGAACATTGAGTAGGCAATAGCGTTCTCAGTCATCCATTATTGTCAACTACAATGTTGGATTTCTTTGAAAAAAAAAGTGCATCAGATTTGCTTCAGATGACTTTTCAATTGTCCCGCATGAAACCAGATGTGTTTGAGATCAAGAATACATGATGCTGAAGTTGGCTGGCTCAAACCAGCAGAACTCAGAGAGGATTTAAGGAGCGAGAAAATTGAATGTGAAACTCACTGAGAATGAAAGAAGTCCTAGCTTTGTTGTGCAAAAGACAGACAGTGGGAATCCTTCGCTGATTAAGCAATGGCTGTGAAGAGGTACTGAAGCTTGCTGAATATGGTATTAAGACACGCCTCTTGTTGCTGAGGCTAGCCCAATGTTGAAAAAGAGGGAAAACTCACATTAGGACCCAAGTGGGCATCTTGATTTTTTTTTACAGTGTATGGCTAATTGGTAGGTGGTGCTGTATATATAAAAAAAAATGTGGGACTATTTCTTCGTTTCAGATCTCTTCGTTTTGATCCTTTTTTATGTATATTCTTTTCACTATACCATGTTTTTTTGCTTCAGTGCTTCTTTATTTCATCACAACCAGAATTTGCAGTATCACACTGTTGTTATGTTTCATTTGTCAGTTTAAATTTTTGTTGTTTTTTTTTTGTTTGCCCAGGCGGGGGGGGGATTTTTTTTTTGGTATGGAAAAAAACTTGCTATTTTTTATTATGTTTTACTCCACATTTTTTTTTCTTCTCTTTTTACCGGAACGAGTTGTTTTCCACCTTTTGTTAAACAATTCATTTATTTTTGTATAATGTCAAATCAGGAATTGTTACTGTAACAGATGCTGTCATTATTTTTTTTTTAACCACACTCCTCTTGTTTGATTCTTGTCCCTCTACTGTCATAATTTTTTGTATTTCGTTTTTCATCCTTTGACGAAGTGAAGGTAGCTATGTAGTCATTTCAGTGATGTGTTTTGTGTGTGTGTGGTGGCGTGGTGGTTGTGTGACACCTGGCTTGTAACACGATAAGTCGACTCCACCGGATGGATTAGGCTCATACTTGGTATGTGGAATGTGGATTCTCCATAATGAGTGAAATTTTCATTTGTTTTAAGGGTTGGTCCAACAGAGGTCCTAGCTGAAATCTTTGTTCATAACACGATATGTCCAGAATGCTTGGTCCGATCAAGCTGAAATTTGGTGTAGAGCTTTCTTATAGGGAGAACAAGAACCTTGTTTTTTTTAGTATGGATCAGGGTTATTTTCGTGAAAAGTTGGAAAATTTGGAAAGGAGTGGGGGTTTGGCCAATTTCAGCTTGTGAACATGATACCTCGACCCCACCTGGATGGATTAAAGTTCTGACTTGAAATGTGGTTCCGCATGAGAGTATATGCCAATTGTGTTGAGATCGGGTCAAAGGTCACTTGAGGTCATCAGATGGCCAGCGTTGCAAAAAAACTTTTGAACACGATAAGCCAGAATTTTTGTTTCGATTGAACTGAAATATTGTATCCAGTTTCTCTGGCAGAAGAAGGAACTCATATTTTTGGGTGTGTTCCCCATTTTATTTTGGTTAAAAAATTGCAAAATTGTAGAAAAGACGATATGTTGGTAATTTCAGCTTAAGAAACGTGACCCATCGGATGGATCAATCTCATTACGTGATATATGTGGGTTGACATAATGTTGAAATATTATAGAAATATTGGGGTCAAGTCAAAGGTCACCAAGAATCCACTAAGCATTTTTGGCGTTCTCAGTCTGTTTAGGTTGTTTGGTGTCCAATAATGTGTGAACATTATCACCCCACTGGATGGATTCAAGCTCATACTTGGTTATGGGTTCTGCAAATTGAGGTTATGATGCCCATTGTTTGAGGTCCGGTCAAAGGTCACTTTAGGTCACAGCGACAAGTTGCGAAACCTTTGAACCCGACAAGTTCAGAAGATTTGTCGATCAAGCTTAGTGTGGGTTCTCCATAATGTTGAATTATCCTAAGACATTTTGGGGTCAAGTCAAGGTCACCAAGACATCACTAAGCGGGTTGGCTTCGGGTTCTTTTTAAGTGTTTTGTGTCACTCTGCTAATGAATGTTAAGATGACAACTTTGTTGTTTTGCACCTTATGTTTTTCATATTCCCGCCAAAATCAGTTTTTATTGTAAGAATTTTTACATTCACAGATTTCTGGTTTGTAAGTTACTGGCCATGGGAGAAGTATTACCACCTTGCTATATAAAGATTCACTCTTACTCGACCACCATGTCACTATACGGGGTGGGGAAGAATATTATTGTATTGTGAGCAATCCCACCGATATAGGCATCATAATTAGTGTTCATGTTCAGTACATAGTGAGTGATAAGGTATCTTCCCTCGGTCCTAAACATCAATTATGAAGCATGATGGTCTCACGCTGAGGAGGGGGTGGGAGGCACAACCCCCCCCCCATGACCCATGTGACCACGAAATTAATATAAATTAATCATAAAAAACAAAAAAAAAACACACGTTTTTCTCCGTTCAGTGAGATTTCACCGCTGTTGTTTAATCAGGTATTACAAACAGATTGTGTCTAGGGGCCCATAAATTGCATATACTTGCCAATAGGGATAGGAAAAAACTGTATAACATTTACTCACCCGTTTTAGGGTTGGGTTCCATGCGGTGCGGATGTGGAATGCGGGTGACCCCACACATAGGAAATCATGTGGCTAAAAAAACATGAAGAGTATCTATGTCATCGGCAATTTGTAGAGATGGAGACAAGTTCAGCAGTTTATCCAAATGAAATGTAAGGACACCGAGGAAGCGAATTTACCATGTGTACGGATGCAACAATTAATGCCCACAGCACGTCAAATTAAATCCATGAAAAATAATAATAAAGCAATAACAACGTCCTTGTTCATCAGTTGGTAAATATTTAGAGCATTTTACAGTATTATACAGTTCCGCAAAAATATAAATCTCCCTCGCAAAATCATGAATTTCATGATTTTGTACCCCACGCCACATCTGCATCCATGGAATCCACCTAAGACAATGTTACTATGTTCTATGGCAGGGTGGTACAAGCACCCTCCTCAGTCCTTTGGAATATGTGAAATATTTGTTACATATCTTTTACAGTACTTGCCTCAGCCCTGTAGTATGTTAAAATACTCGCCATACAGTACTGCACGGTATACCGCATGACGGCGTCAGTAATACTCGTCACAAATTACTGCCATTTGATACATACAGGGATAACAACAAATCTATCAACAAATCTCGCATTGTTCTACAGGTACTGTACATTAAAACATATATGTATGTCTCTGTACAACATATACAAGAGTTGCTTTATGTCGCTTGCACAAAGATTTAGGTTGCCTAAGGTTATGAAAGTAAGTTACGCTCAGTTAATACAAGAACCTACTTGGGCGCTTAAAACCAAGTTAGAATACCTACCTTGAGTGGGCTGACGTTACTTCTCCAGTTGGGCCGCACACGTACTGCCTTGATCAACATATATAGTTAGGGCTTAGTTGTTTTTCTTCTATTCACAGGACTTGCTTTATCAGTTTTATGTTCTGAAGTTTTGCAGGTAATATATTTGTGAATTTATGCAGTATGGCACATTAATCTATTGTGGGTTGTTCTTATACCCTGGTGGCCTTTGACATCTCTTTTGTAATTCATCATTTACTCCAACTCATCCCAACTGCTGATTAAGAGCACCAATAACCGAAGCCTGGCCGGTACGGTTAGGGAGTTTGAAGACTGCAAAAAAATTGCTGGGCTATGTGCTGGCGAGCATGCCTGTGGGTCACCCCACGCAGGAGTCTTGCGACCAAACTACCGAAAGCTCACAAACCGTCAACACTTGGACAGTATCGTTCTCTTGGATACAAAACTGAAAAAAAAAAAAAAAAATCACATCCCCAATGGTAACTTCTCTGTTTCGGGATCAGATTGGATTCAGTTGCCAGAGCGTCCAAAAAACTTAGGATCTAATAGGAAAATTAAACAATAGTAATGGAGTTTGATAGGTCACCATGGCCAGGATTAATATCTAAGGAGCCCCTCTTTTGAAGCTGGATATTCTGCACTTGTCAATAGCATGCAACCCCAATACCCTGGGCATTGTCAGTCAATGGTGGTCATGGACAAAATAAGGACTTCACATGTCAGTCATGAGCTGACTCAGGGTTGTCATTCCATTGGGTAATGTAGAAAAGAGGTAGACCACCTTTGACATGACTCACCCTGTTCGGGTATAGGGAGTGTGATATTGAAATGTGTATATGATGAAATGTCAGGACCTTCAGTATTAGTGAGGGAGAACCACTTGCTCAAAGTTGCTTGTTAATTATTGTTATATAGATATCGAAAAAGTGGGGTTATATTCAGTCCTGAACCTTACTACAATCATACATGTATGGATGACTGATATATATAATTTATCTTAATATTTTTTGAAGGAAGGAGATCTTTCACTGACTTGAAGCGCCATAAATGATTGTCAGTATACTATACATTTATTTATTAATTAATTTTTATGGACTTTCTGCAAAATTTAGAATGGATATCATTATATTTGGTCATGGACAGAAATTAAGGCGGCATAATGGAGTTATTGTGTGGAAACATCTGTGAATCTTTCTCCTACGATAGGTTGGACTAATTGATGCTGGATAGTGGTATGCTTTAATCTGTCATGAATGGTAACAAACTGTCGCAACCATGCTTTGACAGATGGGTTATCTTTGATCCTACAAAAATGTTAAAGGATGAGATAAACTATTGTGTAAAGGGCATAATGAAGAATTGTGATGAAAAGAAAAGGGTCGGATCTTGGGTATGCAGTCATCTAGGGGAAATTTTACCCCTGAAGGTATGTGGGGGAGTTGGAATGCTCCTGCGGATGATCCTAACAGTGGTGATTGTCATCAGTAAACCAGTGGTGGGTGTTCAGGATTTGATGTTGGTCGTAATCGCGGTATCATTGTGAGTCATAAAAAGGTAATTTCATCTGCAATGAAATGATGGCATTGTGCGATTTGAGCTACAGCACAATTAGTAGTGCTCTAGTTGCAAATGGAATGATATGAGAGGCTGATCATAATTTTGCCGGTTTGAGGTTTTGTCCCCTCATAATTTGTTTGTTCTTGTGTCGCGGTGCTAAGCCTTCATATTGATCACAATTGGAAATGTGCGAATAAATTACTCAACTTTTATCTGTTCTCTTTATGTGTGTTGGCTATAGTACCCTGTGTTAAGGAATTGCTTTGCCTAGGTAAGTCAATTGAATGAGGTTTTTCACTATTTGCGACTGATATCCCAGACTGGCTAACTGCAGGGGGGGAGGGGCATTGGTGAGTTTATCTGTTTGCAATAGTACAGACTGTTGAAGGAATTGCCTTTGCCTATGTAAGTCAATTGAATGAGGGTTTTCACTATTTGCAGGCTTTTGTCGTTATTTAATGGCTGATATCCCAAACTTGCTAATGCATGAGTGGCCTTGGTGATTTCTTTAACAACGTTTCCCTGCCCTGCCATTGCAAGTGGGGGGGGGGGGTTAAGGCTTGGTGCACTGCAACATGAACGATAACAAAATTATCGCTTGTACACAAACCCAATAGCCGCCCTTGTTAAATATGAACGCTTACGATACACTGTGGAGTGATAAATTATACGATTAAAAACTTCTTACAAGCGCTCTTTAACAATGGAGTGTGACCAGCGATGTGTCACTTGAGCTTGGGGTGCCTGGACAGTCCCGGGTATTACCGCCTATTGCCGCCCAGTATCATTTCCATCCCCCTGTCCATATTTGAGCCCCTTTTTTTGGCTCTCAAACTTGGACACAACAATGCGCATTGATTCAATTCCTGCCAACTCTGGAAAGGCAAGGTCAAAGACCATTACAGGGTCACATCTTGCCTGTGGTGAAATGCAGATAGGAATTTGACCGAGATCTTCAATCCACAAAACGCATGATGGGTATGTTCTTCCCCATAAGAAGCTAAACACCAAAGCTCAGTATGGCCGAACCTCTGACTGACCAACAACATGTTGTCATGTGCTTTTGTGAGGAAACACTGCTAAGTATGAGCCTCATCATCAGGCATCACATGCATACATGCACCACAAACACAATACACGACTGTATAGATTACTTCCCACTTCATCAAATGATCACAAGTGATGCCCCCAGGGTCTCGCCTGGTGGGAGCAGTGGTTTTTCTATTAGTCTACATGCAAACAATTACAAGGCATTCCATGTTTGCTTTCAGGTTTTTGGTTAGCATTTACAGAAACGAGAAAATTCATAAGGACACGTCATTGGACCTTGTCTACCAAAGGAGTAAAAGTATTGTGGAAATAGAACTACATTTCATGGGAATCCAACACACTGAAGCAAATTATACACACTGAAAAATTCTAACAAACTCTGAAATTTGGAATCAATATAGACAGGTCCAAGTTAAAAATGTTGGAGAGTAAAGGTCAGCCATACTTATTTCATTTAGATTCCTGGCAAACTTCAAAGTTATGCATAAATTATGCAAGTTAGAGGTTTGGAATTAAACGTCAACATACCCACCCAGTTTCATGAAAATCCAACCAACTCAAGGTTTGCATGAATCATGCAAATTAGACAATTGAATGACCTCCAATGACCCTGAATCCTTGTTAAAAAGTTTGGGACTAAAGGCAGACCATATTCACCAAGTTTCGGGAAAATGCGACAAACTTTTTAAGCATATTTTACGCTGAAAATCTAATCAGTACCACCTTATGTCCTGCACCTATGTGCCAAACCAAGTGACCATAGCACCTAGGTTCATCCGTAATCTTGTTAATGACCCAGAACAATAAATTACAAACATGGCTGATTACCTACTAAGTGGTTGATTTTTCGTTGCCCAGAATTTATCAGATTGTGTTCACCCAACCCTGATACTACATACAAATACAAAATTTCATCGTCAGGAGAAATCCTGATAAACAAGAAAGTGGGACACACATACATACACATGACAAAGTGATCGATAAGTCTATTCCTGAACTTGACAGTTCAGGCGAGACAAAAAAAGCCGGAAACTGATCACCTCAGACTACTAATTGTATACATTGGTTTCGGGAGCATCTATTTTTAAACCCTAGTGCATCAGCCCTTCTTCACAATTATGTAACAACCCGTACTGGGGACCAAAACTGGTGTCACCTTGAATGACTTCTAACGCAACAATTCATAGAGGAATTAGGAAAGTATATCCTCAGAAAAGAAATGGTTCTACAGTGGAGTGGTTAACTTCCTCCTCAAATCGGTCACGTTTTTGACAACGTGAAGTCGAAGCACCCTCTACCATTGAACCTACAAATATGAGGCTAGATTATGAACCCAAGGAGAGGATTACTTGCACCTATCAGAATACAAAGAAAAGAAAAACAGACATGTTTTTATTCCGTTTGTTTACTCGCAAAACTGACAATATCCATCTAATTAGCATCATGACCTTTACATGTTAATAATATAGCTGGGAAGGTAACATGGTATTTTGTATTATAACAAATATGAAGCAGGCTTTGCATTCAATCCCTTTTTTGTTATCCTACTCTGATCAGGTTGCAGATACACAGTAACACACAGAACAGATGGACTTAGGGGTTTATCCTCCACATTCAATGCCAAGGCCAGTATTCAATAGCCATCCTGTCCTTTCCAACTGATTCACTCACATCAGCCCCAATACATCTGTGAGCAGATCATGCTCCATGAATAGTACGCAGTGAGCTTTATCTGAAGCACCAACTATGTTATTTGAGAACCAGGGATTCAGGTAAACCTGCCACGACTACAGTCATTCTAGGCAAAATTAAGTTGATCTGAATTGATATACACACAATTTTTTTTAAATCTATTTCTATAGGTAGCTAATTAGGGCCCAGCATGGAACCCTGGCTCCATTAATCGTGGATAAGCACCGGTGATAACTTGCCATCTCTTTTCAGCTTTTGCTCAGGTCCCCATTCCGAGAGTATGATCAGCGAATCTATAGGCTCATACCACTTATCAGAACATGTATGTCCGAGTGATTGTCAGATGGCTGCGTTACAGCAGAACCATGAAGTGAAGATCAAGACCTCGCAGCTGTCAGTAGAGCTATCTGTTTGCATGCAGAGCATCCGTGATACCCTGAGCTGCCTCTCAAAAGATTACATGCCCACCCTATACCTCCATGTCTAAATACAAACTCTTCATCTAAACATACTTTCATGCCACTTCCAATATTTTAGGTATACATAACACTGGATCGTGAACATTTGTTCTCTGCACTATAATATTGTTTCGATGTCGAGCATTATACATTAATGAGCATTATGCTCATTCTCTTGTAGCAGTTGTGAATATTCTCTCCATTACAAATGCGTGATGTGCCTATGCTGTGCTGTGAGCTGGAATGACACTGGTAATGTTTTAGGGCAACGCTGAACGAAATCACGAATTGAACCGGGGGTAAGCTGAACTTACAAGGAGATAATTAAATGGAATTCCTTGATTTTTCTCTGGGATCAGCTCACTGTAACCATATACCATTGGAAATGAGCTATCTTGCTTCTAGTATAGGTAAATTGTGGTCCTCCGGGGGGGGGAGGGGCCACCCATCAGGTAAGAGTACCCTGGCAATTGGAGACTTGTCGGTCATGACCTTTGCAAAAAGCAACTTCAACCATACATGGAGAAAAGTTGAAAGGTGATGTGTGGAAAGACTGTATATGCAAATGCTCATTTGTTCCATGAGGAGTTAATACTTGACAAGTGACATGCAAACAGCCAGTTGTGTCAATTCTGTCAGAAGAAGAGTTGCTAAAATGATTGTGAATAACAAATTTCCAAACTCTGTCACCTATGGGAAACCTCTCCAAGCCTTTTTGTCTTCAATGCAAGGTGATTATATCTAAAATACCCAATAGTCTGAACAAATAAATGATCAGTATTTCATGAGGGTTTTTTTCTTTCCAATGAAACTATGTTCTACAGGTGTGTTACACACTATTGAGAAGCACTGACAAAAGGAACGTCCTTGGTTTCCTGTCTATTCCCCCCCCCCCTCACCGCACTCTCTGACTAAATTGTCACCTTGTTCCAATGGATAGAGATTAGTGGTATTAAAAATGAATGAGTTGCATCACCTTTCGATCATGGTAAGTATGTACAACTGCACCATTAATCGAATGATTTTCACAATTTGTGTGCGTGTAATACCAACTATCCTGTCTCTCTGGGACAAAGACATACAACTTCTTCGACAGTGTACATCTTGCAAGCTTATCATCTCCAAGGCCTGGTCACCGTCACATCAGGACTACACACACACACAATACATTTTTTATGACCAACAGCATGATTCATTGTAGTTTTATTGCCATTATTACAGTAGAACATTGAATTATCACATGACATTCCAGCTGTTCATCTTCGTTGAATGGGTAATTATTCCATCAAAATCATACCGTGAGTTAATCTGTGATCGTTCAGGGAGTGCATCCTAAAGGTTTGAATGCGTCCCTTAGTTTCCACCTCTATTCACCATTCATCTATCACAACCTCTGCTTGAATATAAAATTCTTTATAAAAAATCTGAAGCATTATACCTTCTCCATCAGGTAACAAGCAGGTTAACCTATGCAAGACTTCAAAGAAAAAAAAACAGCACTATTTACAGAATATCTTACAAACTCTAGAAAAAACATGGATGGACTAGGATACCACTAAACATGAATAAAACGACCGTTCTCTTGACAGATGAAATTGTTGAGGGCAAGAAGCAACAGAAGGTCGGACAAAGATAGAGAAGGGGGGGGTGTAAAAAACCCATCACCAAAAATTGAGAGTCAAGCATGTTGCCTTGTGAATAGTTGATTTCACTCAGAGAAAGGTGCATCAAAGCCATTGGAAAATTTTGAGAGCCTGAAACAAATCAACCAAAGTTCATTTCAGAGGACTCAGTCCTTCCGGACCTTCTCTCCTTAATACTGAACTAAACTATAGAGTTACATTATGTCCTCATATCTGTGAAAATGCGTCTATTCAGGAGCCCAATCTAGTTGGCTGTTACGAGTTTCAAACCAATGTTGCGTTTTTGCATACGATTTTGGTATTACAGGGAGTCGGACCAACCCCCCCCCCCCCCCACTCCAAGCGTATCAGCTTAACTTTGGCTTGGTAGGAGTGAGTAGATCATCATACCGCCAATGAACAGAACGTACTAAAACATGTCTATTTCCATGACGTTCGACTTCAATGACCAGTGTGTGAAATGTGATAACATTTTCCTGTTAAAAAACCCTGTTATTTCAGGGGATGTATTCTGTTAAACGTGCAGGAATCAAGCAGGGGAGAACCAATTTTTGTCTCATGTTGTCCACAGCAAGTTCCTTCCATTCAGCAGAAACATCAAGTACAGTGGTAGATTTCAGGACTGATTCTCCAACATTCAATACTTCAGGTTCCAAGGTCTCCAACGGAAACATAGGGTGATGTTAGCTGTTTATTCTGTTCCTTGCCCATGGAACTCCCTGTCGAGTTGAGGGGGGGGGGTTTCCTCCCTTTTTTGGGGGGGATGATGTGCTAATTTCGGACAACGGCTGAAAACTTTCTTTTTTTTTCCAGTTTCATGATTTTGCATTACGTGTAGCGCATGAAACAATCCGGTGGATTACGGGTATATGAGACTAATTATTAATATAATTATTATATGTTGATGACAAGCCTTTTATATTATTAAACATGTGGATATCCATTGGCACAGGATGCGAGGCTGTCAGGAGGCTGTGACAAGACAAAAAGTGACACCCCGAGATACAGAGATCCCAGTACAGTACTAACAGGTCAATACAGCTTGGATGGGTTAAATAACAAATGATGGTACCTTCTCTGCTAAAAGGCCATCAAAATGGCAACCCTAGCTTAAACATGAACGGTAGAGGACAAATTTTCGTTAGACCACTTTAAATAATACAGTAACTGACCATTCGCTTTTTTCTACTTGAATAAAACACCTCCAATGAACATAAAGTATGATGAGTATGAGTTGATTGAATCGTTCCGGTATTTTTGTTCAAGCATTCACCAGCATCACCACTCTACTGTGTTAGGCTTCCATGTTAGGCTTCCAGGTTTGCTAAGCAGGGTTAGTTACATCTGGGGTACCAACTCCCTCTACATTTGCACCAATATCTGTGACATGGCGACTGGGTTCAGCTACCCCGCGTGATCATCGCTGGCCTCCCATCTATTGTCTTTGATGTGATCTTCCCGTCCTTCCATGTTCCACCGTTATTTGTTTCTTGACCATTTTCCAAAATCCTGCAGAACAAAGGAAACAAGGGCAAGTATGTAGAATCCTTCATTTCATTTTGGTATTAGCAGAAACAATTCTAAATTCCTCTAACGCTATCACTTCTTATATGGTTGGTTTGGTTAAGTTCACATATTTTGTTTGAAAATTAGAATCCTAAGAGCCATGGTGATATTAATGAATTAAGCAATCGAGTTGCTGCTAGCCTCCGCAGCCTCAAACATCATAACAGAGTGTCCAAGGCACATTGTACTAATGAAACTTATCGGTAGAGAAAGGCTTCTACACAATGTTTATAGAGGATACCCAATTAGGTCTCAAATATTCAGTATCTGAAATATGAAAATTGCAACAAAACACAGTGCTTCTTCTAGGAAGTTGGTCAAAATGCAATCACACTATTTTAAGGGCATGAGCTTCTATTTAATGAATACAATATACACTAAGACTGGCTGTTAAGTGTGTGTGTGTATGTGACTATGTGTGTCAAAACACACATTTTTCTTTCAGGTGAAATTTATCCAAATTGTGGAAATCAGGGATGTAATTTTCCATTCTCACATTTCCATTTTTAAAATTTTTCACTACTTTCCAAGATATTTCCTGATTAATGGCTTAATGATCTCAGATTTTGCAATTGAAGGTGAAGAGGCCAACAAATTACAACTTTTCCATGCAATCAGCCGAGAATTACCAACAATGTGGATTTCAGCGGGTGAAACTTGATTTTGGGCTAAGTATTGAAATTTCAAAGCAAGTTTTTTCTCCGTAATATTCGGATTAGAAGGACTGGAGGTTTTCAAATGTTGAACGAAGTATCGAAGCGAATGGTTTCCCTAGCATTTCCGCTGGATATTTCCTGAGATGTCTGGGAATATGATTTTTGGAAGATTTGCAAGATATTTAGAAACATCTGGATAGTTTCACATTTACACAGATATTGATTGCCTTGCTATTCGTCGTCCACAATCGTGCCGTACAACATATTCATTTCTACTCTGTTGCATGAAACCTGCTCCAAACATCACAAAAGTAATTACATTCCTCTACAAAAACAGTCTCCATTAGACCTGGCATGGGGTTTCATTTGGCTCAAAAACTTCAACAAACCATAACAAGTAACCGATGCACTCACTTTGTAGTTTTCACCTTCTTGCCATTAAGGAACTTTGTGCTTTGGTCGATTCTTCCTGACCTTGCACCACTCCAGAAGCCCAAAGCAGACGTGGAATACAAGGAGGCGTTCTGGGGAAGGGAAAGAATGATTTCTTTCTTCAGGGGAAATGAATTGTAGAACAAAGGATTGGAATGTTGCGAGCTTGGCTGGAGGCAAGACTGGAAGTTCGACCCTGTATGACACCTTACATTGGTTACCTTGTTCTCCCTTATTCCACTGTGCATGCATTGCACCATGAACATAGTCGACAGGACACTTCCCATTTGGGGGTGCAGAACAATTTTTGCCCAGGTTTTTAACAGTCCAAACATGGAGGGAACGCACCGCTACGCGCAAAAACTGAGTACTTTTTGGGCTTTTGGTCGAAGAGTTGCACCAGCAGCAGAAAGTTTGAGCATCTCTTGCACTGTCTACTTTTCCTTTCTGGCTGCCCATATTTTCTCAAATTTTTGTCACTCCCTCGAATTTTTCTTCACTCAATTTTTCTTTCTGGGGGGGGGGGGGGTGGGGGGGGGGGGGGGGGCAGTCTGCCTTCCGTGCCCTGTACTTCATCTACATGAATGCTAGCATTTAGGGACAAATTTCAGAGGTTACAGCTACTTCACGCAGGCCCGAGCACTATTTCGCAGGCAGACTTTCAGGGTGAGAAACTCTGATATTGACCCATTCCGTAGGACATATATACCTTCACCCCAAAAATTACACTGATTGCACAACTACCCACCCCTTTTCTCTCATCATAACGGTAGCCCCCCCGCGAATGGGGTTCACCCCCCACCCAATAAATCACGATGAGTTATTCAACTTAACGGCAGTAAGATATCATGTCTTTTTTTAACACTATCGACCAGGAAGGACTGCACTGCCGAGAAAAATTCCCACATGGGGCCTCACAGCGAGATTCCGTCCATCAGTCTGCCAACCTGGAAGTGACACCTTCATCAGTATCACCAGGTATGAGACTTGAGAGATAATATCAGATAATGCATATGATAAACATATCAGACGGTTTGTATTCAGTGTTGTGAATCAGTAATCGTCTTCCTCGCGTATCTCTGATTGAGGACAATCCTGTATCCTATACACACTGGTGTTGCCCCCTTGGGTGGGACCATCAATCCTTTAAGGCCTAGCTGAAGCTACTGTAACTTCTGCAGGGAGTGCCAGATTTTGCCTACATGTAGGTCCATTTTTCTATCCTAGATTTCCTGTTGTACTGTGGTGTATTGGATGCATTGTACATCTGTTGGTGTATCCGCAGGGGGCTCCTATAGGAAGCGTGGTTTACACTAAATCAGGATGAACATTGTTAGAGGAGACATTAAGTGGAATGAAATAAGTAGATATATGCATCATCACATTTGGGACAAACCCTTTGTTCAGAAATAATATCCGAACATGAGGGGTCGGACCTTGGAGGGTGGTAAGGGTCATAATGAAAATGTACCAAAAACAAGGGGGTGTGGGAAACTAGGTTTCTGAACATGCGGGTATTCAGGATGTAGGGCGGCAACCCTCTGTTACAGGCAGAAACCTTTGGGGCATATGCTAACATCCTCAGGTCAGCGTCTCTACCACGTAAGACAATGGAATCTGGCATGATGACAGTGATATGAAGATAAAGATTCCAGGAAAAAAACACAAAGACAACAATAGGTGAATTCCTCATCTTATAACAGGGCATCGGTAGGTAGTCTTTCCCAGAGTTCCCAAATTTTCAAAAGAATGAAATTCCATTAATTTTCCATGATGATATTTAAAAATTCCAGGATGAAAACATTGACCTTTATCCCACTCCTGACAGAAAAGAAACAGTAAGTACAGCAATAGACTGAACGAACAGCTGTGTATTTTTTACACAATGTGACAGCAATGTCACCTTAGTTGTGAACATGTGAAAGTATCACAAAGTCATACAATGCCTCCTTTTCAACCCCCTTACAGCCATCCAGTCCCCACATAAGGGAAGTAGTGCTGAGATGCTTGAGTTCATGTACCACAACCTCCTGAGCACACTAAAAAGCACCATAGCCAATCAAATCTTCTGTGTCTGTCTTCGGCCAATCACATGCAATAGTTTTCCGGATTATGGAAGCATTTTGACCTCAAATCCAAGACTTTTCCAGGATATAAAGCATCTTTTTCAAATTATATGACTGTGTTCTTCACCTGCCTCCGATAACTGGCAGGTGATTATGTCGCCTATTTCAACACCCCCAGGTCAGAAAAAAAAGATAGGGTTCCATTAACATGCCAAACAGCAATAAGTCACAGTTGCAAAATGTGGAAAGAAGAAAAACTTGCAGTCAAGATGTCAGCAGGCAAAACTTGAGCAACCATGTTACATGTTTCCAAATGATAAAGAAAGGGTGCATGAACCGGTGGGCAACCAAATTCGGCTGTAAATCTTCTGATAATTTTGTTATGCATAGATTAGCAATATCAGGACATCATGCCGTCAAAGGTGTGTATTGTGCAAAGAAAGTTTGAATTATAAACTGTTTCACTAATAATACCTTCATTTTTTTTGATGAATTATTGAGCTAATAATTCCTTACCAAAAACTGACAGAGATTATGAATTTGTTGTTCCACTGATGTAATATTGGTACATCTTGTAGAATGCCATAGTATGAGAGGTGTTAAGAAGGATTGATAGTGCATTAACTTCCAGCAGTAGGTACTACAGTTATTATTTCATACTGAAATGAGGTGCATGCCAAAATGAAGCTCATACTACTTACCCAGTCTGAAAGTAACCATCACCAAGCATCTCACCAAAACCGTTGCCAAAGAAGCCGTTTGTGGCACGGCCCCGGGCCATCCTTCAACGTTTGTGAATACAGGTACAGTAGGGCGACATGCGGGGAAGGTTCCCAAATGCATTGAGGGGGAACAAAGAGAGAGAGAGTGGGAATATGTTAGTATCTACATCCTAAAACAATCATCACACAACTAACAACTAAACTGCACACCTAGCTAAAGTTCTTGCAAACTACCAGTCAAAAAGGCAGGTAAAAACAGGGGGGGGGGTGTGACTCCGGGTAGACATAATAACTAGCACACTCTGAATATAAAATATTACAAGATAACTGTATAATCTGTAATTAATGCCATGAGGAACACACAGTTTTTGAAGAAAGATGATCATTTCAGGATAGTTTTCGGAGGCAAAATTTTTTTTGTTTTTACAGTAATGGTTTCCAAAATTGCATATACTACACTGGGTTGGAATACATCTCAATAATACATTTGTGTGCAGCAGTTCACTGCCTGATTTGTTCGATTGCCACACCGTGAAATATGCAGTCCAAACCTCTAACATTGAACATTCCATTTGGGGAGGGGGCATTTATTAAAGGGGGGTGCTTATTATTAGAGGATATACGTTTTTTAATATCCTCCTATTCCTCTCACTGAACTGTCTTACTGTCTACCTGAGCAGATCATTGTCAGGAAGAAACCACTTTTTTTGTGCTATCTCGCTAGTAATCAGAGCATGAGAGCATTCAACTGCGAACATCTTTCAGACGAAAATCTTCACAAGACTAGCAAATAGTGTTATATGTTGTAGGTGTAGGGTGTCTCTATAATGGGACAATTCCAAGAAATGTCTTACAGATCCATTTTTCCGAACATCAGGATTGCTCAACTTCCAAACATTTGGAAGTGGTGTATGTCCAAGACATTCAATAGCAATTTCCCACCCTGCTGGCAGAAAAACGGTCAAGAATTTCAAGAATGTGTCCGTCAAGTTGACCCAATAAAACACTGTTGGAGTGAATGCTACCATCCAGTGTGGAAATGCTTCATGACACCACTTAAAGTTGCCAACCACACTGCTATGAAGAAAAATTGGTATGTTCTGGTAGCTCTGTAAGGCTTGGGTTCAAAGTACCCGAACGGTTAGGTTTGTGTTACTACATTTGGTACTTGCGGCACCGGATACTAGCGAGCAGCCGGAGGACTGTTGCATATTCAAATGTTGACAAAAAGGTTAATCCCTTTAACATTCACAATATTTGTTTTGGTAAGAAACACATTGGCCTTGCAGGGATCCCCCTGAGAGATTTCTGTTACAGATATCAATTCAGATTACAGCAAATATTTCAGGAATGTAATTATCACCTTTACTTCCCCAATTATCACAACAGTGCCCTGAATAGTTAACAGTCAGAAATATGACCTCACAGAGGCGCCATGCACCATTTGCGAAAACGGAGGCCTCCACTATCTGAGCTGCAAAGGTAACCATTGACTGGTCATCCATTGTGCGCAGACAGGCGCGTACCGAGAGATTTGTCTTGGGGGGGGGGGGGGGGGATTTGAGGCCAAAACCAAGAGAAGTGTGTCCCTCATGAATGACCTCAACCCTCTCTATTGGCAATAAGTACAATTTATGAGCCCCTAGGTACATGCTGCTGCAGTGCTGCCATAATTGCTGAATACAGCTGCAAAAAACAAAAATAAGATTTTGTGATCGAAAATTTACAAATAACTTGGGTCATGGGGGTGCTGACCTCCACCCCCACCCCCCCACACTACCCGTGCGTACGCCCCTGCACGCAGAATTGGTGTGGTTTGCAAACTCATCATGTAAATTAGGGTATCTTCACTGCGAGTAAGAGATGAAGCAGTTGCGAGAGGGTTAATTTTGGGCCAAATTTATTTGTAGACAACATGGCGAAGAGGAGGAGCTATCCAAACGAAAGAGCCTGGAATGAGACTGATGGCATACAGTGAAACTTACCGCTAAAGTAATAAACAATGGACTTGTACAGTAGAACAGACCTACAATACCACTGATGTAATTAGAACAATGGGAACATACAGTATAACAGGTAAACGATGATCACTGATGTTATTCTAAACATTGTATTAAAACGGAATGCATACCTCGCCACCAATACCGTGCCGAGGCGTCAGTATAACCGGTCCCAGAATTGTCAGTACTTTTCGCAACTATAGTACTACACTATACCCTTACAAGTGCACAAGGTAAAAGAAATTGCTAAAGTGACTGGATTTGTCAGAGAAATCTGATAATTCGTGCAGCCCACTCAGCAGGGCTCTGGATTGCAGATGTAGGTCGGTGGTTGATGCGTGTTAGCAAACACATATACTGACACTGTGCATCGGGGGGGGGAACTCACAGAGTGTTATGTTTAGTCTCACCAGAGGTGGACAATATTGCAGAGGAAAATTCTAACCAAAAAGGAAAACTCGTAGTGGAACTTGTTAGATAACACTTCTTGGGAAATTCTCAAGGGAAGATCACAGTACAGTAACGCCAAACAATAATGGAGTGAGGAAATTGCAGTAGTTCCGACAGATATGCGAGTAATTGGAGAGATCAATCAAAAGTTTCGTGGCACAATTGATGTTATATGTCACTACCCAGGCCAATTTGAGCAATAGTCAAAACCTATTGTCATCAATAGTCTAGTGACTGGGGACAGTGTAACACTGCAGTCCTAGCAGCCCGTTCCATTGTGCGACTTTTCTTTATTGGGGAGGACCTGCTTCCAGAAAACAACCACGGATAATGTGATAGAGCCCTCGGGTCACTCAGGGGAACCAGGTTGAATCCCGGGTCCAGGTCATACCAGACTTGAGAATGGGAAGTACCGTTTTCAAACGGTTCCCGGACAACTCTCACTGGACAATCCAGCAAACCAAACGTGACCTAACTTTAGTCCTAACCCTAAATTACGACCACAAAAAAATCAATGTCGTGAGGGGGGTTGAATGTCCGAGTTGGGAAGTGTCGGGTCACGGGTTCAAAACTAGGGGTAGGCAATTTGCAATGTACGCCTAATCCCCACATTGAGGTACTAACACAGAGGAATTGCCTTATTCTGTGTATCTGTTGAAGGATTCGCAGCTGCCAATAACTTGCGGCTCTCGAATAGGTTTGATCATCTGCTAGGCAAGTTATCATATGATTTTTTTTTTGAATGAGAGAGGAGGTTACTTTCCACAGACAATGCAAAATGTGACAAAAATTGGATATAAGCAAGGGATTCTCATGAGGTTAGTGGAAAGTGTTGCCAATTAGAGTCTGTACACACATGGAAGGAATAATAAACAATCCATACACAGGAGAGACCACATGCCTACAATATATTAACAAAAAGCTTTATTCATGAATAAATAATTCTGTTAGAAGTATTCCCATTTTTCTAGTTGTGGTTTTATATGTTTCCTCCTCCAGAGAGTGCAGGAAATCAATCAAAATGATTGGAAACATAATTCTGGTCTATATGCATAGATTGCAAGGAATTGTGCGGATTTCTTTCAGTGAATTGCTATGAGAATATATCTCATAACTCGAAAATATGGGTCTGGAATCTCTATGATCGTTAAAAAATCTGTGTTTGTCTTGAACAACACTAAAGATAATTGTTAATATCAATTTCCCAGAGTACCATAGGTTCCTTGTTCATCTAAGCAGTAGTTTCAAATACTGTTGAAAGTTGGTGGGGGGGGTCCAGGAGGGGTGCTGACCCTGCGCCCCAGAGGTGTGCCTTGTTTCTAGTACATACATCTCGAGGATTCCTTCCAATCTCAATAGAAAGCGGTAATAGAAACCACTACAGATACACCCTGGATGTCTAACAGCTAGAGGGAGCATGCAGTGGGGGGGTGTAGTCCTTACCCTGTGTTACAGGGGAGGGAAATACCCCAACATCCCCGAATGGGTTGATAATGGCCGGGTGGGCATTCATAAGTACTAGAATGCAATAGGTTAGGAAAAGTTGGTAATGGAGCCTGGCTATATAATTCTAATGTATCTGAAACAAACATAAGAGGTATTTTTTGTGGTAAAAATTACCCATACTTACCAGAAAGGTATACAAACCCGACAAGGCTATTAAAGACTCCCTACATAGTTTTCCTCAATTCAAAAAACTAAACATTGTTGATTGATATGACAAATTATTCAACATAGAGGACTGTAAAAGACAGCGGTAATTCACACACCCTGATGATTAATTGATAAAATAATGCTCAATCATACTTTTAAAAAATTTTTGGTTGTGATTGTGTATACAAATGGAGAAATATGGTGTTTTCCTCTAACCAAATCAAATTCTGGTTTTTCTCGCAGGGACTAACACTTCAACTCTCTGGAGTTAATACCATAACTGAGTGTGCGCTTCAATTGAGACTCCTACTGATAGAGATTTAAGACAGCGACTCAAATGGGAAGGGCTCACATGATCCAGTAATCAGCTGTGTTGTTATATTTTGTATACCGAATCAGTGCTAACGTGGTGTGGGCCCTATAGTCTTTAGGACTGTTAGCTCTCTTAGGTGAGTTATTGGTGTCACATGACTGTCAGCCAATCGGTCCTTCATTGAGGCTAGTTATAAAAATTAGTATCCACAACAGTTAACTTAAAACGCACCCCAAGTCTTAAATTGTACACCATTTACACACCAGCAAGAGAATTGTTTATTTTACAGGTTCTGCTTTTTCCAGCTGCTTCTAGTTTGAGTTACTTAGAAATAATTCTTTTCAATATTATGGAACTCTCCGTTGGACCCAAAAACTATTAATCACACCTTCAGTGACAAATCAAAATTTGACAGTTTACACCATTTAAGGTGCTCACTGGATGATTGGCAATAAAATGCAACTTGGTTTGATTGACCTTATCGCAGGACACCAGGAAAAAGGTGAAGGTCAACCCCAGAGATGTACAAACTGGTTACTCCCACAGAGAGAGGAATTGGGTTACAGAAGGATGGTTCATTAAATCTACAAGGATTACATTGACAAAACCTGTCTGCGATAACCTTTTCTCTCTCATGTTATAGCGTCGTTACTAGCCTTTCGGTATAACCAGCAGTCTTCGTCGTATGCAGCTGCAGTCATTCATCCTATGAAGAGCATGGCCGCATTTCCATTTTTCATTTATTTCAACCTCATATTATGCAAAGGAATGCTCCACACCAGATATGCATTTCAAGGAAAGGCTGATTACACAATTATTATCAGGATGCCACACAATTTTTAGAATATGACGCTCAAGGTTCATAGCGAAAACAGTCAAATGAACTAGTACACCAGTTGAATAATTTCTTCAACTGAAAAGGGTCTACAAGAAAGACCCACATCTGTATGAATCAGATCGCACCAAAGATAATAATCAGATGATGATAAGATGGGAAATTGCATAGTTCCTCTACAGGGAACCTAACGTGAAGGTCGCAAGTTAGAGAAAGGCTATTGTTACTTTGGGTGGATTGCCAAACAAGCAAAAAACACGGTTCTTTCATATGGCTGCTGTTTCATATATAATGATCACGTATATGCTGGGTTTGGTTCACACCAACCTTTCA
This sequence comes from Sclerodactyla briareus, assembly GCA_026419785.1. Lineage (NCBI taxonomy): Eukaryota > Metazoa > Echinodermata > Holothuroidea > Dendrochirotida > Sclerodactylidae > Sclerodactyla > Sclerodactyla briareus. The sequence continues at coordinate 35,900 of JAODTK010003665.1, forward strand.
AGGGTTTAATGAGTACTCCCTTACATTATTATAAACCAATGAAGGGATTATGTTTCACTCGCCTCATAACGTGAGCGCTCTTTGTAATGGTGGTTACCCTCTAAATGAACAGTATAGGGTTGTAGTCATGTCCGAATTCTGCTGTTTGTAAGGAAGCGGGTCTAGCAGAGGACTTCCACATATTGATTGAATAGATAGAAAACGTTCTCAGAGCCCACACTACCACGTGTATTAGAAGGCGGTCTGTAAGCCAGGTCAATTCCTTCCCTCTTGTCACCTTGTATGGCACACAGGGACCTACACGTCCACCGACCAGTTGATTTTCCCTAATGCTGTATAGGCACATCTAAGCTGTCAGATAGTTATGTAAAACTGCCCTGGTATGAGTTTCTAGGCGTGGATCTGTGGTTTTTCCTCCATTTCTCCACTATGTCCAAACTGCCTATGACAATACAGCTGGCCACATGCTCAATCTAGCCACACAATCTGCCAGACCCTAGGCTAAGCCCCCGCCCCTCTCCATTCTTTAACACAGTGGATCCGGTCTGTGGGGCTGACACAACAATGCAATCTCACTCAATCTGATAGACCCGGGGTAAGCTCCTTCATTACAGTGGCGTCGTTTCTGGGAGTGAACAAGTGCAATCTTCACTCAATCTGCTAGACCCTGGGCTAAGCCCCCCCTCATCCCTTAAAACCAGTGACATCTGTCTGTGGGAGCAAAACAATGTAATCTTGCGTGAAGAAAAATTTATAATCAAGTAACGAGAGAAATCTCACTTGCTCCAGCGGAAGCCCGAATTGAGGAAGGATGCTGCAAAGAGATTGCTCATGCCGTTACACATTGACCATTCTAGATTATGTTTAGAAAGGGAATGGGCAATTTAAAATCATCGAAGTATCTGCGACGAGTAAAATATACATATTTGCCGAAAGCAGGACACGGTTAAAATTAGGAAAAGATTATAAATAGGAAGGCATTCATAAATGCAAGAGCCTAGTAGCCTAATACACTTCACAAATTGTGGTTGAAATTGTGGTTGAAACCTGGTCAACATTGCCCATCACGGCCCCACTGGTTATAAGTCACAACAAGTTTCATTGCAAATGAAGCTGCAACATGACTCGTCATTCTGTCCATCACTCACTCTCCCCTAATAAAAAGTTCCTAGCTTCCCCCCCCTCTCATGGCTGAATAGCAACAGTGCTCTTACCGCAGGTTCCCCATCGTATATTAGGGATTTGTTATGTTCATATCAACCCTCCAGACGTCTATGTGGCTTGACTAAAATCTCTCGTCATTTCCATTCCACACGGACAAAATCCTACGGTGATCGTCTTTCAGTAAATTGCTTCTCTTCAATGGAATGCTCTTCCCGTCCCTGTCAGGAATGCTACGACTGTCCCTTTCTTCAAGTAAGGCTGAAAGCCACACTCTTCGACAGACTTTTAGTGATTTGTAGTTCCTATTCTTTTTCTTCTGGAAGCGCTTTGTTGCCTCTTTGTGAGGTATTAGAGCTATAGAAATGCACCATTGCATATTATTATTATTAACAGCTAAAGAGCATTTTGATCTGATTTTTTTTAGAGGCAGAGTTAAACTTTCGGTGGCTGGAACATTCATACAGGTAAGCAGTTATGTATATTAGAGCGAATAAGGATTTTGGGGAAGAAATTTGGGTCTCCCCGAAGAAGTGAATGCCTAACGATTTTTCTTGCTATTCAAGTAGTATTGAAACCTCAATTCTTCACATCTCATTGATAGCAACTTTGTTATTTGAGGACCGCTTCACTCCGCTAAAAACTTAGGGTTTCAAATTCAACGAGGAGTCCGGACGATGGTAATGAAAATAGTTACCATAAAAATTGACTGAGCCAATAATCAGAAATCAGCGCTATATGAACAGGATTCAGGATGGGTTCAGACATTTACATGGTAATTTCTGATGTCATTGTGAGGACATTCATTCGCAGTTACTTCTACCCTCTGTCAGAATTACTTATATTGGCCTCTGTGGGGCAGTATGAACTCCCTATCCAATATCACTTGGTATACAAATGGTGTCGACAAATAATTATGGAAGTGTGGGATTGCAATGAGAGAAATTTGAGATTCAACATGCCAAGACAGCGATATTACATTTTATAATGGACACCAATCACCCACAGACTTGTTCCTGAAAGAAACCTGGTTCGGTAAAGAGTGACCAAAACAACTCTGCAGGACTACGACCTTGAGGGGTGATACTGGAATGTGTGTGGGAGCCACATATTTTGATAAATTTACAAGTAGCATACTTCTAGAAGACGAACCTTCCAAAGTTGTGAATGATGACACGGATATTCTCGGGTGGCAGCAGACCCTATCAAGAAACTGAACACAAACCTTCTAATGGGCTAACATCTATAAACAAATAGGAGAGTGTGTGGATGGGTGGAAAAGTGACACATTGATGCTATGCCAGCCATACTTCGGATTTCAGGTTGAATCACGGACTTTTTACCTAGGTGGATGTACCTACAGTTGTGTTGTAAGGGAACTTGGTATTCACTCATGGTTCCACTGTAATCAGTGGATTTGTGCCAAGGTTTTATGAGAATCGTTCGCGGGAATTTGCAAAAGTAATTGTGAGTCATTCGGCTGTGAGAAGTCCCTGTGGACATGAATCTTCCACTCACCAGGTTTGAGGGATACGGTGGATCCCGGAGTCACCTGATCGATTTTTGAAGGGAACATAAAATGGCCAGTCCGGGAAGCAGGTTGGGAATGGTTACCCAATGCCTTGTGAATCTCTGAGACACTAGTCGAGAAGAGAGGGCGAGTTATCGACAGAGCTCAGCCATTCATTATCAATACAGCAGGTTTCTTGATGAGCCCTACATTGGCCTCCTCCAAACATAGAAATCAAATCAAAACAAAAGATCAAACCCACTATCCTGTAAATAACTATATGCCAAACGGTCTCCTTCAGTTTGTTTGTAATCTTGCTAAAAAGCCTAAACTTAAACTTACATAAAAACGGCTTAACCCCCCTTCTTGTGTATTTTTGCACCCTGAATCTACTCAGATAGAGTTCACCTTATACCAATACCACAAACAAGATTTGATGGTTCTAGAGAAATCTGATAAAGAGCAAGCACAAAACAAAACAAAACAAAGTAATTGATCACAAGTCTCTTTGTGAACTTCATGCAGGCGAGGAAAATGATAATATTACATGAATGCACCAAAGATGGTTACTTTGGCTCAATGCATACTCACCATTGAAGAATGCTTCAAAGGGGTCGTAGGCTCCCAAAAAACTCTCGGAATATGTCCTCTGGCCTCCTGAATTCAAAGTGATGGTATGGAGCAAAGCCTCCGAGATCATAACCCGCATCTGAAAATAAAAGTTTTAGGTATAGTAGTTAATTGGCGCGGTTTTGCGGGTACCACAGGAGAATGAATCAGTTTCGAGTCTGACTGAGGGACAAAGGGTTCGAATCCAGCATACGGCCCTGATTGGCTCATCCGATGTGTTCTCTATAGAAGGGGCTTTATTTCCACTGCCTCGTACCCAGAGGTAATTGGGGACCTGAGAGAAAATTAAGTACAACCTGCACCAGAAGGACTGCAACTGATGGGATACCGTGAGTGTACTCTGTTCCCGTGATCAGGATAATATATCTGTGGAGTGCATTAAGAGTGTCATGACATGGGAACGTGCTATATAGAGGCAAGGATATCATCATTAAATTAAAAAACAAATATATCTGTTATGTTGGCATGGATAGATTGAGGTTGAATGGTTAAGTTAATTACTGCACCAATCTGGTAGTGTTCTGTCAAAATTATTAATATATTAAATTAACTTTATTATACGGGCTGGAGTCACTTATCTGCCTAAGAGGGGCCTACAATCCTCGCAAAAATAACTGGGACAAAACCCCGTTCCCCAGATCCACTGTTGGTGTGATCATGCTACAGATCACCACTTTAATTGCGGGAGAAGGGGTTATTATCTGAGGCGAAGGGGTATGCTCAGCGCCGAAATACCAACTGAGCGTACATTTTGCACTGTTTTGTCCCAACATTTTTTGCGTAGGATTGTGGGTGTACATGTAGGTGTAGAAGTGGAACACAAGTTGCATGCTCTATGGGCACTTGTTGACGAGCAATGTCAAAGTCTTATATAGACAACATACCAGCTAAACACTGCTCAAGGCATTGACTGCACTACCTGGCTCTGATACTGACAACCAGATTACACTCCAATAATCTCAGAGAGTTATCCTTGGTGTCAATTTACCTTTGCACAAACATGATTCCTAGTTGAGCTGGCAGTCCTTTTCTGAACCTATATTGTAAAACCAGATAGTCATCCAGATCTTGTGATGCCTCTTACTTCCGAATCCCGGCAACTAATGTCTAACAACAGCCACAACTTATTTTGATTACACAGTCAGGTTAGAATCACCAGGATTTTGAAGGGCAATGGTCATGTTAATATTACATGATTTCTGATGCTCCCTATCTATTACAATATGGCGAGCACAACCTCCAAACCCATTTTACCAGGCACAATCAGCTATTGCAAAATGTGCCCTGTGATGTCACAGGGAACTGCAGGATATGATGCTGCCAACAAAGTCAGGTGAAAACATGTCAATTGAATGAACAAATATAGATGGGATCCAGATGAAAACTTGCAAATCATTCAAGATATCAGAGAATAATTTCCAAGTGAATACCAGCTATTTTGGTCTCTCTATTATCATGGTGCAAGTTTTATTGCCAGCATTTACTGTGCAGTGTGCAGAGTCTATGGGTGACTTAGCACGTTTCCACCTCTGAGGGTCACGATCTCCTCGAATTCCCCAATTATAGTAAATTGATATAACTTGACAACGCAACATGCTAGAACCTCAAATCTAATTTGGGGTGTGTGGTTTGATGCACATACGTTCTCTGCTCCTCTACGCTAGTTTGAAGGAAATTGCTGTACGAGATGACTGGCCCCAAATTAACACCATCTCTTTTAAATAGGGGATACCTCCCAATATGAGAAATTTTACCTATAGCAGCAACCGGAAACGAACATTACCAGTGGTTGATCGGGCAACACAGAAATTGTGGATAACACTAAAATATTTGCGCACTTATACTTTTTCAAACATACCCAGTGATTGCTGGTGAATTTTGTGATCTTGGGAACTCGGGCACACATGCACATATACGTATGCAACTTCATACTTCGAACAAGGATTGTGTTGCTGTTTCGTCTGGGCTTAGGATTGAAATCAAAACTCTAACAGTGCTTCACAACTCTTCAAGTGAGACTATTCAACTTACACCTGAGGACTGTAAATAGATTTTTGCAGGTTCCCACTTCACCATGAAATAAACTCAAATAATCATAACTTCAACTATTTCAAAGGCTGTCAAGAGTATACATCGGAGTGCTATTCGTTTCCCTACACAAGCATATTATATTAAGAACACGCATACCATAATCATTGCAAAACCTGCAGATTGTTTCCATCAAGGAATCAGAATGAAATGGTCTCAACTTCCCAGTTAAGCACGAGTGGCACCTTGAGTCCTTTTGGTCTCACCGTGCCTCCCAAGAGCCAACTCAGGAGTGAGATCGCACCTCGGGCTGTCAATACTTCAAAGCCCAGCGAACAAACGCACCACAAGTCAGGAAGCCTTTAACACTGACGGCTGTCAGCCCCGTAACAATGGATGAATATATACCACTAGAACAAGTGTGCGCAGCACACAATGGAGAAGGACACACCTAGCCTTAAGCTCCTCTTCAGCCCCCTGGACCGCAAGAATCATCATCTTGCGTTCTTCGTCTGCAGAAGAGAATGATTGTTGGTATATTTGCAAATGTTCCGAAGAGATTTTTGCTAAATATTGTCTTGTGTCTGAGAGAGTAACTACAGGACTGTACCAGAAATGCAGTACATAGCAATGTACAGTGTCTGGGGGGTTGAGTGTTTTTGTGAGTCAACTTATTTGTTCACACATGTCACATGAAATCTCCAGCTCTCTAAATCTGAGCACTAGAGGAGTAGAAAGAGGTTATCGCCGTGCTCATCCACGATCAATACTGCCAGGGTTCCTTGATGGTCTCCTGTCCGCTTACCTGAACCCAGAGAAATCAACTATAAACAAACCTAAAACCTGAATCTCGTGTTTCATCTGGGTCAATCTGGCACTATACTAGGTACCCCTCCTTCATATTCTTACATGTTGTGCACTTTGTAAGCCATCATCGACTTAGGAAGAGGCCATGTGCAATACCGTATATCTTAAAAAAACGCCCCGGGGGGCGTTACATTTCAAGAGGGGGGTTACTATTTTCATTGTCACTTGGTAAAATAAGCTTCCTAACCTTCATTGGAATGTCCCAACCAGAAAGCAAAAGTCTTATGATTCCTTGAACTGTTTTCTTCTGTCAACCCATAGCCACACTTGGACAAATGGGAGATAGTACCAGCTCATTTAGGCACGAACGTCTTGAACAAATTTCCTCATCTCTACCAACCACTAAAGGGTTTCCTGTACCCTGGTAATGAAAGCTAACACCTTAAATTTCAAGGTTTTTTTCAGACTAGAACACTGGTAACTTAGACGACGTCCGACCTGACCCCAAAATAGTAGGGTTCAGTTACTCATCATGGGGAATACCAAACAAGATGAGCCTCTTCACCCGCCCGTTACCAAAAAACATAGGGTTATGTTTCTCCCCCATAGAAATATACACACACCTAATTTCACCTGAATCAGACCAACCGTTCTGGACTTGTCGTGTTTACAGGTTTTCAGACTTTGACCTCTGATGACCTCAGAATGACCTCTGACTTGACCCCAAAACATAGTTTCATTACTCATCATGGGGAACAAACATACCAAGTATGAGCTTCATCCATCCAGGTTGGGGTCACGTTATCGTGTTACAAGCCAAAAATGGCTAAAATATATAATGTGCACAAATTGTTTAAATTTTCGATCAAATTCACTCCTGACCTGAACCAAAGCAATAGGGGTTCCTGTACTCCCCATAAGAAGCTTTCCAACACACCAATTGTCAACTTGAATCAGACCCAACAATTATGGACTTATTCTTTTTTACAAGGTTTTCAGACTTTGACCTCTGGTGACCTCAATGACCTCTGACCTGATCTCAAACATAAGTGGTTCTGTACCATCATGGGGATACACACTTACCAAGTAGTAGTTTTCATTCATCCTGCGCGGGTCGAGTTATCCGTTTTACAATCCAAATTGGCCCGAATATTCAATTTTCATAAATTCCTATTGGTTTCGCCAAATTCACCCCGACCTGCAACCAGAAACAATAGGGTTCCTATACTCCCCGAATGAGCTATAACACCTGATTTTCACTTGATCAGACCAACCATTCTGGACTTATTGTTACAAGTTTCAGCCTTTGACCTCTGTGCCTCAGATTACCTACTGACCGCTGACCCAAAACAATAGGGTTCATGTTACTCATTCTTGGGTGAACACACCTTACCACGTAATGAGCTTCATCCATCCAGGTGGGGTCGAGTTATCGGTGTTTACAAGCCCAACTTTGCCAAATATCGATATTTTCACAACTTTTCTATTTCGCACGCAAACATTCACTCCGACCTGAACCAAAACATAGGGGTTTCCTGGTATCCCCCATAAGAAAAGTATACACCTAATTTCACTTGATCAGACCAACCTTCTGGACCTTATCGTGTTCAAGGTTTTCCGACTTGACCTTGGTGACCGACCTCAGATGACCTCTGACCTGACCCTCCAAAACGCATAGGTTCATGTACTCCATCATGGAACCCACTACCAAGGATGAGCTTCATCCATCCAGTGGGGTCGAGGTATACATGTTTACACAAAATTCACCAAAACATCGAATTTTCCCAAATTTTTCCTATTTTCGAATTCGAGTACCAAAATTCACTCCCGACCTGAACCAAACATAGGGTTCCTGTACTCCCCATAAGAAAGTCTATACACCTAATTTCAACTTGACGAGACCAACAATTCTGGACTTCTCCGTGTTTACAAGGTTTTCAGACTTTGACCTCTAGTGACCTCAGCTGACCCTGACTCCTGTCCCCCAAACATAGGGTTCATGTAACTCATCATGGGGACCACACCTACCCAGTATGAGCTTCATCCATCCAGTGGGGTCGAGGTAATCGTGTTTCAACCAAAATGGCCAATTTAAAAATCGAATTTTTTTCATATCAATTTTTTATATTCGACCAAAATTCACTCCCGACCTGAAACCAAAAACAATCGGGTCCTGTACTCCCCATAAGGAAAGCTATACCCCTGATTTCAACTTGATCAACCAACCTATTCTTGGACTTATTGTGTTTACAAGTTTTCAGACTTTGACCTCTGGTGACCTCAGATGACCTCTGTGACCTGACCCAAAACAATGGGTTCATGTCACTCATCATGGGGAACACACATACCAATATTAAGCCTGACCTACTAGCCAGACCTTATCAAGTCTATCGGGTTTACAAGCTGGGCGTCACAACCACATACACACACAACCCGCACACACACCCCGCCCACACACACACACACGACAAGCGACGTGACTGCTAGTTCCTCTGACTTCGTCAAGGATCAAAAGGGGGGGGGGTTTATTACAGGGGGCTTCTATTACAGATTATACGGTATAACATGTAATAGCTAATGTATGTTGCAGTGAGTACAGGGCTTATAATACCCAATGAAAAAACAACACACTTTGATTCTGGATAACTAGACATCGCCTGGCGGGTGAACACCAACTGTATATCTCCCCACTTCATCAGATGGATGACATTGTCCCCTTGTTTTCTTAGCAGGGGGGATTAATGCCCATGGTAAGTGGGCGGTTTGTTCCAATGCACACATCATGCGCAAGATTTGCAAATATCAAATGTCCCCCCCCCCCCAAAAAAAAAAGTTTTGCCAAAATTCGAAATGGCCACCAGTGGGTCGTATGGGGTGAAAATAAACGTTGGTCTCAAAATAATCCCCATGCTTCAAAACGCAAAATGAACTCAGTTTCTTCCCAAAAAAATCCAAATGGCTGGCGTCAGAAGCGTTCGGCGAAGCCCCCTGTTCCACCCATTACAATCATGTGTATAATAAGAATAAACTCGTATTGTGCAGCAAACAGAAAATTCCTTCCAGCTCCCCACAGATCTCCTAACCCCTTCCTGGTGTAGGCTCAATAATGTAATATTGTGTAACAAGGATTTCATGGGAACAGTGGCTCCGAATAAAACTGCAGTACATACATGGTGGTATGCTCATGTACCAACCACATCTCAGCCTGCTATAACGGCTAGTAAAATTACAGGGTGGCTAGGCATGTTACTTCTCTCCATGTTACTTTCACAAAGACCATGTGAACATTGTACCCCATAAAATATAGATATATAGCCAGGAAATTCATTTGCAGCTCACTTTGCTTCTTTGAACACATATGACACTGTCATGTTGATTATAGCCACAGGACCTGGCAGTCTGCCATCCTGATTGAATAGGGGAGCAGAGGGGGTGAGTGGGGGAAGTGGGGGGGTGGTGGGTATGATTTAGGGGTACTTACATACTATGTCCTCCTCAACCTGCTTGCAGGCTATATAATAAGAATGATAATGTGTCGTCCTATATAGCACCGTATTCGCCACGCTGCCGACAGCACTCTGCACATCACCACTGATCATCAGTCAACCCTGTACCACCAGCACCCAAGTAACAACGTTCATTCCACGACGCTAAACGCCTCCCTGCAGCCCGTAATGGCGCTCCAACCCCTTCCCACAGGTCCTCCATTCAGCCCCTGGGTGGGTAAAGAGGAGCTGTGAAGATAAAGCACTCTGCTCAACAGACTGGCCTGTGGCTTGGCGGGGATCGAACTCACTATCCTTGGACTACAGTGACAGCGCCCACCAAGGCTAATCCGTTCTACAATCTGTCACAGACCTCAGTCCTTTTAAGGACTTACTGTCAGATAGAACTCAATAATGCTTCTGATAACGAGCTGAACATTCGTGATGCCTCCTCATCATGTTAGGGTCTTGTCTCGGATCCAACTTAGAGCTAGCTTACGGTAAATCTGCAAAATGGACCAAGAGCCAAAGGCTTACGTGATTCCTTGACTCATTCATACAACAATAGGATCCAAGTACTTATAAGGACATAATCCAAGACGATTATAGGCTTGATCCTTAAGACCTGGTGAGTTATCATGTTACCCTGCAATATTAGCCCAAATAATCCCCATTTACAATTTCTCCTTCTCACCAAGAATGACCCTCATCTATACCGAAGCAATAGGGTTTCTGTACGCTCCGTTTATCCTCCATAAGCTTGCTTACCACACCCATTTCAACATTATCAACCTAGTATCTGGACTGTTCTGTTCTGTCACAATGATTTCAATTGACATCTGGGAATTCAAATGACCTTTGCCCTGACCCCTAAACACATTGGGTTCATGTACACACCATCGGCAACACTAATACTATGTATGGACTTAGACCAAAGATCAGGTTTCTGTTCACAAGCAGGGCATCATGCACACAACGGCACACCACACACTTCAAATGACAATCATCCTGCTGATTATAAGACTCTACATCCCTTTGTTGCCAGTTAACATGCTCACAACCTTTTACCGCTTGACTAACTGTTTATAGACCTTCGGTGAACTTGGACCTGACCCCAGACCCAGTGGGAATCATCTACTGACATTGGCGATCCTTCGTGTCCAGAATGTGATCCCTACCCAATATCCTCGCACACTTATCATGTTCACATGGTTTTTATAGTGTAACATCTGTTGACCTTTGTTGACCTGGGCACCTCACCCCAAACCAATAGGGAACGTCATGCCATTTTATACATGTCAATCTCCTTTTTGCCAAGTTATGAGCTCTCTACTCGAATACTTACACCGTTAATGCTTTTTGACCTGTTAACCAGTTTGGTGCTCTTGGCCAGGACCCCCAAACAATATGGATATCTCTTACATGGCAACACTTTAGGCAAGTATGAGCTCTCACACTGTTTTGTTACCGTAATTGGAGAGGATTAGTAATCCAACAATGGCACCCCCTTGTGCAGTTTGGACTCTCTACATCATTTTATTGCACCGTTATATTGTGCTCACAGCTTTTCAGCACTTTGACTGCTGTTGACCTTGGGTGACTGGATCCAGACCTGACCTCCCAACACAAAGGGTTCTTCCTCTATAACTGTAACCTACTGTTCATTTGAATTGATAGATGTGCCCCTCTTAGATAGTGCGATGGAAAACACTGACTAATTTTCATGGAGAGTCAAACTCACTCCTATGGGAGGAAAAGCATTTTTTAGATTCTATCGGATAGTTGCAGACATATGGGCAGTGGGCACTGGTCTTCAGGGACATTTATTCGCTTGTGATCAGTCTAGGGGACGGTTGGCCACACTGATAATTGGCAATTGTATTTCACATGATCAATTCTAGGCCTAGGCCGGTTCATCCATTGGTCGAATGTCATACAAATTCTTGTTAAGTCTCATAGTGTACAGGTTTTACTTGTAATTGTTTCTATTTCACATATCAAGGCCACCTTCTGATTCAATATTAATATACCTAACTAGGCATGTGCAGGCGGTAAACGCGCCGACGTGTATGATCCCCGGAAAAAACAATGGTGTTCGTGGACGGGCTCTTCTGAAAGAAGCACATTAATTTTGATGTCTATTTGACCACTGGTGACTTTGGAATGCATTCATCAAAAAATTCCAAGGATCTGCCCGGCCGTTGGAGGTGTGTGGTCACGCCCCCACGTTTCAAAATTGTCTTGCAGTGGCAGACCTGTACACAAAGTTTACAGTCATCGGATAATGCTTCTTTTCGCGCAAAAAATCAATAATGGGCTGCCATGTGGGGTCGCAATGGGGTCGAAATTACAGTTGGTCTCCAAAACGATCGCCATGTTCCAAAACGAGCATATCTGCGAAAAAGTCAGTTTGTCAAAAATCCAAGATGGCCGCGCATTGGAGGTGTGCCACGCCCACGTTTCGAAATCGTCTAGAGATTTTCATGGCGGACCTAGTACAAAGTTTCAAGGCAATCAGATAAAGCATTATTTTTGCGATAAAATTCCTAATTATATCCCCACCTTGGGGATATTATGTTTTTGGCTTCGGCCGTCTCCGCCGCATCTGCATCCGCCGCATTTCTCGTTAGGCGAAAAACTCTCCAACAAAAATCATTGGCCGTTTGAGCCGAAACTGGCATCAATGTCGGCACCTTAGTGAAATGCTCGATCGATTAAGTTCGAATGTGGGCATCGCCACATGAACGGTGTCGCGCTAATTTTTTTTTTTTTTTTTTTTTTTTTGTTGGTGGCATAATTTTCCCGATCGAAGATTTCCCGTTAGCGCAATAACTCTTAACTGCTTTATCCGAATTGATCTGACTTTGTACACTTGTCCACCCTATGAAATGCATTGGATGAGTTTCGGATGGCATCGCTGCAATGGGGGGCCGCTAAATTTGCATAATTTTCGGGCAAATTTTCAAGTTAATCGGCTTTTGAATGAAACTTGGTGGTAACTAGCTATATTTGATCCGAAATGTGGAGTCATTTTCGAGGTCATCAAGGTCAAATTTGCTAAATTTATGAGAAATTTTCCAAACTTTGTCAATTTGAACTAAACTTGGTGGGAACGAAGTATAGTTGAATCTGAAAAATGATGGAGGTCATGTTCAAGGTCATCGGAGGTGAAACTTGCGAAATTATGCAATTGTCAACTATGTCAATTTCAAAAACCTGGTGGATTGGGGCTACGTTTGTTCCTCCAAAGTAAAAGTCATTCCAAAGCATCATGTGTCAAATCTGCATAATTATATCCCCAGCAACACTGATAAGTGTTCGGGATATTCTGGTTTTGCCCGCTGCCCGCCACCGGAATAAAAAGAAGAAACGCGGATACAAGGGGGTCGCCGAAAACTTTAGGCGTTAGCGCGCTCATCTTTCACACTTTATCAACGGGGGGGACCGAAAAAAAAAAAAAAAAAAACTTGGTACACATTCCGTATGGAGTAAATCTCCGATACGTTCGAAAATGGTCTATATCGTCTATTTGCTGCGCTCTATTGTGGCAGGTTTTCAGCAAAATTTTCAAGTTCGTGCGATTTACACTAAACGTGGTGGGTGTGGGTAGTTTTTTTGGACCGAAAAACATGGCGACAATTTCACGGTTCTCCGAGGTCAAGTTTGCAATTTGGCTTGCCAGTAGCCTTTATGCATTATGTTGTGATATTTCAAACTTCATTGATTTCATGAAACGTGGTGAATAGGGCCACTATCAGTGCCGTGAATTGTCCCTCATGTGGGCGAGGTCACTGGAGGTCATCTTGCATGACTAAATTTGCATATAGTTTTGGCCCAATTAGCAATTAGACAAATTTATCACTTTGTTTGGATTCTCACCACCTTGTTAGTAGGACTTCTAACAGTCCAGATGAATTTATTCAATTGCGTTGAAATCCCTGAAGGTCATTATGTGTGCTTATTTTACATATTCGTTAGCACAATTAGAATAATTAATGCAATATTTTTCTCAACTTTAGGAGTTTGACGAAACTTGTGAATAGGAAACCTACTAACCCATCCTGCATAAATTTATTCAACACATCAAGATCACTGAGGGTAATTTGTGGGACTAATTTTGTCATATTAGTTATCCTGATCAGTCAAAATGATGAGTTTATACTTTTTTCGGCAATAACATTGGTTACCTTTTCATTGGAATGCATCTGCTTCTAGGAGTGGATGCTCAATTGATTGTACCATTTTCAATAAAAACCGCCCATTCATTGAAGGTCCATGAAAGGTCACTTAGGGTCAAAAATGATTTAGTACGTTTTTTTCGGCAATAGACTGGGTGTTTCATCAGAATGCAAAATGCTCCTGGGAGTTAATGTATCACATGGATAGGTAACAATTCTTAAGTCAACTGTATAATATCACTAAAGGTCATTCGATGTCGGACTTGGGGGTCAAACACTGTTTTTGGCCTATAATTGGAGAATTTAAATATCTGCGAAGGCTTTGGATGGTCTTCACAATTGTGATTTAATTGTTGACCTGATGTGTGTGACTGCTACTGAATTGCCCTCTGGTTGGCGGGTGGTCATGGTGGGTGAGAAGGTCCAATCTGAATAAATGTGCTTATTTAAGGATTATGGGCAAAAAAAATGAAACTGTTTAATTTTTGGATATGTGATTGAGCTTGTGTGCTTTATGGAGAGAAACAACTCCGCTTCGATCGGAACTTTACTTTGGTAGTTACAAGGGGTCAAAGGTCATTTATATATACGCTTCTTCGCAATAACATTGGACATGTTCATTGGCATGCAATTTGCTTCTAGGCGTCGAATGCTCACATGGAGTGTAACAATTTTTATAAGAGCCGCCATGTCATTGAAGGTCATTAAAGGTCACTTAGGGGTCAAAAACTGATTTAAGGAAAAGTACTTTTTCGGCAATAAGCAACTGGGTGTGTTTCATCAGATGAAAATGCTTCCTATGAGTGTGATGTTCACATGGAGAGTAACAAGATTCAGTAAAATGTTAATTTAAAGGTCATTTCGGCACTTATGGGCAAAAACCTGTTTTTTGGCTCTAATCAGTGAATGGAATATCTGCGAAGGCTGATTGGTTCACATTGGATATTGTGACCTGCATGTGTGTGACCTCTGACCCTGATTTGACCTCCTGTCGGGTGAATTCATGTTGGTTTAACGGTCTAATTCATTGAATAAATGGTTTACTTTAAGGACGCACCTTGTCCGGGGCTGTAGGGGGGCCTCATACAATTAAAATTGCATTATAGGAAATAGACCCTTTTGTTGATTCCATATTTATTAAAGTCTTAGTTTTCATCACACCATTAGTGTCCATTCCTGTTTCATCAGAGGGGAATATCAATTTCTGTCCTCTCATATCAGGATATTTTCCATAAATGCTACGTGGTAAATTTGTACACCCCTTTAATGGCACTTGTCAATTGAAGGACTCCCCCAAGGGGCTGTCGGGGTGCATCATACCATGAACAATGCATTATATTAGGCTATTGTTGAGATTCCATATTTAGTAAACTAGGTCGTTTTCACCATTAGTCACATTCCTGTTTCAATCAGATGGAATATAAATTTTGTCCTAATCAATATCAGGATATATTTCTTAGAATGCTACTCGGTAAATGTGCAGCCCTTATGGCACGTGTCCAACTGTAGGACTCCCCCCAATACCCAGGACATGGCGTGTCATGTGGGTCATCGCACATTCCAGTTACTCACATATAGGACACTTTCAATAAATACTAAGTCACAAAACTGACTCTGGGGTGTGGGTCCATTTGTCTGATTATGTAGAAATAATGGACAAGCTGCCTACTGTTGGGTTCTTTCACGGAATTGTAAGCCAGTTAAATA
Source organism: Sclerodactyla briareus (assembly GCA_026419785.1). Classification (NCBI taxonomy): domain Eukaryota; kingdom Metazoa; phylum Echinodermata; class Holothuroidea; order Dendrochirotida; family Sclerodactylidae; genus Sclerodactyla; species Sclerodactyla briareus. Next base: position 51,406 of record JAODTK010003665.1, read on the forward strand.
CTGAGGGGTGTGTCATGTACATATCTCCATGACCCCTTTGACATGACATCACCCTGTCCTGGGTATAGGGGGTGCGTCATACAATTGACAAGTACATTAAAACTATGAGTTCTATGACAGTCACCTATCTCTTTTGCTGTATCCCTATGCTGTATTTAATTGACCCTGAAGTAAACGTCCCCCAGCCTCCCTTAATAGGTAATAAACCAATTAATTGGCATCACAAAATCTGAATCCAAGAATTATTGTTCACTATGTAAATTTTGTGTCCTCCCCCAAATAGGCTTTACATAGAAACCCTTTATATTAGTTGTAAACGGAACAGGAAAAGTAAATTCCTGTTGTGTTATTCTTCTTTTCCGGAGACCATGGGACAATAAAAATGATGGCAACGTTGAAGCACCCAATACAAATGTGAGATGGTGGAAAAAATAGATTTTTAAAATTTGACGTGGACTTGGTGGTCCTCGCGCTAATTGGCTTTTTGAAAATTCAAAAGTTCACAAACTAACACTTCTTGGAAAGATTGTGTTTAGAATGTTTCCTGAAATTATATATGTAGTCATGATTTTTAGAACCACACAACAGATTTGTGTTCACTATCCTAATTTTCCAAGTCTAGAAGCCAAAATCACTTGGGTGTCCCACTCCCCTCCCCGTTACTATGAAACAGGAAAATATGCTTCCTTATGGCCTACAACCTGAAACTACACTACCATTAAATGAAGAATTGTTTAATATCCCTGACAGAAATTGACAAAATAATCAGATCAATTCATAAACAAATTAAAAGCTTGTGATGGGGTTGATGTTTAATTTTAATCCTTTGGTGTCTCTTTAGAAAACCCTGTATTTTCCAATTTATGAGACCTGTGGATGTTGTAATATTTTCAATTTCCAATTCAAAAGTACTGGTTTGGATCAGTATAAGAATGAAGGATCTGGTCACACAAGAAGTCTCCGTGAGTAGAAATTGATTAGCATGGATGAAAAACTGATTTTTGGGCCTGAAATAATCCATGTCATAAGGTTGGCCCTTCCTGTTTCAACTCATGGAAATGACCCATTTACCTGTACACGTTGTCGCTTCACAAGTCTATAATGTCTTCTTTCTATCGAATATTGTCCGTTTCATGTTTCAAACCAAATTTTCGCATAGAATGATTACGTCTGGGGGTTTTACCCGCCCGACATTTCAGTTTCATGTGGCTATTAAACCCCATGGATTCAACAAAACTTTGTGTTTCTGACCAAAATGGGGGTTCTTTATGGGGTGTTAGATACTTCTTCTCAATGATTGCTCAAAAGTGGGGATATACACGTGCCCACGTGTATATCCGGGTTTACCCGCCTACACATGTCTAGTTTGTTTAGGGTCCCTTTGGTCAAAAATACGCACCTACATACATGTACACCCAGTTCTACAATGTTGCCCTGATTTTATCATTTGTACCTACTAACATAGGACACCACCTTGACCTAATGAACCTCAGTATTTATTCTACCTGTTATAAACTTCCCCATTGAGGGATTAGGCCATAATACTACTGTGAAGCATTTTGTCTGCCATATTTTCACAGGTATGAGTATTTTTTTATGGTCATAATATTTTACAGTTCAAAAATAAACTTAGCCTGCCTGCGTACAGTATACATACTGTATTCGTATACAGTGGACATTGTGTGTTCGTAGTACGGAAATTTCAGTTTGTTTTCTATCGATGGATCGATAATCTGTTCCAAAGTAATAATTATCCTGTCACGTTCTTGGTGTTACTTACTTCAAAAGAGACAAAATGCTAATTTGATTCAGACGTTTTAGGAGGAATTAATAAATATTCACAAACGTTGTTATTTTTCCCCATCACACATTTTCTGTACCTAATGGGAGTGACACCAACAACAACTCGCTGAAACAAACAGTGGGGATGAAAATTGAATGATTAGAATTATCTTTTGAAATTCATCACTTGCGAATTACGAAATACCTTGAGCATGGCTTACTGTGAGACGGAGGTATACAGTATTGGAATGGCCCAAAATGTGCTCGTGTCCCAACCTCATTGAATTTACCCATTATCAATTTTAATGAGGGATGTTAATTCAGAATGGACGAAGTTTTGTAGACGTTGCAATCGCCCAAGTCCCCCCGCTCAATTTCTGCCAGGGCCCTTGCAGCTTACTGTCTATACTGCAACTCCCAATGGAACCCATACCCCTGATTTTGCCTAACTTACTAACGCACTTGGTAGGTCTAAATTGAATGTTATGCCATGTCAACCTGCTGGTTGAAAACTCCACAGCCACGAATCCCCACAAAACCCTTTTTTTTTCAACAACTCATCTTTGAGATGGGTCCTGTGAAGTACTTTGTTGAAACCTCTTGATAAAGACTATTATCGTGATGCCCGCCCACCACAGTAGAGGCAGGCGATAAACTTACGATCTCTTGATATCCTCAGGGGAGCGTCTTTCGCTACTCTGCAGTTCGTCTAATCGCCCATCATGAATAGATTGGCCGGTTCAGCAACTGGGGTACAGAGGACTGACTTTTATTGCGTGCTCTGAAAGAAAAAACATAGTGGATGTAAGTACAGTACCATGCTGAGTTTGATCTAGGTAATAACTGTTCACAGGCTAAATGAGCCAAAAATTGTTTTTCTTTTACAATTTCTACCTCTACAGAAAATGGCCTCCTCATCCACCCCAACTTGTTGCCATAGCAGACAGCACAAACAGTCTGACCGTTTCCAATCAGGATTCGTTCCATTGGATACCAGTAGTATTATTTACAAACGCTGTGCTATTTCATGATTTGAGTGAGTGAGTGGTATGAACGACCCGTTTTGGATGTGGTGCTTGGAGGCCGCTGTTTCATTTTGCAAGGAAGGGTTGAACGCGGTATCTATAAACTGGAGTATAAAGATGCTGTAGCTCAAACCCCTCATAATTCCAGAAGAGGACACTTGTCATACTCTTCAAGATGTGGACAAACAATAATATTGGGTACTATCTGGGTATTACGCACCTTTCCACCATAGTGCTCAAAGTCTTTACAGTGAAAAGTAAGCACGTTGGGGGAGCATGTGGGCACCCCATGATACAAAATATTCATTTTCCAGACTGATGAAACCACATGCTTAACGAACAGTTGTTTGGGAAGACTTGGTGCAAATAGTGGAGGTGGACCATCTTGTACCTCGTCGTCTTCTCCGCCGGAATTCTCTCGTCTTTCTGCTCCGCCCTTGGGCCCATTATATGAATACCACAAAATCTTGTATCTCCTACAATTTTTATTGCACAGTACTGATGTTCAGGCATAAACAGCGTTATTTGTGGTGTTCAGAACTTTTGGTCTCAGGCCCCACTGGGACGAGGGGCCATTTTTATAATAAAAATTTCAACACAATAGTGTTGAAATGCTTCTCCTCCACAAGTTCATTGATGTTCTGTCAAAGTTACATGCAAAGGTCTTGGGTAGAGGGCCATAGGGGGTGTTCGGGAATTTGGGCCCCAGCCCCATTACATGTAACTTCGAGAACATAAGAATCTTGTGGGAGGAGATGCATTTCAAGTACTATTGTGTGGAAAATTTCATAAAAATGGACCCTCGAACCAAAAAGTGGGACCTGTTCAAAAGACTTCTCTCAAAGGCTGTATAGACCAGACTTTTTCATCATGTTTTAAACACTTGTGAAAAAAAAAAAAACCACGGCCTCACCCCTACCATTGCAGTTCCATACTATCAGTGCTATCACAAGTTCCGAAACTTTAAGCAACAATATGCTTCGATGAAGGTCACTGTCAAAAGCGAACTCTTAAAATCCCTCATTCGGCAATTTTTGGTTAAGTACACACTCGTAGTGGACCATTCGCGGATAATAATTCCACCTGATAGTTCCACAAAACTGTTCTAAGGTATTATCGTGTGCTAAGGTTAAGTTCGATGGAAACGGGTTGTCTTTTGTCAGCTTTTACCCAGGTGTCGGACTACCAGGTATATAGTGCGTTTGTATCTTAGTCGGTCAGTATCAGAGTCGGTAGGCGTCTTTTTTGTACAGAAGGCGAGCATGTAGACGCGCAACGAACTACATATGAGCATCATTCAATTCACATTTCAACGCGCACCAGGACTGCAAGCATCGAGAGCGATCAAAAACACAAGTGAGGTGCTCTATTATAGGTCCATTCATTAAAAATAAAAAAGGGGTAACCAACAGTTTTTCATGTTTCAGCAACTGATTTTTACGTACCTTTGTGCAGACAAAGGTGGTGGAATAACTGACTAATTCACTTTAGTAAAAGTTTGTGTTGGCCTTAGCCGGACTGTCGCAGCAGAGAAAGAACGTTAATGCCCGCAGTGCTTGTCGGGAGTTGGGAAAGGAAAAAGCCGAAGAACCATACGGCGTCCTAAGGGACATGTTTTTGTTTAAGTCTGACAGCTATGCTGCGGTCATATTTTCGAGAAAAAGCGGAACGGCACATGGACAGTCGGCCCCTGTGCGACCACTTGGTTAGTGCAAAACAAAACAGTTGGGCATTGCAATGAGTCAATATGTAATCCGTCTTCAGTGTGTTGTATTCTCGGCAATGAAGTTTTAAAAAAGGTGACGCCTCAGTCCATTGGACACATCTCAAGTTCTGCTGCAAGACTTTGGGGTAAAGGAGGCAGAGAAAGAAAATTCTAATGTCCCTAATTGCTGGAGGATAGTAAGGAGGAAAACTGCTGTCAAGAGAAGTTCGATTTGGAAACTTTACTGAACTCAACTGTTTACAACATTTTTTAGTAGAGCAAACATTGTTAAGTAGAGCGGTACGGTCATTAAGCTGTTCCTGACTCAGAGTGACCGACTCCTTTCAACTCCTCAACAACGGAGTCTGATGGCGGCTTATATGACAAAAAAACAGCTCTGTATGCGACGCGTTGGATTCCTTAGAGTGCTGCAGTTGAATGAACTGCCGTTGCTACTACAGATCTGGAACACATAGCCGGATGTTTCGGGTAAGTTGTAGAAAAATTAATCCACGTTTCTCGTAATTTTTAACACGAAAATGCGTTTAAGTGACCGAACTCATGGTCGTGCAATATTATTATACTATACATTATGCAATCATGCCCAGTATACATTAATATGCAATCATGCTTAAACTGAGGTGACCTAGGGCCTGAGTGAAAGATTGCCTCCCACTCAGCACTGGGCCAAAAAAGTTAGGTCTAGGCTAGGCCTACCTACAAAAGGATTGTGTGAGGATGTCTTCTGTCTGTTGTACAACTTGAGAAGCTAGTCGTTAGATGATAGGATAGATCACAGTATTCTCAACCTATCAGTATCACACAGCCTGGGTCTCCTAATAAAAGCTTCATCGATAACTCAACACTGTCGGCAGGTACCTTCTGCAGTCACTTATTCCGAACAGTGTCAGTCTTCAGGTTCAAGAATCATTATATCATTTACGCTCTTTTCGTTGTTGTTGTTCGCGAGCATTCCCTATTCTTTGTCGATTTGAATTGTGTAGTCGGCCAAGCCTGCACCAACATGGACAGCTGCTGCAGTAGGGATTCAGCCGTGGAAGTCACAAACAGAAATTTCCCGAATTCCGATGATGGACGAATAGTTTGGGTAAAGTATGTCAGATTGGAACGTTGGAATCTAGCGAAAGAGGTTTCGTGGATAACGTTAGTATAAGCCGACATAGCATTACTGCAATATTTGAGTGGCTGCACTGACATTAGGCAGGGAGAAGAGACGGGTCGCGTCCCATAGTGAAGACAGTTGTTTAACATCGGAGAAGTCGCGGACTTGCCAGTGATCGTTTATTGGTTGGGATCTAGAGCGACTGACCGCGATCCTGGGCGACGCGGATGGAAGAGGAAGAGGGTAAGAGGAGGGAGTGGAAAAGAGGAAAGTGGAAGATGGAGAAGCGAGCCCCCCCCCACACCACGATCGGGACGTCACAAATTGACTTGTGAAGCCAATGCTACTGGCTAACTTCTTTGAACGATTGATTGGGGGCTCATATACTACAAGACTCAGAGGCCTCAGGTCATACCCCCGGGCTGTGAGGAACGTCCCATTGGCGAGCCCGAAGGGCTACTTCGTACGCGCACACCTCCTCAATTGGGGCATTGCCCCGAAGACACATCTAATGCTCTTGTAACATTGACGGCGAGTATAAATACCGTACACGGGACATGGGTGGCCGCCATGGGAGGGCAGGGGGACATTCCCCCCGTCGGGGAAGCCTGCCCCTTCTCCGTCGGGTAATTTTCCATGTCGTCGGGGAGCCTGAGTGGGTACGCTAAATTACACACCCCGACGAGGGCCTATTGCTCCGACAGTATAATTTTCCCAAACTTTATAACAAAAACTCCAGAAAATAATGCTAAAAAAATTCGGCGCACTTCGCGCGCGTCATATATTTTATCCTATTTGCAGTCAGTGTTCCTCGCTTAACGGCTTAAGTTAAAAGATCAGCGTATCCATATTCTTACAGACTCTACAATCGTGGCATATAGGCAACACAAGTCCGTATGAATATGAACATCGTCGATATAAATCACTGCAGGAGCAATAATGTTACAATTCTGTTGGATGATGGTCTCTGCCGTCTACTCGACTGTTTTGCCTTTGTGTTAATTGGTGTGCTCTCACGACGCAAATACTTCCAGTTCTCAGGCAATTCCCCTCGGATTTTACTGAGAGCGCCTGAATCGAGTGGAATGCCACTGAGAGACTGAGTAACAATGCCTTCCACAATGTGTGTTTTATTTATTCTTTTTTCTTCTCCGAGAAAAAAAAAGAATTTGAAACATCAAAAAATGCAGGTTTTGCAGTGGTGGCCGCCAGGATTTCCCCGACGGGGGGTCCGAGTTCCCCGACGGGGGGGCCAAGTTCCCCGACAGGCTCACCCTACCCCCTAAGTCAAACCTGCATTTTTTATGTTTTCACTTTTTGAACATTTTTCTTGAAGAAAAAAAACGAAAAAATGAAATACACATTGTGGAGAGCAATGTTCACTTTCAATAGCTGCCCACTCAAATCAAAAAGACGCCCTCATTAGTAGAATAGGGTCAGGTATTCCCAATAACTGCACAGGAAATACCTGGGCACTGCGTCGTGAAAGCACACCACTCTACCCAGAGGCAAAACAGTGATAGACGGCAGAGAACGAGCATCCTCCCCAAACGAATGTAACCTTAATCTCTTGCAGGGGCAATTAGAAGATAATTCATAAGGCTTGGATCTTCTCTTACTATTGCCACGAGTGTATAGTCAGTTGTAGGAGATGAGTCGCTTGTCTTAAACTCGAGCGAGGAACTTTGGCATTACTATAGAAAGATATGAGGCGCGCGAAGCGCGCCGAAAATTTTCAGCCTCAATATAGGAATTTTCACATGAAGCAGTTTGGAAATATATACTGTCAGGCAAAAAGCCCTAGCGGGGTGTTGTGTACATTTTTAGCGTACCCACTCGGGCTCCACGACGAGATGGGAAAAATTCCCCTAGGGGGGGGGGGGGAAGGCTTCCCCGACGGGGGGGGGGGCATGGCCCCCCCCTGCCTCCCCGCTGGCGCCCCCCCCTGAGGTTTTGACCTGGGGGGACGTATGAGACTAGTCGGGGAACCTGGACCCACCGTCGGGGAGCTCGGACCCCCCATCGGGGAATCCTGGCGCCACCACTGACACGCGAGAAAGTCGCTGCATGGGGACGGACTGAGATAATGCGGCGCGCTTCGGATGATAAGTTATGTAAAATAACTTTCACGCTCCCGTAGGCTTGCCGTTAGGTGCACTTGACCACTGGTGACACCACCGTTGTGTCCCTTCAACCTGTTCAAAAAGAGAAAAAAGTACGCGCACATGCGGAGCGACTGGGCAGAGTGAGTCGAAGGTCGGACCGTGACCGTGACGATCGGAATGTGAGTATCGGCCTACGGGCCCAACCTTCAGAGGCCTATGCAGAGATGGGCCATACAGGGACACGTGATGTTTCCAGTGAGTAGCCTACCCTCTTTTCTCCCCCCCCCTCCCCCCCCCCCCCCCCCCCTCCTACGCGTCACAGAAGGCGGGAAGCAAAATTATAAAGATAAAATCGCGGAATTTCGGTCGAAAAAAAAACATTCCTGAAAAGGTCACAATTGGTGGTGCCGTTGCGTAACCAGTGGGGAACGGAACAAGTACTTTTCAGAAATGAGGGGAAATCGTGATGATGAAGGAGAGCCGACGAAAAAAGAAGGAGGGGAGGAGAACTACGTGAGAAACTAGTGAGAGAGAAAGAAGAGAAATTAATGAACGGGAAAACAATTAAGATATCGGTAGGCTACCTGCAGTGACTAAAATCAGCAAAGTCACACTATCTTGTCACCGATTCGCATATGGCCATTCCTGGCCTTTCCTGAATACTCAATAGCATGGTAAAGGAGAGGGTGGGCGGTGCCCCCTCCCTCCCTCCCTCCTCCCTCCCTCCCTCCCTCCCTCCCTCCTCCCTCCCTCCCGCGGATTCCCGTGTCCCCAGTTTATTTAAGGAGGGAGACTTGGGGTTTTGAAATGGCACTACCTAGCTGTATAGCTAGCTGGTCAGAGTATTCAAAATCAGTGCATAAGAATTGCGTTTGCCGTGCTGTGCCCTCAGTTCCATGCGCAGGCAGCCTTAGAAAACAGGTCCAGTACATTGAACGGTAGCGTGGCGACTCCGTTCAATGGCCTAAACCTGAATCGGTAATGCGACACATCGCGTGAACATGGTTTCTCAGGGTCCGTTATCCTCCGTGTAAACACACAATCGTTTTAGTATGGGAAATCCGTGGTGCGGCTAGTGCTGAAAGGGAAGCGCGCCAACAATATTATACGCACGGGAGACGCACGAGAGACGCACGAGAGACTTTGGTAAGTCTACCATAGCCTCGTAGTAGGGGACAAAGTGCTTAGGCTTACACTGGATGAGGTAAAATATATCAGGCTTTCACGTGTACCTCTGGGCTCTCCTGCGACTCGCGACCCGCCTGCACCTGGCACCGGTGTCACACGACACCTGCACCGACAGAGAGAGTGATGGGTTGAGAGGATGCGAGTCCGTTGCTGTTCGGGGCTATTTTCTTAGGGAGATGAGTTTTGAGCCGCCTCTGGATCTTACCATCGGGAATAAGAATTTTTTTCACGGCATTTCGTTTCGCAACTCTGAATGGAGAATGGGCGTTAGTGCCCTGAGCTTTGTATCAAGTCGGCGACGAGTACCTGTCATATATCGTAATTATTAAGTGGCGTTGAGACGGTTTTATCGTACGGTCAGCCGAGAATTGCCACCTGACTATATAATGAGGAATATATCTGGCCCCCCCCATCCCACCTACGGCTACGAACTATCTGGGACCGGCCTGGGGCAATCCCCGGCAGGTACGCTCATAATCATGAGCGCAACCTCTGAAATAATTATAAACTGTATTGACCGCAATGTAGTCCAATGACGATGCTGTAGACATGATCATTTGGGAAAACGCATAGAAGGTGGGGCCGGACAATTTGGAGATTGTTCTCCAATAAGTATAGCTCAATCTTTTTTTTGTACTATTCGGCTATCCTCGGCATAAACAAACGCCACATATCGAAATTGTTCAGCCGACCTGTTCCATCGTTTCCATACTCATTTTTTTCGACAGCGGGGCTTACAATTGTGCTATCTACCCAAACCTTGAGTCCCTGAAGAGATAAAAACACATGTTAGCCTTTTAGGCTCCTTAACGGCTTGAACTTTGCCAGATACCTGGCGAGAAATATCGTCTGGTGTAATTCGGAACATATCGGTGATTACGTGAATCCCAATAGAATTTTTGAGAATCCTTTAGGCCCATGAAAAATATCAAAATCCCAGGTTTAATAAGACCTAAATTTTCACTTTGAAATTCATGCGAATATAAATATATTGTGTCCAGAGGTCCATAGGGTATACATCTGGCGATCGATGTTGCACAAACACTGAGTATATACAGAACAATCTTTCGAAACTCCCCTGTAAAATACACGTCCTACCCAAAGCACAAAGCTCCCCCACACTTAATCAACAGTAACATCCGGAAAGAAGGGATGATTGTTTGCGTTTTCAGAAGTGGTGACAGTTAAAATAGGCCGTAATGATATAGCTATCGGGAGAATCTCGTCTGTCAGTCTATACCCCCGAGGTGTTCAGTGGTGAGTCATCTCACTTCAACGAACGCATGTACCGACGTCTAGGGGTAGTTTCTCTGAATGTCGGGGGGGAAGACACAGGCGACGCTTGGAACAAGGGCGCAGCCACTAGGGGGGCCCGGGGCTCACGACCCCCAACTGTTTGGGAAGGTCTCCATACATAAAGATTTTTTTCAACAGACATCAAATGTTTCCCATCACTGCTTCGGACCTAATTGCTCTTCACCCCCCCCCCCCCCTCTACTTTCAAGACAGTGGGCTCGCCCTTGCTTGGAATCGTTATAGACACTTCCTAGGACCACGACACCTACTTGAGATTACCGATCGTTGTTCGTTGTCTATAGTCTGAGAACTCCTGATAACGAATGAATTAAAAACAATTTTCAACCATGAACAATCGCATTTACTGAATGCTCAATCAGCCTAGTAACCGGTAATCCTATGACACAAACCAGCCTGGATCTGAATGAAGTTACCAGTGTATGCGATGGTGTGACGTGAAATATCGAACATGACCAAATTTCAGCCGATAAGCGTGTGTAACGTGATTGTACCGCGGGCGTTCATTCGCATGACGTAACCTTGTTGCGTTGTATCGGGGGTAATAACGGATGTGAACATTATTGTGTAACGATACGTCAAGAAAAAAAAACTTCTAAGGTGGACGGCAATCAACGTAGCTGTCCATGGTTATGTACTCTACCCCTAGTACCAAACGGACTAACTTGGGGTCTAAATATTAATACAAAATCGATAACATATAAAAGAGAAAAGGCACCTCAATTCGTTTCTTTGTGCATACCATGTTTCTAACATCAGGGTAATGGCCATGTTTTACTGTTTGGATTCATTACGTAGCCTACATATCTCTCCCCCCCCCCCCCCCCGGACCCCCTCGTGCCGACATCGATTCCTTCAACACGGACACTATGAATGTTTTCATTCACTTGCTTATCTTTCGAGAAGTAAGGATTCCATACATGGACAGAATACTCCAGGTGAGGCCTTGCCAATCGGGAATGTTCCGAATCTTCAAGATCGTCAATATAGCAAGAAAGAGTATGGCCCAAGAACTGATCTTTGGGAGACACCACTAGTAGCCTTCTGCCAAGGATAGAACGCCCATTGAACACACTGTTGTTTCCCTATCAAGAAGGCCACTGATTAATCCACTCGGAGACTTTCCCCTTAATGCCAACACTTTTCAGTTTGGGCAAGAGACATTTATGAGCAGGGGCGACGCCAGGGTTTTACGATAGGGGAGCAGATTTGCGTGATGTTGGACCATGGGGAAGGGGTCTAATGGGAGGGCTTTCCCCCCTCCCCTTTGCGATTTTTTAAATAATTTTCATTAATACGGCTTAGATGAAATGGTGCCACATTATACACTTTGTAAGTGTATCTATACGTCAACGAGTTTTGACGAAAATCCATCATTTCTGGAAAAAATAAAATGCATGATAATTTTTCCAGGCAGTCATAATTTCATCCGATAACACTGCCAAAATTAAACCCGATGAAACTGTACTTACGGTCTGTACAGGGGGCGGCTTATCTTGTTAGAAAAAAATGCATGTATTTGTGTGCCTAAAAGATGGTGGTAAATAAATAAAAGCAAAATGACATTGTTAGTTTAATTTGTTCTGTAATTCCAAATAGACTCACTCTAGGAAAAGCAATTGGAAGCAGTCTCAATCAGAACATCCACATCAGATCAAGCTGCAAAAAACTGATATTTTACTTCAGCCGTACACTTTAAAAAAATGGTCGGTAAAATTACTCCAAATGAGTCGTTTTGAAGATATCACCGTAGTAATGCCCCCCAAATCACTCATTGGAGTAACTTTAAACATAATTTTTTATAGTGTACAATGCAACAAATTGGAGCATTCCCACTTCAACACCGAAATAAATAACGACGCTCGGGCCTGTGTCAAGTTCAACTATAGTCCCTTCTAGGCTCTCTTCTTGCCCTTTCTTGTTTCAATCCCCTTTTAAATAGGAGTTAACAGACTGCAATGGTTGACTAGTTGGTCAAACTCGCACTCCCCTCAAGCGGCACCCTTGGGGTTTTGCAGACTTTTATAACTTGAAGGCGATTGCGTGGAATAAAAAATAAGTGAAAAACGCGTTCCGTTGACAAGTTCTTCTTTCTCCTTCCTTTCTCATAATAAAGACTAGCTTTTATTACATATTACTTAATATTATAAAAGGCACGAATCCACCTAGCCGTGTCCCCTCCCTGCCACTCCTGTCACCCTCAATCATATGGTGGATGCTTGCGTCTTTTATTTCATATCGTAGCGTGTCAGGCGATGGACGTCTGTCTAGTCCCACCGGTACGTTGGCTATTTGGTCGTCTCAACTAATGCAAATTCGAAGATATCTAATGGGTGAATCGGCTTGGGTCCGAGTGATCACGCATGCCACGTGGTCACACATAAGGCCGGAATGCGCTGCGAAGTTTGCAAGTTAACATGAGTCCTTTCACCTAATATTAAAAAACGGTGACTCATAATGACCACAGGTTCTCAAAACAGTAAACATACGCAACATTTGCGAACGCTATATTGAAGCAACAGTTTGAGTCTCGATTTGAGTCTCGATGAGAAACAAATAGAAAATAACGTAAGTTAATAATAAGTTGGATAACGTATTTTGACACTTCACCCACCCCGACGAAAACGTATGCATTAAACATCATTCTGTCGATTTTATTTTTGCGGCCCAAAGCCCATAGCGCGGGTGGGGGGAGCCGCCCTCCCTGCCCCCCTCTGTGGCGCCGCTCCTGCTTATGGGAACCTGTCAAAGCTTACGTTAGAGGCTAAGGCGAAGTGACGTACTGCCGTTGTCAATGAATAGTAACATCTCCATGAATTCCTACGAGATTAAGGTTAAACACGAAAACGATTTTTCCTAAAATCATGTGAGAACCCGAATACCTCAAACTACACCCTCATTTAAAAAAAAATCGACCATAGGATCCCGAATATGGATTTCAACACCTTGCAGACAACACTGGAGTAAGACTCAATGACCGTGATTACAAGGAAGAGACCGATGGCCTTTCTTGAAAATAGGAGAATTGTGTTGCTCTCATCCAAGATCAGATTTCTGCAAGGTTTCAGTTGACCAAGTAATAGCTAATGGAACAGACAACTGGTCACCAAAAAAATTCAATAAGAAGGGACCAGGCTGCCAGGAGCCTTCCCAATTTTGAGTGTTTCTGCAGTTTCTCCTTCATCACATCAGCGACAATAATATATTTCCAATACTATTATGAGGCACACCAATCACGAGGGGTCGATGAAATTATCCAGTTCTTCTGAGTGAATACCGACGAAAAATATTTATTAAGTAAACGCTAGCCATCTTATGACTATGCGGGTCTATTACCTAAGTCGGAACTAACAATGGACACAATGCTGTCCCTGGACTTCTGTCTCCCCCCCCAACTTACCCGATTAAAAGAAAAAAAACGCACGAGGATTATCCTTTATATCAAGGCAATTGCCTCTCGAAATCGAGCTTAGCACCTGAAACTATGTTGGGAATAAGTACCCCCTGCCGCGATATCAACTGAGCACTAGTGGAGAAGCGAGGTTATCGCCGGTGCTAATCCAGATCAATACGGCTCAATTCCCTCGATACGCCTCGCTTGGCTTCCCGAGCATTAGAATTCAATCAAATCCAAGCGATATGATCTGAATATGGTCGATGTAGCGATTCATTGGGCTGTCAGCCGCAGGATAAATCATGCGGGCAGCGGTTTAACAACAGGACGTTTAGATCATAAGATGGTCGTAACCCTCATCAGTTCGCGACAGAATTAGCGAAGTGTATGAATGGAGGATGAGCAATTTGTTCTTATTTAAATCAGGAAAGGGGGAGGACCAGTAATAAACTTTTATGAGATAAAATATGAATTAATCTTATAAGTATTTTTCATCATTAGTGCGAACAACGGTAGGGTGATCGCGGTTTCCCCTGAACCCTTCTCCTGAAACACACTGTGAAAAAACATTCGTAAATGTCTGAAAATTGAATTGCACCCCGCCCCCTTTTTTAACCTTGAGAAAAAAATGGGATCATTGAAGACGGTACTGGAGCTCACACGTTTTCTTTTTGGCCAGATTACGAGAGCTGATTAATGATTTCGCTACATTCGAGTTACTCCAAGCCAAGTGTTCGAACATAATGTGAATATGGGGCTCACTGATTAGTAATCCCTTCAGGTGGGCGGTAAGACGTAGCAAATACGATTTTTGGCTTCGGAGAAGGTGTACAGCAGAATGGACGGACGGTACTCTCTTACTAGTTCTGTAATTGATGACAAAGGTACTTGGAATGCAGGAAGTACATATACCGTCTTTGGTAGAGTTGTAAATTCGCTGGTACATTTGTGCGTTGGAGCTACAGCACCATTGGTTGCTCTAGTTATTTATTATTATTAGTATTATATTACCTTTTATTTTATTATTATTAATTATTATTAGTATTATTATTATTATTATATTTGATTAATAATATCATTATATATTTTCTTGAATTTAGAGGGGGGGGAAGAAACGAAAACAGTGAAATGAAGTCAATTAAAATTCTATACAGTGATGATGGAACTGAGACTACTGATCCACACTGGGATACTAAAAGCTCCAATACAATTTTCATAGCCATTTTATTAAATGTTATAGCAATCGTAATGCACATGGTACCACCTACTCGTAATTTAATTATTCCACAAATTGATATGATACGAAAAATTCCTTGGAGGGTCGCTTAACTGAAGTTGAATGCTGTAGATCTTTAAAGAGATGCAATGGAAAAGTACCAGGTAGTGATGCCTTTTCTGTTGAATTTTATGTGTGCTTCTGGGAGGATATTAAAATACTTGTAATGTCTCTGTAAATACGGTTGGATACGGGAGCCTCTAGTTTGATCGTCGAGGCCGTTATTACAACATTATTCCGAAACAGGGGAAGGACCTTAAAAATATTAGGAATTGGAGTCCGTCTCACTCTTAAAGGATTAACAAAATTGCTTGCAAAGTGCATTTCTACTCGGATTAATAAAAAACGTTTGGCCAATGTGTATCCACTCGGATCAAACAGGCTTTACGTCTAGATAAATAGGAGAAAATATTCGATGATCCTTGCTGTTATTTGAATACGATGATGATGAAAATCACACTAATCGGTAAGAATACTGTTAGTGATTTAGAGGGCGGCCGTTGTTTGATTAGAGGTCGAATGTGGATTTATTTATATCATGTATTATTGCTTTTCAACTTTGGAGATGAAATTCTGCGCGATGATCAAACTTTTTATAAAAAAGAAATGATTCGAGTTTTTTCTTTCTTTTCTGCTTTTTCTTTCTGTTTTTTCCCCTATTTTGAGAGAATCACTCGGATGTCCTTTAGAAGCCTTATCTGTGTCTTATGTGTGCAGAAATTATGGCTCTTAATTTGGATCTGATTAATATTTCTATCGGTTACCCTATTGGTGATACAAGAGTAAGGTAAATCACTTTTTATCTGATGAATACAACCTACTTTTTTAGATAATAGGATTGAATCTATGGATAAAATATACAACTTCTTGGAAAAGATTTCTGGTAGGTACATCTGACTTTAAGGTGAATCTTTTGAAGTCTCACGTATTTCTCATTGGAATCATATTGTCTGAATTATTTGTATAACAAATTTTGAACATCCCAATCGTTCAAGGCTCTTGACAGGGCGGGCTTTTTATATTTCTCCATGATAAAAGCTAACTGTTTCCTTTAAACTACTGCAACAGCTGTCCCGACTTCAAACATTTTAAGAAAATTTGGTAATGTCTTGACCCCATACTTTTGGTCGAGTTGCCATTGTAAAGAGTTTAGCTCTGTCTCACCTAGATTTATTTTTTCTTTTCTGTACTCTGCCATCCCGCCGGAATCATTTTGAGAGAGGTACAAACTTCTACATCATTTTTAATTTCGTATGGGAAGGGTAAAAGACAATTAAAGAGAATATATGTGTGCAGCCTATGAAAATGGTGGTCTGAATGTCACTAATGTAGTTCATTTCGTACAGTGTATGAAATTTGCTTGATGTAAGGAGATTAATGGAGGACCTTCCTCATCTTGGAGATTAACTTTACACTATTCTTTCCGAATGTTGGTGACAATTTTATCGTTTTACTTTAATTTCAGGGGATGATTTCGCCTTAAAAATGAAAAATATTTTGTTCTAGATTGCTGTCAGGCGTGGAAAGTGACCTTACGTTCGAAACACTCTCGATAAATTTTGCTGATCAGGTGGTATGGAATAATTCCTTCATTGAAGTCAAAAAAAAAAACAATTCTGTACAAGATTGGTTGGATATAAACGTTTTCTGTATGTAAGAGACTTTTTCAATGATAATGGATATCCACTTAATTTGAGAATTCTTCTAAACTCTAAACTTCGGAAACTTTCCCCCGTTCATGGAGGCTTGATCATTTATTTGCTGTACCATGGGGAAAACAACGACAGACAGCATATTATGCTGGCAAGCTTGTCTTCGGTTGGTAAAGTCTGTCAGTATATATGTATACTATTTTAGGGAGAGATATGTGGAGCGCCCTCGTAATTGTGGTAAGTGAGATGATGAATTTATAGATGATAATCTGGACTGGCCAAACGTTTTCACAACTTGTAAGAATATCAATAATGTAAAGATAAGAGAGTTTCCGTTTAAGTTTTACATAGAGTTGTAGGCGACAAATCATATCTTTTTAGAATCAAGGTGTTAAATGAGGCAAAGTGTTCTTTTTGTCATGAAGGGGAGGAAACTTTCCATTTACTTGTTTCTGGCATGGTAGTAAAGTTTTAACTGTTTGGCAGTCTGTTGAAGAGTATCTGTTTGGGTCAAACTCGTCTTGATTATAAAACGGTGTGTTCGGTTTTTGTATCGATCGGAAACGTGCACGTGGGTACAATGTTTATATTGTTTCATTTCAGTATATATTTATTTTGCAAAATAATACAAAAATGTCCGGATACTATCGATAAAGCATAAGTTCTTTTTGCTTTAAGGTTGCAAGGACAATTTGTTGAGGGAAAAACAGAAACTTGCGCAGATTGGAGAAGCGGCAATGTCCTGGTGAACCGTTTTTTAAGGTTTCTTTTTAAGCATATTGTTTTGGTAAATGACATTGTGTATTCTAGTCACGCATATATATGTTGTTTACGATGAGTGTCGAAAACAATAAATTTTTGAGAGGAAAATTTTTATTATTGGGTGTAATTATTATTATTTTTTATGTTATTATCTCATTTGCACACAATATTACACAAATTACATAATAGTAGTGAGTAAATATTTCCGATAATTCAAAGTTCATTTACCTTCTTGGTACTGATCAACACATACAAACTCTGTGCGTGAAGAATATTAATTTGAATTATGCTTAAAAACGTCAATTCTGGCTTTTTTTTTTTTTTTTTTGTTTGCCTTTCCATTGAAAACCAAAGCAGACATTTCATATTTAAACCAATTCAGGATTAAACAGTTCCTAGACTCTCCGCATTCCGTGCCACATCTCATGCATCTCAGATAATGTGGCATCGATTCTTCTTTCAACTGACTAACTACAGAGCAAACAAACGGAGTCGTGCTATACACGAATTCAGCTAGAAAGGTGTTCAATGATAGATCAATGAATGAATTATATTGTAAGTATCACAAAATTTTATCGACATCCTCTCCGCCGAAATGTCACAGTTAGAACAACAATTGGTTTTAAACATTTTTTGCCCAAAAACGTTTTGTGAAGTGATCCAAACAGTTTACACAACGACAGACGATTGTTTTGCTAAACCAATTGCGCAAGCATCTCTTGTCGACGGGATGCTGTATGGGACAGCTCATCAGGTGAAACCTGGATGGCCGCTCACGCCGGAGGAATGCGTGAATAATTTCCCATTCAGACTTGTTATGGGAGGAAAGTATTATTATTATTATTATTATTATATTATATTATTATTATATTATGATAGTAGTAGTAGTAGTGTAGTAGTAGTAGTATGTGTATCGTAGTAGAGTAGTAGTAGTATTAATTAATTATTATTAACGGGTTTATACATTTTGAAGCGAAACCGTTCTGTTTGCGTTATTAACAATGGGAGATTCTTCACGTATTTCAATGTAGAGAGAGGTGTGGGGACAAGGGGCCCGTTGAGCCCATACTTGTTTATAATTGCAGTTGAAATTGCAGCTCAGAAAAATTAATCAAGCGTAATTCAGCAGGGCTCCACGTGTTTTGAATACTGCAAATTGAAAATACACAGTATGCAGATGACACCACGCTTTTTATGTTGATTGACACCGCAGTCATATACGGAGAGTTTAGCCTACTGAAATTACAGCGCATCTGGTTTAAAGGCTGAATCTAGAAAAAAAATAAAAAAAAATTCCCGATTGGACCTTTTGCTAATTCAACCTTATTCGTTAATATACGCCCAGGGCCGGATTTACCGCTGGGGGGCCCTGGGCACAGGCTTCATGGGGGGCCCTCGAAAATGAAAAATTCCACAAGACTGATAACCGGTTTGCCACCCCCCCCCCCCGTCTGTTACCACGCTCCCCTTCCGCCACACATACATGGGCATAGAATTATACAGAATATATTTGATTAAGAGCGCGAGATCACTAGGCATTTTAGAGATAACAAAAGGTTGTGGGCGGTCTGCCCCGCACGACCAGTACTTTACCACACCCACCCACCTCCGAACATGTACTACTGCCAAAAAAATGTATTTCCTTTTCCCGTGGAGACCTACCTTATACCGTGCTTTCTGTTCAGAGAAGTCCGCACAACGTCACTGAGTCAAAGTTCTCGTAAGATGTCATACTCGATGCTCATGATGGCTAGGCGGCAGAGCCAGGTACTCCCCATTGGTCGTTCAAAGCCTGTCTTTTTTTTTAAAGAATTTCATTTTACTAAAGGACCGCTCACCGCTACAGTTTGAAATCATTAGGACCACGTTACATGCCAAGTGCGATTTCACTTTGGAACGTGGCATTAACACCCTTGCCGAAATGCAGACTATAAACGACTGTGGCGTGAACCTTACCTACTACGAAGATACTGCAGTCCGGTTGCTCATCTCTGTGATTTTGTATCAAAAAGAGTTTTGAAAACTCTCTGAATTGTACCCAGCTCGATCCCCATCGTATCATCTAATTTATCCTTGTACTTGTGCACTAAAGCAGAGGAGATCGCGGATTGTTGGATTTGATCGTCTGTTTATGAGCCCCACTTCCCCAGGAAACCGAAAAATCAATCAGATCTCTTCATTTACTCTGCAACGCTGCTTTAGTGAAAGGCCCTTAAACAAATTGGTCGACCACTAGGAAGGAAGTTTTTCCACACGGAACTTTCTCTGAGGGGAACGGACAGCTCTTCTTCCATGACTGTAATCTAGGGTCGTTAGATCGAACTTACTCTGCTGACCGGGCCTCCTCCGAGTTTGTGCGTAGTGTGGGGTGCCTTACAATTTAGCACCTGTTGCCATCGTAGGTGCCAAACCTCTTCATCGTCCTTCCTCAACGAACTTTTGTAGAGAAGCCATTGCTGCAACTGCTGGTGTTGAAATCTATTGCGTATCCTCCAAGATTTTACTTGTTGCATTCGTCCTGTTCCGAATCTCGTGCCCGAAAACACTTTGTAAGATGCCAGTCTCTAGCAGACAATTTTACCTCAAGAGCTCATTTGCTCCTACCACCACCTCGCTCTCGTTGTCTGCTCTACATCTTCAGGGCCAGTTTCTGCACGCCTGCTTGACCGATAGAATCCAGAATAGAGTGCGTTAACAGCATCTGCTCTACATGCCCACCGCGTTGTAGCTTATGCGTTTGGGAACGATGATGTTGACTGGGCGGTCACTACGTTGTTTTCGATGTCATCGTTTTTCTCGAAACGTTGTGTGAGGCCGTGAAGAAAACATATATTTCCTTCCCCGAAAGACTCCCTGCGAACGCCACAGCCCGCTTGTCACACTCCTGCTGCATCCTTGCCACATCATCCTCAGGGAATATCCTGGGCAAGGTAACCCTGCTAGAACCAGATGGCTGACACAGCGAATTGGCCTGAAGATCACTGTACTGGACCACTCAGGTGATGCATTGCCTATGACTGGCCGGACAGTCCTGACAATTAATATCCATGAATGCAAGGAAGCCGTCAAGCCATCGAACATGTCCTGCACTTTATGGCTCTGATTTGGAAGGAATGCTACAAACCTTCAATCCGTTAAATGTCTGAAATCTTAAA
Organism: Sclerodactyla briareus; assembly: GCA_026419785.1. Taxonomy (NCBI): domain Eukaryota; kingdom Metazoa; phylum Echinodermata; class Holothuroidea; order Dendrochirotida; family Sclerodactylidae; genus Sclerodactyla; species Sclerodactyla briareus. Next base: position 71,887 of record JAODTK010003665.1, read on the forward strand.
CATACTTCTTAACATACGATTATGAATTTTTGTGGGGGACCCCCTTTTTGTGGGTGCCCCTGGGCACGTGCCCCGTCGGCCCATGTCTAAATCCGGCACTGATACGCCCACTCACGTGGCTACTGGCCAGATATTCTTTTTGGTATTACCTTCACTTGCAATAGGAATGATCTTTTCATTTGAACTTCCCGCCAAAGTTAATCTCGATCTTGAACAAACTTCAAATTCATTGCACATAGACTTACTACGGGTACGAGCCATTGGGCCGGAATTTGGTGTTCAAACTTTCGCATATTCAAACTAGTTTACTTGTTTCCAGATTCGTCCAATCCCTCCAAAATGGTATATTCCTGACCTCAATACTATTATGTATAATTTCATTTGGCACATAAGTTTGATAAGGTAAAGCGTCAGACAATGATAAATCCTAATCCTGTCTGGTGGTTTGACGGTATGCATATTGATATTTTATTGAATAGCTTGAAGATTACTAGGATTAGGCGATATTTGAGTTGGGAATAATCCTGAATACTGTTTGGAAAACCTTTATGGACTCTCACCTAAAGGACGTTGGTGAACACTTCTATTTAATAGGTATGATACTCTTGCTGACAACCGCAGTTCCGGAATTAATTTATTACGGATCTCTGTAGTCATGGTCATATTTACGTAGCATGCCCCAATATGCTTATTTTGGATGAAATTGTTGGAATATTCGCGCATCAAATGATTTTTAATTTTTTTTGTTTGTTTTCTATATTCAGAGGATATCAACTACGTGTATAATTCCTTCAGCATTGACGGTACGGACGGCCCGCGGTTGTATGCTGATTTTCTCGAAGCTTAAAATTTTACCGAGTTTTCCCATTCACATTCACATTGACAATGGTCTGATCGCAGCTATCCTATAGTGTGGAGACAAATCTTCAGAGTATTGCTCAAGGCAAACAAACTTCAAGAAAATTCAATTGATAAACTGGACCAACAGGTAACCACCCTCCGCATGGATATAATGGAGATAATGATCAAGAATATTTTGCAGATGCCTACAATCAACTAGAGAAATGAATCTGCAATTTTTGATAAGATAAGTGGGCAATTATTTTTTTCCACTGTTTTGGTATCCGTAAGAGACGCAAGGCTGCATTACTTTCAATTCCCGTTTCTTACCAGAATTGCAGGCACAATAGACGCCTATAAAATGATTATCGCTGATAATTCTTTGTGCACTTTTTGTAAAATTAAAGTAGGAAACATCGAACATTTATTTGGAACTGTCTTATATGTGTTCCTCTTTTATGTGTCGATGCTGAAAACAATTACATTGGGAATGTTTCCGTGTATTAGTCAGGAAGGAACCTCTTCTTTGGTTTAAACCGTGAGAAACAATTATAACGACTATTAAATTAGCATTTGAAATTTTATATATCTTCAGTGAAAGCATGATCATAATATTCCAATATTATGATTTTGATCATAGATTTAGTTTTCACTAGAAGCGAGAAATGGATATCAAGAACGGTAAAAATTAAGGTTACTTTGCCTATACTAACTGTATGATATACATTTATTTGCACCCGAGTTCTTCGTTGAGTTGTTTCTTGTTCTTAAAGGATCAATTATGTTAAGGGTGATAGGTTACTAATTTCGAAATGTAATATCGATGCCGAAAGAAAGGAAATCAGCACGGATAAAAACTTAATCATTATTATTATTATTATTATTATTATTATTATTATTATTATTATTAGTCTTATTATTATTATTATTATTCTTATTATTATTGGTCAATCGATTTTTTTTAAAAAATAAATAACGCCAGCATTTTTGCTGTACGGTTCATACTGCACCTTGATTGGAGGCGAAACCGGGAAATGTATAGGGCCAGGTCGCGCGATGGAAGGCGTCTCGCAATTAACTTCCGAATAGAGGCAACTGCCGAGTCTGCCCCCATAGTATCAGATATTCCAGAAAATACTCTTCACCCCACCCCTGCGATAATTACTATTCCTCGAATCATTTTCGGGACATTCATATTTTAAACGTTTCGAGTGGACCAGGTGTGCGCTTCTAATACAATAGTAGTAATGAATTAATGTGCAGATAACGCAAGTGGAAGGTTAATGTCCGTGAATATCTTCCTTTGCAACTACAGCAAGTACTCGTAACTTTCGTAAAAGATCCTTGTCATAAACACTGTAGTTTTCTAGTCGTTAGTGCGTTAAGCACTGGCCAATTGGTTTGGGACGAATTATGCTGCATGAAGGTCGAGTGCCGAGACCCGCTATATGTTATGATGGTAGGTATATGGTGTCTAAGCTAAGAGGGTCACCATGAGAGAGACCCGCGCTATTGTATGAGTAGGATATGGTGTATAAGCTAAGAGGGTCACCATGAGAGAGACCCGCTATGTATGAGTAGGGCTGTGGTCGTGTCTAAGCTAAGAGGGTCGCCATGAGAGAGGGACCGCTAGGATGAGTATGGTCTGTGGTGGTCTAAGCTAAGCGGGTCGCCATGAGAGAGACCCTAGGTAGGTAGGTCTTGTGGTTGTCTAAGCTAAGAGGGTCACAATGAGCGAGGACACGCTATGTATAGTAGGGTCGTGGTATCTAAGCTAAGAGGGGCAACATGAGAGAGACCGCTAATGTATGAGTAGGTCTGTGGTATCTAAGCTAAGAGGGGTCCACCATGAGAGAGGAGAGACCCGCTATGTATGAGTAGGTCTCTGTGTGTTTTGTTTTTAAGCTAAGAGGAGTCACCAATGAGAGAGACCGGCCTGTATGAGTAGGTATATGGTGTCTGAAGCTGAAGAGGGTCGCCATGAGAGAGACCCGCTATGTTATGGAGTAGGTCTGTGTGTCGAAGCTAAGAGGGTCACCATGAGAGAGACCCGCCATGTATGAGAGGTATATGGTGTCAAGCTGAAGAGGGTCGCATTAGAGAGACCAGCGAGTATGAGGAGGTGATGTGGTATCTAATAGGGCGTAACCATGAAGAGAGACCCGCTATGTATGGAGTAGGTATGTGGTATCGAAGCTAAAGGGTCACATGAGAGAGACCGCATGTATGAGTAGAGGTCTGTGGTATCTAAGAGCTAAGGGTCACCATGAGAGAGGAGACCCGCTTGTATGAGAGGTATTGGTGTTTAAGCTAAGAGGGTCACCATGAGAGAGACCCCGCTATTATGAGTAGGTCTGGGGTGTCTAAGATAAGAGGGTCCCATGAGGAGGACCCGCCATGTATGATTAGATATGGTGTCTAAGCTAGAGGGTCGCCATGAGAGAGACCCGTATGTATGGTCGGTCCTGTGGATCTAACTAAGAGGGTCACCATGAGAGAGACCGCTATGTAGAGTAGGCGGTGGTATCTAAGCTAAGAGGGTTACCTGAGAGAGACCCGCTATGTTGAGTAGGTCTGTGGTGTTCTAAGATGAAGAGGGTCACCATGAGAGAGACCCGATGTATGAGTAGGTCGTGGTGGTAAGCTAAGGGGTCACCATGAGAGGACCCGCTATGTAGAGTAGGTCTGTGGTGTGTCTAAGCTAAGAGGGTCACCTTGAGAGAGACCCGCTTATGTATGAGTAGGTCTGGTGGCGTCAAGCTAAGAGGGTCACATGAGGAGAGACCCGCTATGTAGGAGTAGGGTCGTGGTGTGTATAAGCTGAAGGGGTCGCCACATGAGAGAGAACCGCATACTGTATGAGTGTCTTTGGTTGGTACAAGTAAGAGGGTGTCACCATGAGAGAGGGACCCGCAGGTATGAGTAGGTCTGTGGTGTCTAAGCTAGGAGGGTCACCATGGGAGAAGGGAGACAGCTATGTATGAGTAGGTTGTGGTGGTCTAAGCTAAGGGAAAGGAGGGTTCACCATGAGAGAGACCCGCTATGTATGAGTAGATCTGTGGTGTCTACGCTAAGAGCAGGTCACCATGAGAGAGGGACCCGCTGTGCCATAAGGAGGTCTGTGTTGTCTAAGGCTGAGAGGGTTACCCATGAGAGAGACCGCATGTATGAGTAGGTTGTGGTTGGTTAGAGCTAAGAGGGTTCACCATGAGAGAGAAACCCGCTATGTATGAGTAGGTCTGTGGTGTCTAAGCTGAGAGGGTCACCATGAGAAGCCCCGCTATGTTTGAGTAGGTCTGTGGTGTCTAAGCTAGGAGGGTCACCATGAGAGAGACCGCCATGTAATGAGTAGGTATATGGGGTGTCTAGCTAAGAGAGTCGCATGGAGAGGACCCGCTATTTATGAGTGGTGTGGTGTCTAAGCTAAGCGGGTCACCATGAGAGAGAACCAACTCTGTATGCGTAGGATAGGGGTCACCATGAAAGTGGTTATGATCAGTTGGTTACCATACAAAATCCTATAATACCTACGTCTGGTCTATTGTAAGTGTTGCGACTATGCTTGCAGTGCATTTCGCGGTTTAAGCCCCCCCCCCCCCCCACCAGACAGACAAAACAAACAAAACAGTAGTAGATAAATAGTTAAGTTCAGTAGGGAAAGGGTCAAGAAGGAACCGAATTCTCATTGATGAACCTGATGAAACCCATAACAACCCAAGAAGAGGAACAACAGAACTCAAAGGAATTCTCCCACAATTTGTGAAAAAGTCAAGAATGTTCTGAAAGCATTAACACTCCAAGAACTGAACAAACATCTGCAGAGAGTCCATCCCACTCAGCACACCGCTTGGGAGGTTTCAATGTAGAATCGTAATACACAACAATAATCTTCATCAGAAGCGTACTACATTGATTGTGGCTATGATAGATGAAAGCATCACGCCCGACACATATCGGTTTGTTACCACATTGGCCAATCGGAAGACCATCATTTTGGCGATTCGGTCTAAATCCTCTTAAACAATTGCAACATCATCATTCGAAAGCACTTCACAATTCCCAATACTCTTTGTGTCTTCGCATTCCTTCAACTCTAGATTGCATCAGAATCTTCGCGAAGCGTTGATAGAGCCAAAAAAGTAAGGGCTCAAGAACCGACCCTTGGGGACCACCACTGGTGACCTTCTGCCTGGTAGAAACATGCCCATAACATTGGTGTTAAGATCAGATAAATAATACATAATAATAATAATAATCATAATAATAATATAATAATAATAATAATAAGAAATCATAATAAATAAGCATAATAATAATCGGAAGATGTTCCCAGGTGGCCCACGACTGAAAAACGATGGGTCAAGTTGGCCCACTATTGAATGAAAAAGAGGTCAAGGAGGCCCACAAACAAAATCCAGTGCCTATCTGCCTTTTCTTTCGTTCAGGGCTCTTTTTTAATTAGCCAATTTATTTTTTTCTTGCTATTTTTTGGTTTTGTACCTGTGTAACTTCTTACAGCTGTATTGATTTTCCAAACACTTGTCATTTCGAATCCGCGCAGTAGGGAGAACTATGGCTTTTCGCAGCCCTGAACTCTCCCAGACCTGTTATATAAAGGATCGATATTCATCAATCAACGTATTCTTGAGTTTGGCGTACCACCAAGGATCCGTTCTGTGCCCAATGTTGTTCAATATGTCACGTGGTATGGGTGGATGTTATTAGGGGACTGGCATTGAGATGCATCACTTGCCGACGATACCAACTGATTTGTAGTTTTCCAAATATTCGGAGAGAGACGCTGCCCTCGCCTCTGTTCAAAGCGCCCTCCACGACATCATAGAGTGGATGCTCCTCAACAAACTAAAACTAAATGATGACAAAACCATGTCATATAATGCACTCAAAGCACATGAAAACCCACGGTGATGTTATGCCTGTACAGTTTGGTGATCCCATTCCTTATACCCACCCTGCGAGAATCTCGGAATCCTCTTGATGCACTGCTTCCGATGGAGGATTTTATCACGCATAAGTCAAATATCCGCTCGTTTACCACCGCGGCAACCTCGTTCAGACCCCGTCCCTATCTTAGTCCCGAGGCAATTGAGCAACTGGTAATGCATTCATCTCGATCTACTCACATTGAGCTATTGCAACTCTTATCTTGTGCGGACTGCCGCGTACTGACATAATGGAATTGTCGCACACATCCATAACCAGCAGCTAACCAGCAAATCTAAACGTTCAAAGGCGATAAGCTCTTTGTTGCAGCACCCATTGGCTCCCTGTTGAACATAGATTATATTTCAAAGGTTCTCCTTGTTTGTTTTTTCGGCTCTCACCACGTTTCCCCATCGTATATTGGGATTGTTATGTTCATATCAACCCTCCAGACATCTACGTAGCTCTGACAAAATTCTCCTCGTCATTCCATCCAACCCTCATTCCATCAACCCGTACAAAATCATACGGTGATCGGTCTTTCAGTAAATTTGCTTGCTCTTCCTGTCTCTGTCAGAACTTAAAGCTACACGACCATTCGTTAAGTCGAGGTGGAAGCAAACCTCTTCAAACAGGCTTTCAGTGATTTGTAGTAACTGTTTTTCTGTAAAGCGCTTCAGATCGTTGGTCTCTGTGAGTTGTATCTGCCTCATATAAATGCGCTATATAAAAGCGTTATATATTATTATGATATTAATATTATGGATTATTATTATTATATTATTATTATTCTTTTATATTATTATTATTATTAGGCCTATCATTAATATTATTATTAAATTCATGTGATGTTTCGTTTCGTCCCACATCAAGACTCTGAGGGTTCTGACAACATGTTGAAAACGTTGAAGGTCTAACTCAGTAAAGGGCTATGTTCTGTGTGGGTAGAAGACAATAGTATAGATGCCCCTGAAAAAATAGTTATTATTTTATTATTATTATTATTATTATATTATTATTATATATATATTATTATTATTATTATAATATAAGAATAATAATAATAATCATAATTAATAATAAGCTAATAATAATAACAACTCCATCCGCCCTAATTTGAGGACACTCTTGAATCCCTCCAGGACATTGCCAGTGTACCAAACTCTCAATTTGAAAAGAGACGTTTTTGAGGCACCGTGTTCGAAAGCTTTCTGAAAGTCCAGGAAAGTGTCTTCAAAGTCTCACAGCTTCACCACTGTTCAACGGACCTATAGTAAACATCTCCCAGAAGCCTGGTAGATTATTCGAGCAAAACGATGTTTCCACGGCGGAAGCATGCTGAGACTGGACGAATAATGTATAATCATTAAACATAATTCACCCAATGATCCTTAATAATTGATTACATCACTTTGCAAACCACACAGGTAAGCCTCATTGGCCCGTAATTACCAGAATGAGAACAATACCTTCTTGAAACACATTGCTTCCCTCCAATCCTCATGTATCACATTTTCTGTTCGAGTTCCACTGAAAATGAGAGCTAACGGAACAGACAATTGATCAGCAAAAAGATTTAGGTGCTATATATATAGTTCTCAAGTTTTCTCTGCTAGTCTCTCCTTAATCACGCCAGGCGTACACACGACTCGCTAATACTTTTAAAATAACAAAAACTAGGAATGTGGGGCGGGTAGACCGCCCACGTGATAATATACCCGCTTTTGAGCCATCATTGGGAAAAAAAATATCTAACACCCCATAAAGGACCTCCATTTGGGTCAGAAACCAAGATTAGCCCTCACACTCATTTTGTTGTGTTGTAATCATGGAAGTTACAGACAAGACCCCCACCAAATAATTACTGCAAATTTGACCCATGCTGGCCTGAGAATGACACCTTATAAGCGTGGATGCTCAGGAAACACATGCAGCCACCATACACCAAGCGTTCCAAATCTGACGTTGGAAAAATCGAATGTAATTCTGCACAATTTGACCTCGGATGACTTGAAAATTACCTCCACATTTTTCGGGATCCATTATAGTTACTACCCACCAAGTTTCATTCAAATCGACCAATTGTAACATTTAGCGCAATTTGCCTTCGAGGACTCCGAAAGACCATCCAATTTTTCGGGATCAAATAGAGTCCCTACCTACCAAGTTGCGTTCAAATCCCGAAAACCCCCAACTTGAAAATTAGCGCGATTAGCAGCCCCCATAACTGCCCACTTTCGAACTCATCCTAGATTTCCTAGGGTCGCAAACTTGTACCAAGTTTCCGATCAATCGGATAGCTTCCAAAGAGATATTGGCTACACGTCTAAGTTTCCGGCGGCGTCGGAGACTGGAAGCGGCGGCCGCTACACACCAAACCATAATATCCCATGCAGACACTTCCAGTTTCGCGGGGATATAAATGAGGTCCTATAAATTGTCCATGTTTTCCTTGATGAGAACTTACGAGCAATACCTGTTTGAGAACCCGAGCCATTCCAGACTATCGCTGATCGTACCCCAGTCACTGGATCTAACATGGACGCAATGCTGACAAACTTTCCAAAAAAGAAAAATACTCCCGAGTTAACAGATAGAAGATAATGATCGCTATACATATCGATAGAGAGATAGATAGATAGAAGATAGATTAGATAATAGATAGATAGATAGATAGATATATAGTGATTTTCGAATAGCAAATTCAGGCCTAAAAGGTTGTATGAATATTCGGATCGTGAAGGGAGACGGTTTCACTGTCGTATGTGGCCTGTGTGCCGGGAACCTGGTATCAGCCTTTCCATCAACGTAAGATGATAATGGTCACTCGAAGAGAGTTAAAGGGATGGTTCATAATTACGCAACCCTCCCCCCCCTTATCCGGGGTTGCAACCTGAATCAAACACCGAATTGACCGAAACAGGGTCTCAGATTACGAATGTTAATAGGGTCATCGTTCCCAAATATTCTATTTGATGTTATTAACACATGAAGCATTTATGCGGATTTGCAGGCGGATTACCAACCTCGGCCAACGTGAAATTAGTAAGTCGGCACTCCTCCCAAAAAAAAAAAAAATTAGAGGCGTTACTACCCATTTTGAGGATGTGTTCAGTTCATGTTCATTATACCTCCACTTCCCCCGTTCTACATGACGGGGTTCAAACAACGACCGCAGTAAACAGAGTCGACAGATTACGAACGGCTATAGGCCATTGTTCCCCGCATTCGATCTGCGTCTGTGTGTCTGTCTGTCTGGCTTCCTGTTTTGTCTGTCGGTTTATTTTGTGTGTCACCTGCCATCACGTGGAAGAGGATTGGTTCAGTTCATCTCAAAATGAACCTCTTCCCCCCCCCCCCCACCTTAACCAGGGGTTCAAACACCGATCCACCACCGCATCACCGATAACAGGGTCTTAATACTGACAATAGTCATCGTCCAAAGTATCCGCTCTGAGGTTTATTCTAACACATGAAGTCATTTAATGCGGATCTGCAGCGGAATTAGACCACTCGGCCAAGGGTGAAATAGTAGAGCGGCCCTCCATCAATCATTATAATCTACCCTTTCGGGTATAAAATGAAAGCATTACTAGGATATAGCGATCCACACAGTTGAAGATGATGATCAGTTCATTTCCATTAATGAACCTCACTTTCCCCGTTCCTTACCCCGGATGGTGTTCGAACACGAATCAACTGTACACATCTCAGATTACGAACTGACTGGCATTATGTCATCGTCCCAGTATCCGATTTGATGTTTCACACATGAAGCAATTTGCCGCGGATTTGGCAGGCGAAATCACACCCCGCCACCGTCAAGTTTGTAGGGCGGTCACTCATTCCCGGCACTGATCCCCCACACCGAACACTCTCGGTTACGCCAATTAGGGGTCGTTAGGGATAGAATTATGTGACGGAATAAAGGGAAAGGGGTCCTATTCGAATCGTATCAGAATTTTGATGACCCGAATACCAGGATAATGATGTGTCCTGAGCGTAATTCTGTATACGTTCTGTCAACTTCCAATATTAGCACGGACTCTCAACACGCTTTACAATGGCACCAATGAGTAGGTCATTGTGAACGATGCACTGAATCAAGCCACTACATTCTTGTTCAGTAGCTTTCTATTTTCTGACGTATGTTGTCACGTGATTCCTGGACCTTCGCTGGAACAATCCTCTGTATCCCCGAAGGGTTCGAGCATCCACTTCCAGTGTAGTCTGCTTCCATGTTAGGTGATACCACTGATAACGAACCGTTACGGGCAGTGCACTAAAATGGGCGTGGCACAATTAAGGAATCAGGAGGTAGGAGATTTTAGTTACGCCACCAATTCAACGGTAAAGCCTCAATCATCTAAAGGTATTCTTATTTCGTTGTTAATTTCACTTCAGTTTGCTGCTGTTGGTGCCATAGCAACGTTACTATGCGTAAAAAATTGTGGTCTGTCGCCACCTAACGGGACCCCATGACTTGGGGTACCCATAGGTGTTGGATGGTCGAGCAACGAGGTGCACCAGAGAACGTGTATGTTCGTGTGTATAGTTGTTAGGTGTGAGTGTGAGTGTGTGTGCCGTGCGGTGTGTGTGCCTGTAAGTCCGTGTGTGGGTGCGGGTGTGCGCGCGCGCGCGCCTGTGTGTGTGTATGTGGTCATTTTTCGCATGCCTAAATAATCACAAAATATACGCGTTTCCTTTTCCTCCTCAACTCTCAAAATTAGGCAACATTTTCAAAATTGCGGAATTTAGCTGTTCTGGGAGACTGACACATTCTCGATCAATTATTTGAATTCTTACTTTACTATTTTCTCAAGATATTTGATGATTCCAACAGCTGAATGATATCAAATTTTGTTACAATTAAGGTAAAGAGTAAATTCCACTTCAGTTCATGCGCGCATCAGGCAGAAATTACCTCAAAATTGAATTTCCTTTCTTTTTTTAATAATCATTGTTGTTTAATTAAAGAATGCCCCCCATGCTAACAATATATTTAAAGATTAAAGGCCTGAATGGTTGAAGTTTCAAAACGAGGTAAGAAGAAACCAAACATAACTAGGGGTTTCCAGCATTCTGCTGAAACTACTACAAACATATGAATTTCTTCATTTATGTGTGTCATTTTTTAATAAATTCTACTATTTGTGAGATTCTTGAAGATTGAAATGGCTGATTATTTTCCAATTTTCAGGGATGCCGATGAGATCATGCAACTCCGGGTATGCCCTCGTGTTCTTCAATTGTGGGCCACTGCACGATCATTTCCCCCTTCCCAATGCCGTCGCGGAGCACAACGCCCACACAAATGCGTGTCGGCCTTCAACTTGCCCGAATCAAACAGATAAAACTAGTCAGTATCTCAAGAACTAATTCACCTGCGACATCAGATCAGGTTTGAACGATCTTATAAGTATAATCTCTTTTTTAACGCTAGTGATCTATGACCACCTTACTCCGCAAGCGGCACTGGGATTAGTCAGTCATCGGGTTTGCCACCTGCCTCGCCTCGTTCTTGCGTAATCTTTGTCCTACTCAAGTGAAGCGAGACTACAGGATATATAACGAAATGAAACGTCCTCGTCCTCGGAGCGTGAACCATGATTCACACTTAACATATTGTAAGCGTAAGCCATCGGCAGATGCGAATAGCAACAAATCTGTCATTTCAATCAAAATGACAGTCCTGATTAATTTCTACCTGTAATCAATTAGTCATCGGCGATATAAAGGGGCATAACCTTCAGACACTTCATTCACTCACTGATTTTCATTGAGCCATTGTCGCTAAAAGATAATGATGAACTAGACATGTGTAGGCGGGTCAACGGCCCACTAGTATATCCCCGCTTTTGAGCAATAATTGGGAAGAAGTATCTAACACACCATACACACCCCCCTTTTGGTCAGAAACCAAGATAAACTTCATCCACCAAGTTGTTGGGAGATCATGGAGGTTAATAGGCCATGAATTATGCAAATGACCCACGTTGGCTTTGGAATACTTCTAACTTTGTGAGGAACGAATGTAGCCCACATCCACCAAGTTTCGTTCAAATCTGACGAAGTTTGGAAAATCGCATAAATTCCGGTCAAATTTGACCTCCAATGACCTTGAGAGGACCCTCCAAATTTTTTGGGATCAACTGAATTCCCTACCCACCAGGTTTCGTTCAACCTGACAAATTTCTTGAAAATCGCAAAATTCCGCAAATTTGACCTTCGATGACTCGAAATGACCTCCACATTTTACGGGATCAACATAGTCCCTAGTCCCTACCACCAAGTTCGTTTCAAATCCGACTAACTTGAAATTTCGCATAATTTATGCAAATTAGCAGCGCCCAGCATTGCAGCGATGCCCACTTTCGAACTCATTCGAGATTTCCTAGGGCGGCATGTGTACCAAATTTCAATCATCGGATGAAGCGTTAAAGAGTTACTGTGCTAACGCCTAAAGTTTCTGGCGGCGGCGCTGGAGCCTGGGACGGCGCTACAACACACCATGGGCGTCAACAGGTGTGGGCGGGGGACAATGTTCCCCCCACTGTCCAAAGTGGGGGGGGGGATATCATATCGTTGCCCCCCCCACTTTTCCGGACCGTAATAAAAACAATTAGGCACATGCCCGAATTTTGTATCACTCTAACTGATTCACTCCATTTTTTGTCTAAACCAACATATCGCGTTGGAAATTGCTTAAGTCCACTACTTCACGGCGCGGACCCCAGGCGAAGATCCGGACCTGACTAGGGCCGAAGTTGCAGGATCCCATTTCATCTACCGAGTTCTCGAATTTTAAATCGGATAGCCAAAGTGCATAATTTTCAAGTGTTTCGCGCGCAACTGGCGTTTTCCTTCCCTCGTTGCGGTAAATAAGCGATGTAATGCTTCTAATAATTTCGTTCACTCGATTAATTTTCAGAGACTTGGGTGGCAGACTGCCCCCCCCCCAATTTTTCTGAGATGAATAATTCGAGAAATCGTGGAAAATTTGGGAAGGAAAATAGCAAAGTGAAAAAATGCCTGAATTTTTTCGCGCGCTTCGCGCGCTTCCGTAGTTTCCAATGACCGACTTGTAAAATTCGGGTGCAAACTTTCTGCTCCCAAATTGGAGTGGTCACGTACGCCAATGGCTTTTCCCCTCGATCCCACAAGACGGTCGTAGACCCCTGGATCCCACGCAAACAAAGAGACCAGATTAGAAAAGTAATAAAAAATAATACATGTGTGACACTCGGTAAATCATCTTAGTATGCACAATGACACTTTTTTTGTCTGCCTTCCACTCAATCACACATGTGATGGTGCCATTGACCTGGCAAGTGCCTTTTCCGTCGATCTTGAGGTTATGAAAATCTGAAATTTTCTTGGTACGCTCCGCGCCAACCGATAGTGGCGCTCCGCTCAGATGGTCATTTGCCTTCGATGTGTCCCCCCCCCCCCCCACTTTTCGGAACGCTCTGACGCCCCTGCTACACACCACACCCATAATATCCCCGCAGTGCTGGAGTCGAGTCCTCTCAATCCGAGTCCGAGTCATCTGTATCCGAGTCCGAGTCATCTGTATCCGAGTCCGAGTCATCTGTATCCGAGTCCGAGTCACAGTGTCCGAGTCAAATTTGACCTTACTATTTACAAATTTAGGGCAAAACTTAACAACCGCTGTATTGTTTGCTATATACCGGGCAATGTTTGAATGCAGCGGCTACTGATCGACAATATACTGACACAACGAGAACTTTAAATAAAGTACTGGACTGGTCATACCTCATGACAGGTGCCGAATAATCAGAGGTCTAATGATTTTACTCTGATAGCTGAGATGTACAATGGCAATAAATACTATACTTTGGGTTCAAGAGTTGTCTTGTAGCCTGAACTCCCTGGAGCGTACAGGCACATTCCCAATAAAAATATATGACATTACTATTTGAGAATTAAATTATAAATACCGATTCCCCATGCATAACTAGCATTGAAACAGCATAGAGAAAATAAAATTGCTCTCTTCCACATTCATCTTCTTTTTCTTTTATGGGAGCTTTCTTCATCATTGAACCCATCCTCCCCTCCCTGTGAATCACTCTTTTAATTCACATACATCATCTATTCACTACCTCACTATTCGTTATATATGGCATTGGCATGCCACATGAATAAAAAGATGACGCATTAACAGATGAATTTAAGTATTTACACCGCCTGCCGGTAATTTCCGCCATGATCTATTCACATTGATTTACCATGTAGGCAGAAAAGTAAAATACCCACTGTCAGTTACGATAAAAGAATATGAGAAGCAACATGGTTAAGAAAGTATCCTAACATATACATTGGCACAAGTTGGGGTGAGAACTAGGCTATCTTCCCGAAAACAGTATTTCCAGGTTGTGTTAATGTTCGTGTTATGTATCATTATAACCAGGAATAAAATAAGGTAGAGCGTCGTGCGTATTATTTTGATTGTCTTGTATGATCGTAAAATCAAGTTCTGTATTTTGAAAAACAGAAGACTCGGACCAGGACTCGGACCGAGTCCTCGGTCCTTTGGGTCGAGTCCGAGTCCGAGTCATTGAACTTCGAGTCCGAGTCCGAGTCCTTGAAAAAAAGGACTCGAGACCGGTCTCGAGACCGAGACCGGACTCGAGTCCTTCAGCGCTGATTCCCGGACACTTCCAGTGTCGCGGGGATGTAATTACCACAAAATCCACGGCCAGCGATTACGGTGAGGCTGATCGTGTCACAGAATGTTGACACACTAATCTAATAGGACTCCTGAGAGTGTTACCCTAATGTTTTCCTGAATCTTGAGGGGAATCTAAAAGGAGCATCGTCTGGCGTTTTGTTGGATTCTATGTAGAGCTAAGCAAAGGTCTTCCTTCTACTCCGCCAAAATTAATAGAGGCTCTGTTTTCAGAAGTTCAACAACGAGAGCCTTTTCCCTTCTCCCCCCCCTGCTGTATCCCCGATGGCAGAAGAAGTCTTTATTCACGCCATGTGTGGTTGTGTATACGCATGTGGGTGTGTTCGTGTGTGTGTGTGTGTGTGTGTCTGTCTGTCTGTGTCTGTGTGCGTTAGTGCTTGTGTGTAACGCCATGTTTCGTAAACACGTAAAGGAGAGATATGATAGGTATTAACTCTTATTTTTGATTGGTTGGCGGATGCCTTATGCCCGTCAAAATATTGTTCATGAATGATGTCAACTATGACAATACCATAACTCGACCACGGTGGGTCTTTTTTTTTCTTCAAACTTATTAAACAGAACTCTGCATGGTTACAAACGCCTTAGTGCGACTATTGTCCAGGAATTGGTTCTGTAATCGATGTTTTATTGGCTCACAACGCCCCTATGTAACCAGAAAGCCAGAGGGCTTAGTGAATTCCTCGGGACACATATAGTGTTCAAACTATCTTGACAGGGTGATAATACGTACAAGTTTGAAGCTTCCTCAGGCCAGGCTCACTCACCTAATACGAACCAAATTCCATGCAAAGAACAGATCATCGTTTCTTTTTTTATGGATGCCACATTTTTATGCATTGTTTTCGCTAAGCAAGTGTCAGTATATCAACTACACTTTCAGAGATGTATTAGTTCAGTATTCACACTAGAATTGGCCCTTCTACAGTCACTCATTATCATGGTCGTTCGTATAGCCATCGAATCGAAGTACCTCACTTTTTATACTCCCCGCCTCCGTCATGGTAACCAGTGGTCCGTAAGGTGTCCGTGAGATAATGGTGGAAGAATGGTGGTGAAAGTGGTATCAGTGGACACTTTACAACCAAATATTCCGGGTTCGGATTCCTGAGTCACCGGTGGCTGTGCTTGCAGTTGCGATGGGCGAGTCTTCACTGTCATGGTTCCGGCTGTGATGCAGGAATTTTCTTGTCTGGGTTTACTGGGGTTGTTACGGGATATTGGCAATAGTAAGTCTCGTCTGTCGGCTTGAGCAGTCACCGTTCAACTTTGATCTTCTCGCTCCTCCAGGTCCCGAGAGAGGTCCTGGAGTTCACCGATACACCTTTCGGATTAGTGACGTAAAAATGGTCGTCCCGGGAAACAGTTAGGATGTTACACCTTGCCTGGGTTAACATCTGAGCGGCCAGGGTTTCCTGATGAGCTAATTGCACTTCCTGAACCCGTAAAATCAAATCAAATCACGTCAATGTATTCAGTGCCATCCGCTATAAACATGCCGCAGACATACCGTTCCTGTAACCCTTCGCTGCCATCCTAAGCCAACCCTTCTCTTCTTCACGTTCCCGTTCCCGAGTTCCCGTTTAGCAACTTTGTTCGGGCGACATTTACTAACACCTCGCGAACGCTTAACTATACAGTTTGACGCGAAAATTAAGCTTTTTCTGACATTAAGTTTTGGCAATCCTCGCCGAATTTCAAGGAGGCCTCGAGGAATTCCGGGTCCTCTTTTTTTTTTTTTTGGGGGGGTGGGTCTGTGAACAACGCATGCACATGTTGAAATTCCAGGTGACATTCGGTGATTCGTGGCGTAGCTAGAATTTTTCAGTGGGGGTGCTAGAGGGGGCTCGTCTATTTCCACTAGAGGGCGCCATTCACCATCTCGTCCCGTGGCTTATACCAAGTCCCTCGCCAAGTTTTTTTCCAGAAGGCCTCAGTAATTCCGGGTTTTCCAATTTCTTAACCGTGCCCCTCTTCAAGGATATTATTGTGGCCCACGGTAATCATGTCCGGCTTCTATACTGATGACACCCAGCTCTCTCTGACATTTGACCTCTATCTGGCAGCTGCTGTGAGTAAAATGGAAGCATGTATCACCAACTTTCATGTATCATGGTGCCATTCCAAAATGCTTGTGCTGAATGAGAAGACAGAGTTTACTACTTCTCGCACACTTTTGTTAATTCGTCTTGGCATCCTACCATCAAATTCGGCAAATCTGTTTGTTGAACCTGTATTTCAAAGCCCGCAATTTAGGAATGATTTGGAGGAGCTCTTCCTTTAAGATTCTAGTCATGTGCAAACCATGTGTAAGCCGCCCTGCGTACAATTAGAATGATAGGGAACAATTCCCTCCCGTCCCTTGATCAGAGGACCACCACTATGTGATCCATGCTTTTCGTCACATCCATGCTGGATGCTTGTATCCTTTATTTGGTCTCCCTGAATAATCTTATTCACAAGCTTCAGCGAGTGCATAGCATTGCTGCTCGTCTTATTCTCTTGTGTTCCTCATCACTAGCATATCACTCCACTGCTATAAAACCAGGCTTCACTGGCTCCCAGTAGGCGAGCACATTGCTTTTTAATATCCTTCTACTCATAGATAAAGCAATCACTGCATGGCTCCGATATCATCCTCCGACTTGTTCAGCTGCATGTTCCTTCCAGATCCCTAAGTCATCTTCCGCAAGCATCTTAAAGTACGGTTCTGCTCATCCCCAGTTTCACATGACCGTTCATTCGCCTCTGTTGCGCCTACCTTGTGGAATACCCTTCCTGACTTTTGTCCGTCTGGCTCCGACGTAACTCTTTTCAGTCTCGTCTTAAAAACTTTCTTTCGCTTCCCTCAGCACTTTCTGTCTGCTGATTCTCCTGTTATGTCTTTGTTGTCTGTTTCTCTCCCTGTTTCCGTCCTCTGTTTTTCTGTCCTCTGCTTATTCTTATTTTCTGCTCTATATTTCTTTTGTTCTGTCAAAGTCGCCTAGATGCATTTTGCTTAGGCGCGCCTCTATCAAGTCTTCATTATTGTCAACCGGTCCGGCGGTCCCACCTTCCATTTTCATTTGAAGAAGCGGGCACGCCACTACCGAATTACATTGAATCAAAGATAAATAGTGCCGCCATTGTCCCTCCTCCTAGCGTTTCGACCAGCTACCAGATGAATTGAATTCCCAAATGTTGCCCCTCCCTTCTGCTACCCCCCTCGAGGCACGGGACTAGTTGTGTAACAACTCCAACACGGCATTCACCTTCATTAAAGAGAATTTGTTATTAGGAGACTGACTGCGATCATACCTCGCCAGTGTGGAGATTTTGGGGCAAAAGTCAACAGAGCTGGCTCATGTTCTCGTCCTTCGTTAAGAACAATTTGCCATGACCTGGTTGGTTATCCATCGAGGTTCTCTACTGGCTGCCACACTTGATTCTTTTCCGTGCTTAAATGAACTCCTGATAGTACGAAGCAGACGCGAATAGGGAGTGTCTCTTGGTAGCCAGCTGGTCAAGGTACCCGGAGGTTGCGATTGGATGAATGTTGGTAGAGTATGTAACAGCAACCCTCCCCCCTGGACAAGTCAGGCGTTCTCAGGATACCGAACGTAGATATCTTATGGAGATAGTGTAGAAGTGCTGCTCCGTTGGTCTTGGCGAACTTAAGAACCTGAAGATGAGCCATCTGATGTCAAGAGACTGGGGTGCAATGACAGTAAATATGTACAACAGCGAGGAGTTATTTCCTATTAGCTGCGACGGAGAATTGGTTAATAACGAGGAAAGGATTCATAATTTTGAAAAGACCGAAGTGAATGAATTTTATTGTGATGATAAGTGTGACTTAATTGATATAATATAGAATCCCACTCGTCGTGGAGACACAACATGAGAAACATACTCGGCAACAATAAAGACACATCCTGTCACCGTATCAATTATTAATGAGCCGGGCTGGTTTGCCTAATACCATGTAGTCTTGTGTTAAGACGTTGTTGACAACCCTGACCGATATGCTCTTTCCTTTCTGTGTAAGCCTTTTCACATTTCTGAGGTCGCCCGCAGTAACCTGCAGTGTTTCACAACCGTTACATAAACGTCTTGTACCGATTGTCAAGGCGGGCCTCTTATAAGACAAGTTACTTCCAATATTGGAGGGAGCCAATCACGGAACCGCTAGAGTACACACCCCAGACAATTGGACAAGCCATTATATTCTGTAGTTGTCAATCAAAGTGCATATTTTTTTTTATTGCAGCCAGATAAGGTAACATTAACTCAAACGAGTAAGGAATAAAATTAATAATTGTCTCAACACAAACGAAACCCATGATGCAGAATAGCTTATTGCTCCAGACACACCAGTTTG
This sequence comes from Sclerodactyla briareus, assembly GCA_026419785.1. Classification (NCBI taxonomy): domain Eukaryota; kingdom Metazoa; phylum Echinodermata; class Holothuroidea; order Dendrochirotida; family Sclerodactylidae; genus Sclerodactyla; species Sclerodactyla briareus. The sequence goes on from JAODTK010003665.1 coordinate 90,744, forward strand.
CCATTGATATTCGCCACATCATAATAGTGCGGGGGTTCATAACCGATCGCTCCCCAAATGTGCATATAATTATGCAAATAAATACCCGTTAACTTCGTAAGGTTTGTGAGTGTAGTGGACGATATGTGCAACTAGGCCACACAATGGCAGCAAGAATACAAGCACCGTGTACCTTGAGATCAAGAAGAATTGTTTGGAGGTCCTCTGAAAAGGTTTCCTATTGTTAAAGAAAGTTTTGGAGACCGGATATCAAGGCAGACTTGGTCTGCAGGGATTGCCGACGTTTCCCAAAAATTTTCCTGCCTGCGCGGATGCACGATCAACCGGAAGTTCTCGAATTCAGCCAAATTAAGGCTTGACGTATATTTAACTCCCTTGGAGTTGGGCCAATTGGTGGTAGCCGGAACTGACGTCACAGAAGCGCGGGATAATGAAAATAAGGCGTTTATTTAATCAGTTTTGGCATTGATGAATTTTTGATGAATAAGAGGCGTGCCGGTTCGACATGAGTAAGCATAGATGCGGTGGGTGAATTTTACGGAGGAAATTAATGGTGTTGTTCATGAGACGCTGTAGGACGGATAGCAATAACAAGAAGCGGGTATATAAAACAGTGGCTGAGAAATTACCGTCAAATGAAAAAGGTTGGATCTATAATTGGATATTTTAGAGTAACTCTAAAAAGGGATACAGTTATTTCTGTGTTGTAAGTGGTGATATTTCGCTTGGAATAGAAGGTTTCTGTGACTTGGAAATGGCGCGCCTTGAAGTTTCTCTCCTTCTGGTTCTAGTGACAGTAGTTTCGTGTTATGTTTGGTGAGTATATAATTCGATTATTTACACACATTCAATGTATATTGCGAGCGATATAGTGGGTCAAATTTAAGTTAAATAGAGGTATCCACGATATCTGGTTTTTGAACAAGACCTGTCAGGTGAAAGAATATAGGCTATTGACACTGTAAAAGACATTAGCTTTAGGTCTATGCTTTACAGTTATGCCACGGTGATGGGATGGATCAGTATCTAGTTTAGGATGGCCAGAACGCTTCTAGTGTGGCTTTGTTGAGAAATAAAACTTGCATTCATATTAGGAAGGGCTGTTGTATTTCGGTATTACGTAGACTGATTCGCCTTTGTAGTTATGGAGTTGAATGAATTAAAGTTTATGGGTTTCTCTGTCGTGAATATTCCTCGTATAACCTAAGCAATTAGTTTACATTTTGTGCTGTATTTAGTTTAGTTTTACAACCCTACACCTTTTTTGTCTCATTGCTAACCTATTCATTCTTTGTTTTAAGTACTTTTAGAAGTGTAAATTCTCTGTTGTAGATTACACTCAGTCAAAGTATCTATGCTACACGACATGATCGTACGATGACCGTTGATGTAGTGTACTCTGTCATGTTGGTAACTTTGGGGGATATTGCAATCGATGCTTGGCTCTCAGAAGTGTCAAATGTCTTAGCGTTTCGCGATAACCAATGATACTGCTCAGAATTACACCATCAAATACATTCTACATCCACCATCCTGAACCGTTCTGCAACCATCCGAAAGCAAAATAGAGCTCTTCAATGCATGAGTTTAGTAGGACTAAATCGGTGCAGCCTACGGTGCCGGTGACACAACGTATTTTCCATTTTTCAGAGATTGCCAGTACATTTCCTGGAGCCTGGGATTTTAGACTTGAGTGTGGAAACGACATCTAATTCGGGATTAGTGACTGACTCGCAAATAACGAATAACATTGCACTGCCGACTGGTCTGCTTCGGATTGTCATTTTTCCGAGTAGACTCTCAAGTAGACCCATGTTTACGTATGTTCAACTGGGAGTTCCCACTAAAATTTTACTCCCTCGGAGTGGGTCAATGGTGGTCGACCGCATGCGTAAATCAGGAAATGACGTCACAGAATCGCAGGATAGAAGGCGGTGATTAATCAATACCAATAGTGAATATGTGTAATGAATGAATGCCATAATTTTTGCCTACTACCACTACTACTACTACTACTACTACTACTACTACTACTAACTACTACTACTACTACTACTACTACTACTACTACTACTAATACTAAAAACACCTGGAGTACGCTTCAACGCTGCTATACACAGATGATTACACACTCTGATTCAGTGGACTTGTCCAAACCGTCCACTCCATCAGGAGACCTCTCTAAAGGAGCAAACACATATGGTGACCCTATTTCGTTTGTAAAAGTCAAGTCAACATGGTACTCGCTTCTACTTGTGGGTAACGTGAGAAAAACGAGGAGACTTGCCTCAGCTTATTTAAGAGCAATGCGGAATAAGCCCCTCCTAGGATTCGACTGCAAAATGGTTAGATTATAACATTCTGGCTCCACCCGCTGAATTAACCCGCCTCCTGACGAGATTATCTCAGAGACAATGGATTACTGGAGCTAGTAAATAGTTTGGTTCATCAGGGAGTTTGAAAAAAGAAAGAAATTCCCACAGGAAAAGGAGAATATGGCAATTCCAAAAGTTGAAAAAGTCTCTTTATAAATTCACTCTATAAAGTTTTACATAAAAAACAAACATGCGCCCTAAGCTTGTTTTAATACTATGCTGGGTTAGGGAACATACCATAATATGACGTTCGATATACATGCGTAACCAACCATCACTCAAATGTCAAAATATAGCGAAATCTTCCATATTATGTCCCACATTCCCCTTTGTACTTACACATCATTACGGGCGCACGCCCAATAAAAATCAATGTGTCACTCAACTGGCGGATTATTAAAGTGTTCTGCTTCACGTACCACAACTTTCTCATGCAAGAGGGCAAAGTAAACATTGTGTGGACCATCAAATTTGGTTATGTTGTAATTCATACATTATTTGTGTCCTCTTCCCAAATGGAACAAATTCAGTGAAACAAGACAATTCTGAGGATATACGCATTTCATAAACTGTGACAATTACTCTAGAACTCCTATGAACTTAGTTAATACGGAACATGGTAATGCTCTCATACCCACAACTCATGAATTTAGCTCTAAAACTGTCATATCCAAGTGATTACTCTCATTTATAGAACTGACTGATTAATTTTGTTTTTCCATCATGAATAAGAGGCGTGCTGGTTCGACATGAGTAACCATAAATACGGTGGGTGGATTTTTACGGAGAAAATTAATTCGTTCAACAGATATGTTGGTCTATATCGGATAATAATAAGAGGAAGCGTGTAGCCCATATAAGTTATTACCGTCAGAGAAAGGGGCCTGGTCTGTATTTTGATATTTTTTTTGGTACCTTTGGAAAGGGGTTGTTCTCTCTCTGCGAGTGCTGAATTTCAATATTTTCAAATAGCGCGCCTATTGAATATGCGTGATCAGGATTAAAATGTGTTTTCAAAGTTCAGAAAAAAGCGTAATTGCTAAACACTCTTCCAGAGTGTACTTTTGTTTTAGAGACTGTGGTTTCACGTTATATATGGCGAGTATTTAATTGAAACAATACTGTAAAATTGTATTCGCATTTCACACCATTTCTGGCATACTGACATAACCTGATGAAACGCATAAGTTGGGGGGCGGGATGCAATGCCTTTTTTTTTAGTCAGTGGATATAATGATAGGAATATTCCCATTTCCACCACGTTGTAATAAAAACGAAAATAGGCTCAAATGTTGGGTTTTGTGTCATTCGAGACATCTAAAGATGACGTAGATAGTGTAACATACTACTACAAGGAATTTACAACGTTGAGTCAATAATCACACGTCGACGTACAGAAAATTGTAAGTGGGATCGCATATTGGACGTTCTATGACATAAAGCACTTTCGAATTATTTGAGAATTCTCACATTCTGCCGTCGTGCCCCCCCCCTTCCTCCAACCTCAACTAGAAAATACATGTGAGCCTTTCAATTCGTGCATATGTTCCCGACAGTGGGGGGGGGGGGGGTAAGGCTTAGGGTTATCTCGCCATCTCTCGCGTTTCCGAGGGTCCTTCTTCCTCAAACCAACCTTCTGAAGCTCCACTCGACTGTTCTATGCCTTCTACCGTTGTCGACGCTTTCTGGTTTATTCGCTTTAAACTTCAACGCTACCCACAGAGCACCATCAGAACACCATCAGGACACCGATTCTTTCAGACCGAGCATCTTCATCAGGTCCACGATCTCCCTCCTGTCCATTGGCTTCACACCACATATTGCTCTCACCGTTGCTCTCTCTGCTCGTACATCTGTCATGGATCCATTCCTAATTCTTTGTATACAGCACCGAGTGTGCCATTACCCACTCCTGCACATACCACACGATTCTACCTTACTGGCTGACGCGTCACCATCCGTCCCATTCACGATCACTTTTGTCTTCCCGATGGTCACCTTGCCCTTCCGAAACTTCTCTCTTAATCCCTACATCGTCTCGCTCACCAGGACCAGGTCATCTGCATACAACATTGCACTCATCAAACTCTCTCACCCTCTACTGCATCCTCCGTAACCACATTGACCACGACTGCAAACACCAATGGTAACAGCACAGATGGATACCAACCTTCACCTCGAAGTCCTCCGAAAACTCTGAACTAACTCCGACTCTTCGCTCCTCCAAACACTCTCATCATTGCTCTCATCATTGCCTCTGATAAACCTCTTTTCCTGATAGCCTTCACCATCACTTTCCTCGGAACCCCATCACCCCTTCTCCAAATCACATATACGAAGTCTTTCCCCCTTTTTCGGCATTCCTCTTGCCGCCTCTTTGGGAAAGTCGATGCGCACCGTCTTGGAAGAATGTCTGTGGTTGGTTATACTAATCCTAATTCCTAACTCTAATCCCCAACCCTAACAGAGGATATTAACAGCTACAGTCCCATACCACTGGTCATCAGACAATACCTTCAGAAGCTGTGCTCATCAGCGGCCTTAGGATGGACAATGCATTCATCGTTCTTTTTTCTGACATGAAACCAAACTGCATCTCATTCACTAAATTGCTCAATAAATACTGATGAGAGACACATAATCAATCCGTTCGGCTGTATACTGACTGTATGCCATTATCCACAGAGTGTGAAGCTAATAGATCATACCCGAGCCCGGGTATCGCAAAAATGGTAGTTCAAGAAAACGATTGCGATACCGAGGGTGCAACCACCAGTGGATCGTGATTCTCGAATATTTATAAGAGGTTCCCTATTCTATGTAGTGGGCCCACACAAAATGTTGTTTTCACTGCTCTGGTCCCGCAGCTTTCAGTAAGTGGTCCCGCCTTGCTGATTACTATAAATGATACGGCCGGGCCGCCATTATTGTAGATACACATTGAAAGTTTCATACATCATTTGGCAAAGTTAGCTAGTTCACACGATAACTCGATCCCACCTGGATGGATGAAGCTCATAATTGGTATGTGGTTCTCCATAATAAGTACATGATCCCTTTGGGGTCGGGTCAAAGGTCATCAGAGATCAAGAGAGTCAAAGTCTGAAAATCTTGTTAACTTGGTGGGTCCAGAAGTGCCTGGTCGATCAGGTTTTAAAATTTCAATATGCCTCGAAGACCTCACCTGGATGGATGGAGTTCAAACTTTGTACGTGAGTTCCCATATAATATACAATGGTTGCTATTGTAACCTTTGTGAGCCTATTAAGTTGACAAGCGTACTTGATCAAGTCAGGATCAGTCAAGCCTTTGGGTCTTCTCTGGTTGTTACATATATCAGTTCTCTTAGTGTACGTCCATCTCAATGACCACCCCCTACTTTATAATGGGAGTCTCAATATATTCATAGCAGCACTCATCGGGGAAGCGCACCGTATTCGTTTGTGAAGCAAATACCGCTGGCACACGTACGCGAGACAGCCGCTGCCACAGGCACCGGCCGAACGTCAGGAATACGGAGAACAGCATTAGGCCTAATGAACATTGTTATAATGTAAATTTATTGAGAAATGAAAACGAGGTTTGGGGCCCTAGGAATCGGAGGGGCGGAATTACATTTCCGCTCGTCATTCTTTCCGATGAGGGGGGGGGGGGCGGTTCCTACGCCCTTGGGCAATTGTCACAATCCCTCTGCGTTATGGTGATTTCCTCACCTCATAGAAGTGGTGTACCACTGGGTCCTGTTCTAATTGGTGTATTTTCGAAGACCGAGGTGGATGAGAGATTGATATGTAGATGTTTTCATCAGTCGGTTGATATCATTGGTGCGGTCACTAGTGGGAAAGCCAGATGACGACTGTGGTATATAGCAGAGAAGCTGGCCCTCGAAACCGGACGCCTATTTTTCGTATTTAGATGCTGGCGACAATCCATTTTAAAGTATGTTCAGATTAACGAGACATTGATGAAGAGCCTCCGGAGATACGAGGGGTATACATACTACAATCTGTGCATTTATCACTTTGATTTGATTTGATTTCTACGGGTTTCAGGTAGCCAGTGAGGCCCATCAAGAAACCCAGGTCGTATTAATCGTGGACGGATGAGCACTTTCTCGGAACTTAATTGGAGGAGCGGAATTTCAAGTTCAACGTGACTTCTCATATCTAGAGAAAAACATCCCGTGACTGCTAGAATTCAAACCCGTTATATTGGCTCGCAACGCATCACTGATACCACCCTGCCACTCTTCCGCCTGACCGGTCGCTGGACCATGAAAAGTTATTCACCATTTTTTTTTCGTCTGTCATTTTTTGGGTGAATTGGACTTGGAGGAATCCAAAGCACGACCCCCTACCCCACTCCTACAATTCCACCCCCATAATTGGAAACTATAAGACCAAACAGGAAGCTTAGCGACACACCAATAACATGTTCCTTTTATGGAGCCCAATCGCGTCTCGCAACACCTAGCGAGAATAGACAAACACTATATTGTTTTCATGACGTCTCGACAAAGAAATACCGCGGTATAACGAAATAATTGTTTATCGACCTATTAAAGTGGCAATATATCGTTATCTTGGAGGATGGTAGCGAGACGGTTTTCCGCGATGTCGTTTTGCAGAGGTCATCGTGGCTTCTTGTCAGTTGCCGCCAAACGACAATGCCTCTTTAAGTTATGATGCGGTCCAAGTAATCCAACAATAGGGAAATAATAAATTATACGGAACATTTTCACATCCATCCAAATTTTACTCCCATTGGCTCAAATTAACACGTGGCTTCCTGAAAACTGAGGAAGTGGTCGCTGTCTCCCACTTTTGAGAGGGGTAGTGCTTTTGAGAGGGTTGGTTGACGTCTCATGAATGGCTAACCTCTGAACATGATTTCACCTTATTGGCTAACCCTAACCCCAAACCGATACCCTACCATAACAACACCTTGAAAGATTCTTATCTTCATTTTCGCTTCTCCTTTTTCATCTTGTTCGCAGATGCCGAACTGGGGAGAGTTCCGATTATGTAAGTAGCCTAACTCGATTCAATGAACCAGCCCGCTGGCAATTAATGTGTGTTTTTTTTTTTTTTTTTCGTTGTTTTGAATTTGTGGAAACCTACTGTTTCCGCCCGTCATTGTCATACGTCATGATCGAAGTGCCAAAGGTCATACGAGATAAAAAGAAAACAACCTCTGATATTCGTTGTAAACACACGACTCTTATGGTGCTTAGTTGATCAGGTTGAAATTAGGTAACGATTTCTCATGCTGAAGTAGTCGTTAGTCGTTAGTACGATGCTCCATACACAAAAACTAACAGTGGGCCCTCTCGTTCTCTTCTAATTATATCGTGTGGATCGCTCATAATAAACCGTCTTTTCATGCTGTCCGGCCAGAATTTATAAGAAATCTTCATGATATTAGGGAGCCAATTACGTCATGTGTTCAGACGCTTCTATGAATATTCAGCATGTTGTAACTGACAACTGTAAGAACATCCCTTGGACTTGGAGATTCTATTGAATCTCGTCCCGTATACACCATGTACTGTTGCTATGATGCACGTTCATTGTTGCAGCACGTAAATACTGTCAGTGTACTGACCTTTGTATGGTCGCGCTGGGGTGCATTTGATTGGCCCTCTTAGTCGTATGGGTAAAGATTATGCATATTCATGACCAGGCCTATTTAGATGGGTTTTATACAAGATGTTTTGATGGCGCAGATCACGGGATGTATAACTCTATGGGTGCATGTAGCGCAGGGGGAAACAATCAAAGCGTCTGGAAAAAGACTAATGCGAAGGTGGACATGGACATTTTTTTTAATGCTAGTGATTTCTGACTCTTTTTTTACAGAGAGCAAAACATTATTCCGGACCTGGATTAGTTTTCTTCCCATGCGGCCCATCTGTTGTATAGGATACCAAAATGACAGCATTTGTTTTCTCGATTCTCTCAGCGCTCACTGTCCGTAGCGCTTTAGATCAGGAAGCCGTACTCCTATTTCACCGCAGGGAATACTTGAGATGAGGACATGACAATAACTCGTCGTCAGATCCACAACAATATTCATGATGAAGAAAATAATGTCGTATTTGTGGAAACGAGGAACTCTTGTTTTTCCAGTTCCTTCCTGAGAAATAGAGGATTCTTGAGTGACCGGACATCAACTTGATTAATAGCATCAACATAAAATGGAATATTCTCACCCGAGGCACTAAGGGGCCTACAACGAACTATTACTTGCGCAATCCCCGTGGGCAACTGGCCAAGTCTATACTTCCGAACAACTTGACAATAAGCCTGTTCGTGGTTGTGAGTGCGCAACTGGCATGCTCACCACTGAACAGTTCGGGGCGAAATAGACGACACCCCCCCCCCATAGCAATATCGTTACGGCTTATTTAATTCATCCCATTTTTCTGATGTTATTATTGCTAACTGGGAAATCTGTAAAGTGTTGTGTAATATTCGGCAGGGGAGATTTCGAAAGATTGTTCTGGCCACTGTAGGTTAATGTCGAACCCATTGTTCCCTAATGACCTTTGAACTATTCATTATTATCATCTCATTGAACTGTAACCACGAAAAGGCTTGTTGGGCCTGAGCCTGCAACATAATACAATATATCATATCTGGGCGCCTTCCACGGCAGTGCTCATATTACCCATACCCTGTTCATAGGAACTTGTTCGCACTTCGGCAAGCCGGAGAGTATGTGGCAGCAGCTTATACATAGCCGGTTGTACTCGAGTTCCTCACGGTTCCCCATTTAGCCCTTGGGTGGCGTGGATAGGGGCGTTGATTGGGTTTCTAGCCCAAGAACACCACGGAAAAGCTGATCGGTCTGTGGGTTTCGAACTCCCAATCTTTCGATGGGCAGTCTTAAGCTCCACCGACTGAGTTTTCCGGTTACAGATTCGAGGGCGCATGTATATAGTGTATATAGCGTGTATCGAATAAGTAATTATAGGTTTCAACAACAAATTTTCATGAACTGGAAGATTCTTCCTGTGATTAGTTGAATCAGCCAAGCTTGCCATGCATTTTCCTAGATAAAATCATGCATGGTAGATCAGCTCGAAATTCACGCGGGATCTTCGATCAAGCCTGAAATGGATACCACCCTGTCACTCTTCCGCCTGAATGATTGAATAAACTGTTTAGATTATTGGCAATATCGGTATCAATTATGTTATCGAATGTACAATAGTATCCATTATACATCATTGAATGTCCACATGAAAAGGTTCAGTTCGTTCAATGTGTATATGTGTTGTGCCATATATCGTGTAAACATGCGTTCTGTGTAGTCGTAGCATACACATATATAAGTCTCTCTGGAGTGAATTATCATCGCTCCCGTTCAAGGGCGGCGGTCATGTGGGGGAGGGGGGGGGGGGGGGGAGGGGGTGGGGAGGGAGGCGCCCCCAGATTTTGATCGGGGGACGCAATGCATTTGTCCCCCCTCCCCCCAGTTTTTGAGCCCGACTGCTATTTTGCTGACACTGTATCCGACACATCCAGCAACAACGTGTTTAAATAATGCACAATGACCTACATTATCAAGTTGAAGTGAATTCTGCTTGCCTGCAATGTACGCGCGCGGGTATTCTATGTGCAGGTAGTGTTCAGACATGATGTGCCTTGTGCAGACATATGATGTTCCGCAGCAAAAAAGGTCCGAAATTTACTCTGGGTCGTTCTTAAATATCAATTAAATAAGGGTTCTCCTTCAATCCCTGTCGTTTGCATAAGACTGAGTTTACCAGCTTGGTGTGTTTTTCCTCCTTCACTGTACGTGTTCGATTTCCCCTGCTAAGGGACCAGTTAGTCACCGGGCATCTTTTGAATTTCGGCTCCGTGTCAGGGCTGTTAGGATTTTGGGATCGGACTTGTAGTAGGCCTGTACCGAACTGTTGTTGCAAAATTCAATTGACACTGGAAACTCCTCCGAATAAACGTTTGGCAATTTACAACGATGATCCAGTTAAAAAATTTACATATGTGTAACCAGGGGCACCAATAGGGGGACACTCCCCCCCTTCCACAAGTTCAGTCCTCTTAAGTACCAAAAACCCACTAGGCGTACACAACAGAAAAGTTATTCAGGTCTAACCACCTTCAGACGCAGTTAATTAATGTTTCTTAGCTCCGCCGCCATGGAAGCGCATCCACTTTATAGATGGTGCCGATAGGTAAGCCTAAATAACTTCGGTGATAATTACAGGAATTACTTCTGCTAGATCAGTCTCATTACAACATTTGGGCAACGACCCTGATATGCGAAATAGATTTCCATGTACTAAGTCGAAGTTTTGCTGTTTTAGGACTAGATTCTTGTCAAATTTTCTACGCTACTCGCTATAGTTGACGCTCCGCTGGGGGTGTCGGTAAGCATACTACGTCTTGCTGTTATCACGGCAGCTAGACTTTCTTCTCCCCGCCCTCATCAAACTCACGAATATTCGGCAACTATAACTAGACAGTGGACACACATTTAACAGGGCACACCCCCCCCCCCCTTCCACAAATTTTTGATGGCACAATCGGACAAGATACAATGGAAATTCAACAGAGAATTGGCCGGGGAAATTTGGGCAGAGAAATGTCAAAGGTAACAAATACCGGACTTTCTGCGGACCTGCGATGTTTTACGTGTCCGGAGAGCCCGAAATATGCGCGGCACTAGTGGTGAGGGCCAGTGGTAAGCGCAGCATTTTTTTAAACATTCTGGCCAAAAAGCTGTCAGGGCAGCGATAGGACCGACGGTCCGACAAAATGTCCAAATTTTCCACCGATTGCAAAATTTGTGATCATAAAATACCCATGTTCGGAGCATAGTACATACAGCCTGAAACGCCCAGGAAAGGTAATTTCCAGCCATCTGAGGAGCTTGCACAACCAAACTTTCATTGTACGTTCTCTCCTACGCGATAATGGCGCTCCGCCCAGATAGTATTTTTGTACCCCCTGTCAAATATATGCCCCCCCCCCCCCCCGATGCTCCTCGGCTCAGTTTGAATTTTTTGAGTTTTTCTGGTCGTAATTTTCCTTCTTTTTCAACCCCTAATCGTCAAACCCAAGCTACGTCCCTGCATTGGGCCACGGTCGGGCCCCATTGGAGGTGTCCCCCCCATGCCCTGTGGTCCGCAAAGAAGATTAATATGGGGGCCGTATTTTTTTTAGTAAAAAACTCAGTCTATCTATCTGGTCATAGGGGGTCAGTGCGATGTCGTCGGTCAAATTGGATCCTGCAAAATCTCGCGCGCCGCGAACGTAGTGGTTGTTGCCATTGCCAATGTTTCCAGTGCTTCCTTTCTTAACTACCTCACTTTTGATCGTATTTTAGAAAATCAAGCACACCAACGCAAACCTTGAAATTCATCCTGAGCGATCAGCTTTTGGAGAACCTTTCCTGAAATAAAAATTTGGGTATCAATTTTATGGATGCTGCTTACTGTCCAGAAGCACAAGAAGGGTCGTTTCCTGCAAGGGGGTCTGTCAAACGAAAATTTTTCTTGTACGTACGTGCCAACCTGTGGTGACGCTACGCTGCCAACCTTGGTAGCGCCCGCGTTAGATAGTATTAATCTGGTCCGTCTCCCCCCCCCCCAAAATCGCCAACCAATCGCCGCCCTTGCTCCCTTTACCGATTACCCTCGAGGTCTTAATTTGATATGAAGAAAACTCGACAAGAAAGATATATTTAAGTTTTGCTAAAAACCTTAATCCGGAAGAGTATAGTCAGTGTGGTCGCTGGACCATAAAGTTGATCACACCATTTTTTTATATATTTCTTTATAAAGGGTGATGAATCTAATTACATGACGTGGGTCATATGTACATATGTGTTGACTAGAATATGCGATGTACGTTGCAAAATGTACATCCGCATATGTCATATACTTGAAATTACTTTGCTTATTTAAATTGACATGCTGAAAGCCTCGCGATTGCAAGTGAACAAGTATGTAGAATTTCTATGATGAGTTTGTTGCAGATTTGATGATCGAAGTGTTGGCGTACTAGAGGTGGTGTACGGCCAGTGCATAATTTCCCTGGTATGACCTACCGTTTGCCGTCTGTGGCGACCTACAGTGGTTCGAGAAGTGGTCTCGCACCACTATAGCTCGCCCGATGATTCGCGAACAACGAATTCCGAAGGCACCTGCCATGTTGTGGGCTACAGTAGCTTGCCCGTCCCCTATGTTCCTTTTTTTTTTTTCTTAAAAAAAAAAAAAACCGTCTGACTGATCCTCGCATCAAATCATTAGGACAGATATTGGCTTGTCATGAAGAAAATAATACTGAATCATGTCAATTATACGTACATTCATCTCACGATATGAATTACCTACCCCTAATGACGGCAAACCACATCTACGCAAGTTTCGTGGACAACAATCGCATGAACAATGTGAACCAGAAATATGATATAGGGTTCGTGAGCGTTGAACTAGTTATGTCTACTTAGGATTACCTGGCCACAGTTTATTGAAACGACAAATATATTATCTACTCGAGATGTATTCATGAATGTGTCCAATATTCAGGAACCGAAGAGGGATAAAGGGCGGATAGACGGTGATTAATCGGCTCTGGTGGTTGGAGATCAAAATGCGTCATTATCGCCCAGACGGCGCCGCCCTTCTCAGTGGCCTCGTGCATACCATTACTTCCTTACTTTTTTCCGTCCTTCCTTTATTGCAGTTGTTTTCACTGCACGATGTCAATCACGACCGGGCAGCTCGAACTGAGGAATTTTGTTTGGTATTACCCGTAATATGATCACCAAGACGAGGGGTGATCTCCTAAAATTGGTAAATTACATTGAGAGAAGAATCCTTGGGAATCGGTAGGTATATGGGTTCCTAGGTTGTTGTCATTTCTTGATGGGGGCGGTGGGGGTGGGGTGGCACGCGAGTAGTTCAACATTTAAGAGTTACCTCGATGATTTTTGGCATAGGCCTTGTTCATTGGTTTTCATTTCAAGATGGCCGTACGATCTCAGCACAGAAATCATCTTTCAATATTTTAGAGATACTGGTAGACCTGCTGATAATCGAGACCGACGTTTTTGAATGACGCCACTGTCCTTACATTGTTTAGAGTAAATCGTTCTAGGTAAGTTTGATACAATACCCTTTCGATAAATACGGTGGGTCCATGTTATCGTTGTAACGTTAAAGGAAAGGCACCATCCAATTCTCGCCTGATGTTGCAGGCAGATATTACACACATTCATAGTACAGTCCTCACAATACATCATAAAAAAACATCACTTTATCAGATAAGTTGGGATTACCATGCCTTCAGTAAAAGTTTAAAAACTATACCGGTATAAAAAATACAGCACGAAGTAAAAAATTACTGATTGTTACTAATTTGAATACAACATCTTAGTCTTAGTTGACTCCCTTCCTTCTCTAGTTACAGGGTGTGTATTCGTTCCATATGGCTGTTTTAAGTATAACATCCTATCCCCATCCCCCCCCCCGAATGGTCTCGTATTAATTAATTTTTTTGCGTCTTCCACTAGAATGTATTTCATCTCGGTCGAAAGTCACAAAAGTGGTAAGTTAGTTAATTTATTTATTTATCTATTTATTATTATTATTATTTTTCTCCATGACATGGATAGTTTTAATACCCTATCCTTCGTGTCCCTTATGTGGTGTTTCCATGATGTACTTAGCGAATTCATTCTGGCTACTCTCATTTCCAATTATCTTGAAAATTGTAACGAATCGTCAACTCGTCAGCAGGATTTTGGCAAAACCGTATTAGAGTAGCGAGGATGTCGTAACGATGAGAAGTACATGGGGGAATATGGGAGACAAAAAATGGAAGATTTTGCTATATTTTGAAATCTGAGCGATTGGGTCAGGTTGGTTACGCATTGTATATCGGAACCAGCATGGATCAAAACAAGCTTAGAATGCATGTGGTTGTTTATTGTAAAAACTTTATAGATGGATATTTAGGGAGCTAAGGCTGACAGTTCTTGCCAGCATTGAACTCCCTGATGATGCGAGTAGTCACTAGCTCCATAACCAATTGTCTCTGACGATAATCTCGTCAGGAGGCGAGGTGTTATTCAACGGGTGTGAGCCCCAGAATGGTAATTTAAACGATGGAGGGTCGATCCCCAACCAGCCGGATCGGAGGCTTTATCGGATTGCCTTTTAAAAAAGCTGAGGCAAGTCTCCTCGGTTTCTCACGTTACCCAAGGTAGAAGAGGGTACCATGTGACTTGACTTGTTACAAAGGCCACACCGCGTATGGTTAGTATGCGTATTAGTATATTATATTATTATTATTATTATTATTATTATTATTATTATGTATATTATAGATTATATATTATCTTAAATTCATATTGTGATGCTTTCGTTTCCTCCCACATTCAACTGCTCAAGGGGCGGACACATGTGAATAGTTGAAAGTCTAAATCAGTAAAGGGCAATGTTCTGTGTGGGTAGAAGACAATATTATAATGGCCCCATAAAAAGATTGCTGGTGACGAGTCACCCCCCCCCCCCTCCGTTCATGTGTCTTTCCAACATTAGGCTAAACTTCTGCATAATGACGGATGATTGCCTTGTCACGACAATGTTAGCAAATGCGAGATATTCTACATTATCTCGGATTTTTCATTGCGTTTTCCACAATTACCACGGTTCGCCATCGGTGAGTTTGATATATGGTTATTTTTATCTGCCTTAACAAAAAGCGACGGAGGAAATATATAGCTGCGTTGAGGGACATGGTATAAATTCTATTATAATATTGCTGCTCTAAAAACCGTCCTCTTACAGCATGCTTCTCAGACTATGAAACGACTGCAATTTTGCTAATGATCGTCCTCTGTATTCAACTAGGCAGACGTGATGAACATTTACAGGGGCAATAACATCTACAAATAATATAGTAGGCTATACTTCAAAGCAGATAATAACTTTGTGGCCTTTTCTCAATTTTTCTGTGGTATCTCATATTTTCTCTGATCTGAGTATATTTCTTCAACTCTTAATTATCTATTTTTCCTCACAAACTCGTTGCTACATACCCCTTCCATGCATTTGTAAAATGCACGGTCAAACAAAACGATGGTTCCAATCTGGTAACATGTATTCCCAGGTATTGAGATTCATTAGGTTGGGGTTCGAGACCATTTGCCACCCTCTGGTGCGAGAATGCCGAATGCCTCCATAAATGCAGGAAGCTCAGACGGGGAAATGTGAATATCCGGTATTCGGTTCGCGAAATAGTATGGGTTTAATAGAGGCCACAGATATTCCCAATAAAAACAGACCGAGTTCTTTAGGCAAAATAACCAGGTATTGGATTTACAGGTATACATGTACTTGTAGTCATAATCGCCCTCGTCCCCCCCCCCTTCCAGATTATTTGAGACCTTTGCTTACCCCCCTGCAAAACATTCCAATTATCGGTCATTTTTCACGTTTGTGGTCAGGTGAATTCGACATTGATGGCGTCTGCAGGGAGCGCATCCCGCATCCTATCCAGGGCATTCTTAGCCTCAAAGGACAACTGCAGGCTTGGATAGGTACAAATAGAGGACAGCGTGGAGAATGGAAAATTGTATCTATAGGTCCAAAAAAACCCCCCCCATTTCAATACGATGTTCCTATACGGAATTATAGCCTTGAAGTTTGGCCATCATGCAGGGAAATTGGGGAGAATCCCAATTGCGTAATAAACGCATGTCGCGAATGCACCAAACTTCAAAATGACTGTAACCTAACGGACTGACGCATTCGTTTTTCTCCAGATGCTATATAGAATCTCGTTATAATTCAATCGTGCAGTTGTCCTTTAAAGTGGATTCCTTAACGTGGATGCGGAATGCGCGTGACCCGTACATGAATTGCCAAATTCACGTGGAGCATGGACGGTAAAAGTGGGTCCCATATGATGTATTCGATTCGCAGAGAAGGAGATGGGGCTAATTTATTCCAGATAGAATGGAAACCAGCACTGCGAAGACAAAATACCACAACGGACCACGCGGCGTTGAGGCACCATCGCCGGAGTCGTATTCCATGGAGGTTCATAACGCCAACTAACGTCCGTAACCACGGGCTGTCAATGAAAGGATGCGCCTTTTGCTACATGACACTCACTCTGTATCCATAGATGAATAACCGAGTGGTTAGCACAGTGGTAGAGCGTCCGCTTTTCCACCCGGTAGGCCGGGATTCGAATCCGCGTCGGGTCATACCAAAGACTAAAATGGGACCTCTTGCCTTCTCGCTTGGCGCTCAGCATGAGGGATGGAACAGGGCAAAACTGTGGGGTTAGGCAATCTGGAATTAGTTGCCGTCGGCGTGTGGTCACCCTCCTCACATTAGTACCGACAAAAGAGGATCGCCTTGTTCCGTGTACCTGGTGAAGTTCGCCGTGACAATTCGTCGATATTATCCAGGTCCACACCATTGCCGGGCCTCGTATAGGTAGGTCCTTTGTCCGGCAGTGATGAGTAAAAAAAAAAATATAAAAAAAATGAGAGCATATTCATTCTAGAAATGATACTACTTTTTTGCGGCCTTTCCACTAATTATCTGAATATCTTCTATTTTGCACGCAAACACTTACCTTCAACTCATTATTAGCCCCCTTTTCCCTCACAACTCGATTCTACAATACCTCCTTTCCATACTTTCTCATAAGCAAGGCTCAACAACGAGGGTTTACAATCGGTGCATGTATTTTCCAGGTAGTGAGATGTCATTTAGGGTGGGGTTTCGAGACCACTTTTCCACCCTCCGGGTGCGAGATGCCGAATGCCTCCATAATGCCAGGAACTCAGACGGGACAGTGTCCGAATATCCTGTATTCGGTTTGGCCGAAAATAGAGATAGGTTTAATAGAGATATGCCCCAGCTATCTCGATAAAAACGACTCCGACACTTCATAGGCAAAATAACCAGGTTTATTGGTATGCTGGTACTTCAGTCGTATTCCGTCCTCGTCCCACATTATTTGAAAGACCTTTTGCCATACCTCCGCAAAACATTTACAACTTATCCGCGACATTTTTATCTCATCGGTCCCGAAGGGCCAGATGAGAAATTGTAGTCACTTTGCCATTTCACCTCTATTACTGTTGTCTGGTTGCCATAGCAACGGTTGCTATGGTAACCATAGTGGTGGTTGGAACTATCCACTGAGGGGTACCCAATGGTGGGGTAACCATGGGGCCGGGTGATTTCCAGCAATGAGGTGCACTCGCAAAAGTGTCCGGTTGTGGTGGTGTGCGTGGGGTGTGGGGCGTTGGCGTTGTACGTCAGATAATTTTTTTTATGGTTTTTCGCAATTGAATACCATTGGAGTGGCTGAACAAAGTGAAATTTTGCACACGTTTGAAAAGTCACTAAAAACATAGTTGCTCTCAAAATTAGACAGAAACTATCAAAATTGGGGAATTATTGCAGGAGGCACAAAAGAAATTTGGGGCAATTTCTCATTTTGACAAGTTTTTCACTATTTTCAACATTATCCCTATTCCAATGGATGAATGATTTCAAACTTTGTTTGTTAGCATGTACAAAGGCACCTTAAAAAAATAACAACTTTCCATGCAATCAGCCCAAATTACCAAAAATGTCAGTTTTAGGGGGGAGGAAGGAAAAAAATAGATTTTTGGCTAATTTGAGAGAATTTCTGGAAATCTGGTTCAGTTTTTGGTATATTGAGATTGGGAGGACTGAAGATTTCAAATTCAGAAAGATACGAAGTATCAAAACAAAAGGGTTTCCCAACATTAATGCTGTAAAACTAACTGATAGTTCCATGGGATATTAATATCTCCGTGGAGGGGGGGGAACAATGGCGGTTTTCAGACATATTTTGATAATTTTGTCATTTTGCAACTCGCGAAAAGGTAGCAAGTAGAAACAAATTAATAGTTCCACATTTGCCGATGAGATCCTGCAACTCCGGGGATTCCTCCCTTGTTCACGTTTGTGCTCACGCTCAGGTGAATTCGACGATGTTTGTGTCTTGCGACATCAACGGGGGCCATGAATGCCAATTTACGTGAGCATGAACCGTAAACATGTTCTCAATCGCTGTATTCGACTCGCAGAGATGGAGATTGGGGCATAATTTATTTCAAATAGAATGGAACCAGCACTGCGAGACATCAATCAAACCAACCCATGGTACCATGTGGCTTGATGCCCCCATCGCCGGAGTCGCACGGCATCCATGGCGGCTCATACGCCACTACCTTTCCGGAATATATCTAATATACACGAGCTGTTGCATTTCAATGGTCTTTAAACATCGCCATATAATTTATTTGACGTATCGCATCTTCATCAACGGTTTTTATATATAGTTCGACTTGTACCATGCACCCAGTCGCAATTTTTGCATCTTCTTAACGGGATCCTAAACGTCTAGGCTCGGGGAAAAAATTCCTTGGACGCACATGTAGGTGCAGTGTATATTAAACATTATGTGCAGCCATCGTTGTTAACTCAACCACGCGACTGACTTCGCATGGAACTTCAAACGAAAGAAATCACTGTTACAAACACTGAGTACGACGTGGCATGCTGTTCTCATTTGAACTAATGACAACAAGTAGTAGGTCTACATATCAAATACAATACTACGTGACTTTCCTGAAGCGATCAGTATGACCAGCCATTCTTCTTTGATGTAATAATATTTATCAGTTAGCCTGTTAAATATCGAATATTCGTTTCTGTTTATTTTTGTATTTTATTTTTACAAAAGTAGGGCATTCACAAGGTCGTTCCTAGTGAGTGGTGTTCCAAATGAGTTTCAATATGCCAGTACCAGGGCATTGGGAAGAAAAAATGTTACGTCAGTATTTCTGACAACTTGAACTGCTCCTATAATATCCCTGCACAATACAACAGTCTGTGTTGTCTCAGATAGTCCAGGAGCGTAAAAGTGAGATTCCATGAGTGCAGTGTGGCATGACTCCCTAAATGCCAATTCACGCAATCATGGACGATGAAAGTGTTCTTATATGCCTGTATTCGATTTGCGAAGATAGAGATAGGTTCCATTCGGGCAGAAATTGTTCGATTTGATTCGATTTCTGCGGGTCAGGAAGCCCATTGAAGCTCAACTAGTGCTCAGATGTTAACGAGGCGGGGGGGGGGGGGGGAATTCCCGACCTGCTCCCGGGACCGCCGTTTTACGTCCCGATTCGAAGGAACGACCACTTCGGAACAGGGGAGCGGAAGTCTAGGAAGACTTCAAGTGAGACCACAGACCTGTCAATTATTTGCAAAGATCCGTAACAAACCCAGTAACCCAAGAAATTCAGCTGCACCACAGCGGAACCATGAAGTGAAGACCAAGACATCGCCCATCCCAAATGCACGTACAGCCACCCAGGGAAATTCTCCCGGTGCCTGCTGGAATTCGAACCCGGATATTTGGTTGTAAATTGTCACTGATACACTATACAATTCTTCCGCCCTGATATATAGAATGGAACCATTATATAGAAGCACTGCGTAGACAAAATCGGTACTGGTGCGTCGTTGATGCACATCGCCGCGAATGGAAAAAATCTAGGGATATCTTTGTTAGCTGCTTATACTGTTATAGAGCCAATCAACGTCCGTATTCATGAAACCCGCCGCATATTCTTAAAGGTCTTCACTTTGACTACATACCTTCTTTATCAATGTAGAAAAAATTTACATTCATATCGCATCCCGCTTCCGCGCTCATGCATTCTCACTTTTACTCATTACCAGTTTTGTGGAGTTATTTTGCTCTGTGGACCATTGTTATTTCTTCTTTTCGGCAAGTGTTTAACCCTGCGAATTCCGATACTACAAGGATAACCCATGCATACATTCTACCGGGGAGCCGGGTTCTCCGTTTGGAGGGGGGGGGGGGGGTTATCAAGAGGTGGTCATCTCGATTTGGTGACGAATCTGGAGATTTTGTTGTTGTTGGAGCGTCCTTAGAAGCAATCTGTGGTGTAGTTATTTATTGGCATTGTATATTTGAACTTCACCCTATCACTATCATATTAAAGAAGAAGAAAAAAACAAGAAAAATATATCGGGCGTGAATATGTTGGGCTGAATGCACACGCCAACCCCCCAACCCCCCGTGGTGGCGCCACTGCTTTTTACCTCGCCCTGTTGGGCCGTGTTTATACTGGCAATATTTTATAGTGCTCATTTTATTCTTTATTCGACAGATAATGGACTTTGACGAAGATATGAGCGGTACCCTGGATCGGAGGGAGTTTGCCGAGGTATTAGCCCAGGCTCACCTGAAGAGATTCTACACTTTTAAACGTTGAGCGAACAATAAACCCTCGGGGCAGTTCAACCAAGGTTTAGTAGACATGGTCACAGTTTGGTCACGTATATAGGTGTGCATAGCCACACTGTAATTTGTCCACTTCAACTCCAAATTCGTTTTTTATGTGAATGTAACAAATTGTCATGTCGTACCCGACGTAAGTAAGTTGACCTTGAAATCATTCTCAATGATGGCTAACACATAATCAGATAAAAACAGTCTATCCCATGGTGTAATGGTGGAAGCGTTATTCGATCCTTGTAAGAGCACTGCGGAACATTACATATAGGCCGGGCACAGCCAGGTGTTCAAATTGAGTCTAATTTACCTGTTTACTTTATATATATTCCGGGGGGGGGGGCACTGATTATTGACCTCTTGTCCGGGACAAAAACGCACCCTAAATAAGAATGACCGCAATATTCTGTTACCCTAAACAAGGCTCCCGATTTCCAAATTCATTCTTTCTCCTGGAAATTTCCCCCAAACAATAATGGGATCTACAAAAAATATAATACCCCCTTTTTCACTTTTAGTGATTTTCGCACCCTTTCCACGTTACCACGTATCGTACCTCTAATTTTTAAAAATACTTTATTCACGTGGATTCTTGTTCACGCGTGATACTCTTTGGAAAAAGGTGAGTGCCCCCCCCCCCCCCTCGGGTATATATTGCACATTTATATTTAGTGGTGATGTTATTCCAAGATCGTTTTCAAGATAATGTAACAAATATTGTCGTCCCAAAACCTACGGAATGGAGGGCAACAATGGACCATCAGCATCGCTGGAATTTAGCCAAATAGACTGAAACTGTTGGTGGAGCGGCTCTTTGACGTACGTTACATATACTGCGAGAACGTGCTGTTGTGCCCAAATGAACTCTACGGCTTGTGGCAATGCTCGTTGATTGTTGTGATGTCACATTACTCTCGTTCACACAGAACCGGAGAGCGTTCTTATTGCAAAAATAAAATAGAATAAATATCGTGTCGTAACTAACGCGATTACGGCAAACAAATTTAATTAGCATTATCGATGTGAACGTGAAACGCCAATTGTTTGTTTGGTCTTTATAGGGGGTAATGGTTACTTATATGAACCCAAGTTTAGTGTCTCTATGAGTTTACGACCTACACAATGCACCGTTAGGTTTATATTTGGTGTGTGGTACTTCAAGTCCACGGACTCTAAGTTAATGTTGTTGCATAGTCGTGTCAACTCGTTGGAAGCAAGGCCTGTATTCGTTTGTCTTGTTTTATCTTATCAAATTATTAGGGTGGGGTTCACGTGTATTCGTTGAGACAAAAAATAAATAGTGAACACGAAGCATACACCAGGTGTCCCGTTTAATATTGATTTACACCGTGTCCTGTTTTGCGTGCGTGGGGAGGGATATAAGTTGGCCACATAAAAAATAAAAAAAACGACGAAAATTATTCACACATGTTTTGTCTTCTCAGTCCTTCGTTCGGTTCTTGTAGGCTAACTGCAGTCTGTACGAAATGGTGTTCTGATATTTTTTACCCAATTGCGTAATTGGACTGGCTGGAGTGCTGAGTTAGCACAAATAGCGTAGTGTAGCCTTAGTTGATTATCTCGTTTGTTTTGTTGTTGTTTTTTGTTCTTCACTTTACTAACTCATTATCCGTTTATAATACTTCAAACTGATCAGGCAAGTTAATCTGAGGTTTCTGTCCGGCCTACCTGAAATGTCGTGTTGTACAATTAACTAACTGTGCTTGTGTAATCGTTGTTGCACGGTTCTCCCTCGTTAACGCACATCCTCAACTAAACCTTATCCATTGAACGCGCCTACGTTAATCATGCCATGACCTTTGTCGCCCGGCCCATTGTGTTTCCCCTTTTTTACTTTTTTCTTTCTTGCCGAAGACAAAGATAAACTCTGAAATCACGCAGGCGGGGGTGTAAGCGTGCGTATAAAGTATGCGTGTGTATAAATGGAGCTATTCGTTGCCGAGCAGAGAATCGAACCTATCAAGCTCGGCAAGGGTGGCAGACCTCTAAATATATAATAATTAGCCTCTCCATAATGTATCCTGCAGTTGTCCACTAACCCGAACGCAAAATGAATGTGTTCGTTTAAAGATAATAAATAGAGGAGGGACCTGTCACACCACGTTCAAGGGTAATTTCAAAGGGGTTGAAAGACTGGGTATCTTTCACATCTGGTCAAGAATTTACTACCTTTAATTTGTTCTTGGTGTTCTCCCACGTCGTGCGCAGCTTTTTCGTTTAAAAATAACGTGGCGATTGACAACGACCCTTTATGGTACTCAACAGGGGCGGCGGAAGACGGACTGGGTGAAACACATAAAGCTATACCGGCGTAAACAGACAGGACGGGACTGGACAACATGGAGCGAACTCCGAAGACTAATCAGCTACACCACTCTATGGTGTGGCCCTACCCATGACTGGCTGGTTCCCGTCTAAATGGCAAATTTATGCAAAATTGCTCGACGCCTGAGGAATTACGCTAAAGTCGCCGTACCAACCATAGCCGGGCTGGTGAAGGCCGACGACTCCTTGAATTCCGCTCGGGGGTGGCTAGGTATGATTTGTGATTCGAATTGTTTGATTTCTGTTTATGATAATTGCGTCGCCAACATGCAACTGCAACAACTGTCAGTCGAAGTAAAGACAAACCGATAAAATGAACTATCTCATCCTGAGATTGGTCGAATCGAGATCAGAATATTAAAACGTTGTCCAGCGATGGGCTCCGAATTTGCAAACACTCTTCGAGTACACTTTTAGTGTTATTAGGCCCTCACTCCAAGTTTTCTCGAAATTGTATATGTTTTTATTCAGTGGGCCTATTGCTTCTCCTTGATCCTTCATCGTTTTCCTCCCTTTTTCGTTCTGTGAAGTTACCCCTGTATTTTCTCGTATTTGGTATTTCTCATTTTTGTACTAGTAGTCTAGAAGCCCGATACTCGTCTTTGAACAAGACCTCTACTCAACGCCAGATCCTAACGACTGTTGCACGATCGATCTATACCTTAACGATCTCAACTAATCGGGGTATAGTGTGAGTGTGCCTCATAAGTCGTCAGTATCATGCATGATGGCCATTGCCATATATAAAAGCATTATAAACACACAGAAGTCACGTTAGGTGACAGTTGAGTGAACCGATGATGGTCGTGTCAGTATACACCTCCTGGCATGACCTTCACCTGGCGACCACTTGTATAACCATTCTCCTCTTACGACCAGAGAGAATACTTTATTTCAGACACGAATTCTACTTGTGATTTGTATCGCCTTGTAGAAGTGATTCTGTCTTCCAGGAAACAGAATCCTCAGCCTGTGAGCTGGCTACGGTGCAGTATATTGCCATTGTGTGTTTGTCGATCACCAACGTATAACAATTGTCAAACTGCATCGCAGACCATATATCCCATATTGTATAGATCCCCTTCTCATGGCCCTTCACTGCTCCCGAGGCGGGGAACATTCCTCTCAAAGTCTCCACGGAACCTACACAACCCCACACCAACTACCCATATGATTACAATATGTACATGCCCTGATTGAATAAGTTTTGTTTGTTGTTATTCTCTCGGATCACAACATTACCTTGTATTTCTAATGACTTCTTTTTTAAGTCTCCTTGCTGCATTCCCAGGCATTATTCAAGGTAATGTTGGTCAATTGAAGTTTATTTATACACGTGATTGATACTAAGCACATTGGAATTTCTTTTTCTCATCTTGAGGAAGCGAATTAACTTGGTCCGTGGAGCTACAGAATTATGATCAATTGCTGTCCTCGGGTAGGGGTGGGGGGGGGGGGGGTTACTGCAGTATGTTTAGTTAGAATGGCCATGCTCACATGTCACCCGCACAACCTAAGATTGCAAAGAAATATAATTATATTTAACTAAGTGTGTTACGATTTCCTCAACATATACCACATTTAGACAGTCGTACAGCTTTTTCGTCAATGACTTCTAACTCTGTCGAAAGGATGAGTAAAGCTACCGAGTCCTCTCTTGGCATTGAGAGAGAAATGACGAGATCCCACAACCCTGTCGCAACGACAGAGACGTTTAAGTAGCAAGCAAGTGGAATCAGCTTTCTATAGGACAAGTAAGCATCGGGTAGCAGAGCGTGCATGGCAATTCTAATGGAATTTGGCACATGATCTTATCGCTATTCATTCCCATCTGAAATTTTCCATTCTGGTGTGACTGTTCTCAAAGCCTGTAAACGGTGGAAGCAACATGGCCGTCCCCACTGCAATAACAGAGGCCCAACGCAACCAAATCATCAACTGTGTACCCCCCATCAGTTTATCATTCATTCCCGTGGAAGCATAAGGCCTCACAAAGTCGCCACATTCAATTTTTTTTGTGTGTAATTTTGGAAATTTTTGTGTGGAATAAACCTCTTGGATGCTTGCATTTACAACCTAATCGTAAAAAAAACAAATTATGCAACGTATCGCATATAATTATCACACACCCACTACAGTATTGATCATAACAGTAGAGTGATCATCAATTTTTCGCAGACAGTGGGATTACCACACATATCCCCCTTATAAATCCCCGGACCAAACAAAGGTCATCTACTAACCAAATTCTTTTCATATCAAGACGCCTCTTTGGCCGTATCTAAGTCAATGTCACGAAATTATTTTGTTCAAAATCATTTAACATTTCTGTACGTTACCATTAGTTGCAGTCCACCGAAAACATAATTTGATTTATGTGTGTACTGCGTTTCTTGGCCAAAGATTTTATAAATAATGAATTGGCACCGCACATGAAATATTCGCAGAGAAGCCTCAAGGTATGCCGTGCATTTCTTACATTCCAGCTCTAACAAACGTCGCGCCAAAACCTGGCTTCAAAAACAGACCGTGAAGTGTGCCGATGCTTCTCTAACCTGTTCTACAGATTTTCGTAGCCACTTTGGGACGGGTGCGCGGAAACACATAACACGCTTGCGTTACTCTTCGCATCAATGCTTGATTTTCAGACTGCTATGGTTCAACAATCGTTTGACGCAGCATTTTGGATACGAACAGTTAATGGCACATCTAGCAGCATGTCCTCGTGACATCACGAGGGGCCCTCTGTACAGGTTAAAAAAATCCCATTTTCACTGACCTTTGAATTCAGTTTTTGGTAATTTAAATGACAATTTTATCTTTGATAACATTCCCAACAAAATTATGACAAAGCGATCGCCAAAAAGGGCTCGCCTGGTTGCGTCTCGGTGGTTTTCCTATTATTCACACCTAAACACTATATACAAACCAACTGTTCATCAGACTGTCGTCCTGTCAACCGAACATCACATATTTTCACATATAACACATCAAAATTCCTTAAATAACCGACCAATAAGTTGTTGACTCTTATTACCAAAGTCCCTTAATTTTTTTTTTTCCTCATGCCCCCCCCCACTCTTCATGCCCCCCCCCCCCCCTCACTCTTCTCTCCAAAAGACCCAACTTTGAATCAAATTTTTTTTGCTCCGTCACTTCAACTTCCCTTTGACCCCATATCCAACTTGAAATGTTTCTAAATCCCTTAGCCACGGGCTTTTTACCTTTTAAAATCATTTTCCTTCATTATTCATTGCTTTCTATTTTTCCAGCAGCCAGACATGCCACCCCCCCCCTGCAGCAGCAACACTCTCCCCCCGCCACCAACAAACTATCCCCGCACAGTCAAGGAGTCCCAAACTTATCTTTAGGAACCTCCACATTTGTCCCCATTCAGAAGAGAGGAAAGAACAATGTTACAGTATTTGATGTCTAATCACCTAATCCAAATTGGTTGGGTAAGAGAGGGTGTGGCTTGTGGGCAGCTTATAACGCTCAATTGCACATGGGAGAAAAAAAAAAAAAAAAAAACGAAAAGAAAAAAAAAAAGAAAAAAAAAAAAAAAAAAAAAAAAAAGGGAGCTATGGTTTAACTCGTTCCTCAGTGCTTTATATGATGGAATTCAATCAAATTCATGGACATCACCATAGATTCGAAATTTAACGGACCAACCTACTGAGTTTGGCGCACTTCTTCCAAGTTGGAAGTGGAATAAATTTGCAATTAGGCACATACACTGGCTCATAACAGCAGTAAAATTGTCACGGAGCTCTGGTTTACTCGTTCCTGCTTTATTCTAACAGAGCTATTATCAATGATGGAATTCAAATTCCTGAAAATCAACACATCAGATGCAGAAATGTTAACGAACCATACCTACCGAGTTTGGCGAAATTCTACCAATTTGAAATTGGAATATATTATGCAATTAGGCACAACATGAACCCTCTAATGACCAGCCATTGTAACTTCAAATGATCTTGGATCGAGGTGGATCACCTCTACCAAGTTTTGTGAAATCCAACAAACTTTCAAAAATTGCCTAAAATATGCAAATTAGACACATTAAATGACTTCAGTGACCCTGACTCCACTTTTAAAATTTCTCGGGAAACATGGTATCCCACATCCAACAAGTTTCATGAAATCCGACAACTTGGAAATGTGCATAAATTATGCCAAATTCGAACCACTTGAGTAGGCAATTTTCAGCTGAAAATTATCCGTTTCATCTACCTGTCATCCAGTCCTACATGCCAAACTCATCACTGTATCACATACTGTTCTTGCGTAATCTTGCTAAGAGCTTTATCTCCAATAAATTACATAAAATAAGCTAATTACTCAACTTAATTATTGACTTTGCAGCCCAAAATCTAATCAATAGTGTACACCCAGCCCCGGTGCACACACAAAATTTTTGTCATAATCGGCCTACGGTTTTGAGAAATGCGCGACGAGAAAGTGTGACACACACCAACACCACAGTGACCACAAGTCTTTTCCTGAATGTCATTCAGGCGAGACAAAAATTGTTTTTTCGTGATCTCGTACTTCACCTGTGTCATCACCAACTCGGTTTTCAGCCATATGTGAAGGCGGAGAACATGCAAGAGTGGGTACAGAATGATGCTGTTATTCAGTGAGGCATTTTTTCTTCACCAAGACAGAAGCCAAACATGAATCCACTTTCAGTTTGTATTTCCTTCTACCGAATCTAAAGATTACAAAATAACCCCCAACAGTTCCATTTAGTGTACATTCGAGACTTTTCTTTAATAGTAATAACTCCTATTTCCACGTATTTCCTGAACTTATTTCTAAATGATAATCATTTATGAACATATATTTGTTCAGTCACTGAAACAGCCAACTTTCATTGGTCAAAATTTACCAATTTATACAGACAGGTTTTCCCCTTTTTGGGAATCACTGCTTTTTATTAGCTCGCCTCAGCGACCAATCAACGTAATTCCCAGCTTGGATTACCTAGCTTCTGAAAGCGATCATGCCCGGAAAGGCCACATTAGTAGGAATAGACTGTATCGGGACAGCAAAAGAATTCTGGATGAGTTTATCATGCAGAGCAGACAACTAGTTGCTGGTCAATTTTGATAGAAGTCACGTCTGTCGGCTGGGTACCATCGGCAGTGCCCTGGGCGCAGAATGCACACCTTGGTTTGTTACTTCAAGGCACTCCTCGCAGCATAGTGCTAGTTTTTGGCCGGTGTCCTTCACACTTTCCAACTCTGATGGGTGAACATTGAACAGAAGTGTTCAGTTTTGGAATAGGTAAACATCTTTCTTGATTTAATTAGGCATCAGTAGTTGGGGTACCATGTTATTAATCCTGAATCTCCATGATTAGAGATCTCTGGCTTATATGAGTCACATGTCTTGTGCACACACAAATAAGTGATCCTTAAAGGCAGGATTAGATTGTTTTCAAGTTTTGAGAGTCCTTGGATTAGGCACCTAACCTCATATATTGTTAATCTCTTCAACCTGGTCAGTTCCCTATCCAGCACCCGATCTTGGTTTTCATTCACTTTTCCGGTAATAGGTGGCTACAAGTTTTCTCATTCACCCAGGTACTAAAGTTACTTTGCACCTAGAAGTATTGATGAGGCCTGGACTATCACATCTGGCCATTTCAACCAGCATGCCACCTTAGTATAGCCAGAATTATTCAAGGACTGCACTTCTGGTTGAAAAGTGGTCATATTTTCACTCTTGGAAACACAAATCCAAAACAATCATTGGCCCAAACTGCAAAAATGGACTTGTGGCCATTGTAATTTCTTTAGTGAGAAGGGAGACATGCTCCAATTCTGAGGGGAATATGAGAATTTAGTTTACACTTTCTCAACTGGCATGAAGGCAACACTGGGAATAGGACAGGATGGATATGCTCACAATGCCGGATGGATATATTATAATATGGATAATGTCACTAGACAGCATCAATTCTACTCCAGATTAATTCGTAACCCTTTCTCAACCAAACAGCGGAGGCTAGAAAACTTGCTTTGACCTCACCATTCTCTGTGCTGAAGGCATACAACCCTTTCAGTAGGACCGTAAACTTGGTGACATAATACAAGATCAATGCACAATTACTATCAGTGAACCCTCCTAACAACAGCCTACAAAAAAGTTTTGAGGAACCAAAATTGTCAAATTCGCCCCTGAATACAATTCTACAGGAATTCCCTCCACCCCCATAAAATAACAAAAACTCCTAAGGGCGGGAGAAAAGATAATAATGGAGGAGCAATATGGCTACCAAGGATACAACTAACACTGTCAATAGCAGCAATTTTAATGATTTCATGAAGTCCTTCAAGACACGAGGTGCCTGATGACAGACATGTGGCCTTATGGCAACAGATTTATTGTATGAGGTTTTTTCAACCTCTTGATCCCATCACCTATACGACGCATTCTTCATTAAACCAAATCAGATGGGAAACCATATATATTATATATATTGCAGCATCACCCTTGTACCCATGTTGATTGTAACACACCACAGCAGCACTAAGCTGAAAATATGTAATATATAAATGTAGAACAAGACTCAGCAAATACTGAAATAAACAAATGTTTTTGTCCTATGGGATTCTGGACAGAGCCATAAAGGCAGTAATCAGAATTTCACTTAAATGACAAGATCGCATGTACTGACAACCTTGTGGTACTATTGAACTCACTGATGCTCCCTCAACCCAGCCTAAATGTTTCTTTAGTCAAAAGTGCAGAAATTAAGCTCTCTACTAAGCTGGACTTTGGTAGGAAGACAATTGTGAGATCATTAGAGCATGTTCATAAGGTATGAAATCACAAGAGAATCGCTCAAAGCATATTCCCTATACACCTTGAGTTTGTTCTGAAACACAATTGAGTAGACTCTGTGAGTAGACTGTTTACTCCCTACATATCCAGGCCCTACATGCCATTAACCTGCAAATCAGAAATGCAAGTACATCAGCCATTAGCATGCCAAAGTTGCAACCCTTCTTGAAAGTTGGGCATCAACAAACAAGTGCTATCATAATATATTAATAATTAAATATTTGGGTACTTATATACAAATATTACAATATGACCCCTATCTGGAACTGGGTGCTCACTACGACAACCGGATAAAGTATGTTGCAGCAGCTAATAGAGCGCAGGTTGTACTAGTCTCTCACAGGTCCCCATTTAGCACCTGGTTGAAGGGCTAGGGATGGAGTGGTCTTGCAAGGACCCCATAGAAAAGCTGATTGGTCAGTGAGATTCCAACTCACAATCATTCATTCTTGAGCAGTCTGAAGCTCTACGACGGTGGGCTAAGTCCAATGCTCGGGTGTTCGTCGGGGGGGTACTTAAATATTATATATTCCTGATTCCTAGCTTGCGTTTCACTGGGCCCCCACAATTTTTTTC
This sequence comes from Sclerodactyla briareus, assembly GCA_026419785.1. Classification (NCBI taxonomy): domain Eukaryota; kingdom Metazoa; phylum Echinodermata; class Holothuroidea; order Dendrochirotida; family Sclerodactylidae; genus Sclerodactyla; species Sclerodactyla briareus. The sequence goes on from JAODTK010003665.1 coordinate 121,252, forward strand.
AACATTTCTGCAAGTCCCATCAGTTTCGTTAGTTTAGGTTTAGTGAATAGGTCAGGAAGGACATAATCCTCCTAAACGACCCCGAAGCCACAACACCCCATGAAAGAAAAATAACCAAAACCGAACTAAATAATACGCCCTTGATAGGGGGGGGGGGGGGGGGGCGCTAAAAATAAAATGCGCTGGTGGCTCGCTTGTGTGTCTTGAACTCACTTCAACACTCTTAAGCAAAACAACATTTTCAGGAAGCAAGTCCCCAAACTCATTGAATCACTCTCTGCGAAAGAAATCATTACAATGTTCCCATTCTGTCCGCTTTGCCACGAGCTTAGACAATGGCCTCTATTTTGCAGTACACATTGGAAATTCAAGGGGGGAAGTAGTGGACGACAGGCCAGGGTAGGTGGGGCGAATCCATGGACATTTTTGAAAACCTGAATAAAGCACCCCGAATTCGCCTCACTCCTGTATTAGAAACAAAAAAGAACCCGAAGAACGCCTTACTCTTTCCTCTTAAGATAAATTTTTCAGACAGTGATTCATTCTAATTGCCCTACTCTGAATTTCACATTACCTGCTGCTTTTGCAAAGTTGGATTCCACAACTTTGTACAGAAGACTCTAGGTGCGGTCCCCCAGTTGCTTACGCCTGACAAAATTCATTATCAAGGAACTGAAGTGACGTCTACTCAAGCAAAAAAAAATTAAATAAAAAAGCAGAAAAAAAAAAATAATCTAAAAACAAAAAAAAAAAAAAAACACAAAACAAAAAAAAGAATCCCATTACCTCTTCTAGCAGCTCCGGAAGCTTGGAAGGTTTCAAAGAAGAAACAACCAAACCCAAGATCTTTCTGAAATCACCTCCTGATATTTCGGCATTCAACTGAAGACGCGTTGCGATGTGAAAAACCACCATGCCTAACTTTGCACTTGTCGACATTGAAAAACAACTGCCTCGGAAGACATTTGAAATTATATCCAGAACCCTTTGAACAATAGCACATCATCTTCGACCGACCTCCCGATAAAACTTAGTATCGTCTGCAAAATTCTTAACCCTTGAATCACCAGAACCTTCACGTCGCAATAGACGCCGCAACAGGAGCGGCCCAAGAACGAATCCCTTTGGAACACCACTAGGGACCACTATGACCTTTTGCATCACTGAAAATTCAACTGATTATCTTCTTCTTCGATGTGGTGACAACCTTTTTAACAAAATTGAATTCATCATGTTTGAATTATCAAACTGCTAAATGGACAAAACATCACCGGCATTCACCCCCCCCCCCTGTTGTCTTAGGCTGTTACTCCAGTGACAGATCTTTATTTCCAAGTAGTGTCGTCTATCCGTGGTGAGATTTGGGTCTGCTTCCAATGTTGTATAGTGAAGAATTAACAACAATTTGAACAAGAGTTTGTTACTGTAAGCCAGACTGCCAATTTGTTAGCAGACTGCAGAGTAAGCACAAGGGAGTACAGAATATATCAATCGTCACATCTTAACATGAGAACAGTATCAACGGCTGAGTCTTGGTCGAAAAGTTGTCAGTTTCATCCTCTCAGAAGATTGAAGAGGATGATATTTTCATGCAGTTCTGATGCAGATCGATACATCACTAGATCAGCAGGTTCCGGGGAGGCGCACGAAATATGTTCCCCCCCACACTGCTGATAATCGCACATGGAAATGATGCCCACCACCCCCCAAATGGTATAACCTGCTGTCCTGCCATGGCATTAGAGGGCAACCAGGTCCCTACTCAGCACATGGACTATTGTAGTGGTCCTATGGAGTTGCAAAATCGTAACGAATTGTTTATTATTCAACTCCACGAACTGGGAGAACTTTGGCTACGAAACTTTTCAGAGGAAACTAAAAGTAAGTCTGGGTTCTTGGTATAAAGACTAAGAAACAGAGGATAAGGGCAAACAGGGAGGGAACACTAACCTTCGGGCCAAATAAAGGCACTTTATCTATCACACTCCCCAGTAACACAAATTGGTTATTAAATCGGCTCAATGTCTTCAACTGTGCAGTCCACCTCAGTACATTATAGAACCAACCCCCCAGAAGCTAATTTTAGTCTATCCGAGTGTTCTAATAAGGAACAATCAGCTATTTCAAGTTCCCCTTGTTATGTCCTTAATTCCTTACCGACACCGCAGGATGAATTATAAAGAGGCTATTATATTAGCGGGAGAAAACCTGAATGCGTCGGTCCAAACCAGAGGTTCATACGACTTTCGTTACAGAGTTGGAGACCTTTGAAGCTTGTGCATGTATTGGCGCAAGATCGAAATCATCCCTCATGCAATAATACATATGTCATCCTTGCATAACCCTGCAAACAATCTTTACTTTCCTTTGGAAATCTCACACATTATTTTCCACTTGGAAAAGCATTTAGTCTATGGGCGAGGATGCTTAGGTTGGTAGGTATTGATGGTTACTTTAGTGAGATAAAGACAACAGAACCTCCTGCTAAATGTTGACTTTATTCAACAAATGAAACAAGAAACTACATACATCAGCATTGAGCATGCACAAATCTCCATATTTGGGAGTCTTGGGGTTCTAATATCTCTGGCCTCTGTTAATCTGTATGCTTGTTGGAACGAAATCTGTTCCATGACCATTGAACTTCGGGCAGACACAAAAGCACACACATGACAAGCTATCATATCAACGTTAGGCTGCGGAGAAAATGTGTGTGTGGGATATCACGTCACAGAAAGAATATCACCATAATTATTTGACAATAGAATAATACCCAGACAGACCATGGATTGCACATTGCCGGTCCTATGCGGGGCTAAGCGCATCCATCCCTGTGGAACCGGTAGACTGTGGTGGATAACTAGCTTGGAGTGCTACACTTCCCGTCAAATGGGACATACTTTGGTCTTTTCAGTCCAATCCTTTTTTGTATTTCAGAAAACTTGTCATCCGCAGGGCTGGTTATCTGACTACCAATTACACTGTTTTGGTATGCAGGTAGAGGTCACTTACTGATGAGGCACTGGCACTTATTTCTCCACAGAGCATTTCAATACAGTAGTCACCTAGTATTATCACAACTGGGGGTTGCAGAGTGTGTCCCGAGCATAGTACACACGACACCCCTTTCCCGGATTGTATCGAGAGGTGTGTCAAGTGCAGTAGTTCGAACAGCCAGTTACTATTGCCACACCCTTCACAGGTGTTTTGGGTACGCCAAGTGTGTGAGTTTATAACAGCTGTTTATATTGACACATTCTTCCATTCGTGTGGAGTGTGTCAAGTAGCCAAGTGACATACCTTCACCTGAAGGTGTGTCCAGTGTGCTAGTACTATCATTGTTACACCCTGCTTGGGGTTAGTTGGTGTGTCAAGTGGCATTAGTTGTATAACTACTACCGACTGACACATCCTCTCAAGAGTTAGTTGAGTGTGTCCATGCACTAGTTAATACCGCTAGTACCTATTGAACACACCATTCCCGGGGGGTCCATCTTGGTGTGTCCACTTGCACTAGTTCGTACTGCTAGAACTTACTTGCCACACCTTCCCAGAGTTACTCAGGTGTGTCCACATGCACAGTTATACAGCTAGTAGCCTATTGAACACCATTCCCGGGGTCCATATTGGTGTGTTCACTTGCACTATTTATACTGCTAGAACTTACTGACACAACCTTCCAGGGTTAATCAGGTGTGGTCCACATGCACCAATTAGTCAGGCAGCTAGTACCTATTGACACAAACCCAATTCCCGGGGGTCATAGGGTGTGTCAATGCACTAGTTAGTACAGCTAGAACCTACTGACACAACCTTCCAGGGTACTTGGGTGTCACTGCACTATTAGTAACATCTATTACCTACTGACACCCTTTCCTTGGTATCGTGGAGTGTGTCACGTGCTCAATGAGTACCGACTCATGTTTTTGTATATATTGACACACTCTTTCTGAGGGTTGTGAGGTATGTGTCATTTGTCATTAAGTTCGTAACCTATTGGCAACCCTTCCTGCCAATATACACATCATGGAGAACATAGAATGGGGAGTCATATTTTCGTCCCAGCCCCTCAAAACCACACTTTCACAAAATATGATCACCAGTTTCCATCTATTCATTTTATGATCTATTCCTGTGAGTAACTACAGCTGTTTCATTTGATGTGTACACATTTTTCCTAATGTAGGCCTTTTCCCTCTACACGCTGGTCATCAATCGAGGCCTCCATGCAGAGCTCACTCTTGCAAAAAAATTCATGCTACCCGTTCCTCGGTCGCCTGTTTGACTTGCATGGGCCTCAGCTCGGTTGTCGAGTAGCCCGAGCTGTATCGTGAGATGGATTGACCAAGAGGCGGTGGGTGGGCTTTCATCTTGGGAGGTCACAGACTATACGCGCCCTGGAAGAAGAGGGGCGGCCCTTGATATCTTTCCGCCGAAGCTTGGTCAGAGACGTTCACGCGAAACTGGCCAAGGAGAAACAAGTGGAGTGGGTGTTGGAGCTGCTGGTAGGTAACGAACCAGAGGGTAATTACCCTGTGTCATGCAAAACTTAGAGTTAGGGCTATCCCCTTTGGTTTTAAAATTCATGTCAGCCGCCTGGGACGTACCATTTTCACTTAGTTCCGGAGACCCCAGTGCAATATGGTCAAGAATGTTGTTAATGGTCGATTTAATCACGGCAGCGACTTCACTAGCCGTAGGACATATATCTGGAAGTTGGTCAAATTGGGACATTGACGGAAAACATAATTTGGATGTAATAAATGTGGAAGGACAGAACAAAATGAATGTCTTGTCGTAAAAAAATCAATTGGATGGGATAGATAATAAACAATCATGGGCATGTGATCAAATTTGGGTGTGGGCAAGGATAGAAATGCTGGGCATCACCCCCCGCCGGAGTCCAAGGGCACCGCTGGTGGTGCACATGGGTATTCTAGTCTAATTCATCCACATTCAACAAAATTCGGGTGACTCATACGAATGAAGGCGTTCCGTACGTCTTTGTATATTGTGATGAGCAAAGGTCCTTGTGTTTGTGCTCCTGCCCCTCCCTATACTCTCCACATGACCGCTCCAAAAATAGGCAGAATGGTAGATTACCTGAATTTTTTTTTGATCATCAACAGTAATTCCCCTCCTTTTGCCTGAAAACTTCACCGGACAAAGAGAGAGCGGAGTCCTGTTTGTTTCAAATTGTGTCATTATTGTTAACATGCTTGAATCGTTGCCACCAACTACCAACAATCACATTTGTTTATATTTTCTATACAAATCGCACACAGTGAATTTTTCTCCAGAAGTTCTGTTGATCGCCAATTCAAATTCTCCTGAGTTATACTTATGTATCCTCCAGTCAGTGTTTAGTACGGGCATTATGACCACTGCGGGTATAATTCCCTTACATACATCAACATACAAGGTCCCTTGTATTTTGAAATGTATATTACCTTTTCTCATGGATGGGGGGGGGGTGTGTAGGGGAGCCTAGACTTGATGAGGGCGCACTACAAGGTCCTCGCCACCAACCCGCTGAGCTGTAGTCCACTTTTGAATGAAAAGTAAGAATCGAGTTCCCATAGATAATTGCAGTCTGGTAGCATTACCTAAATGATATGTTAAATGTAATGTATCTTCATTCCGATAATAATAACCTGTCCAACGAGATACCAATTATGTGGGAATTATTACAGATATTGAACCGTTGTAGCCAGAAACAATTATGCCATTAATTAAGGGATAGAGTGCAATTGTGAGACTTTATCTGGGGGATAAACAGTTCAAACAAATTTATGAATAACAGCCCTCCTTGAAATGCTGATTTTATTTTTCTACTGTAAGGAAGTTAGATGACCATGTATCAGAAATCTCTTAGGCTATAGAAGCACTACCCAAGAACATCATGGCCCAATTTCTAAGAAATTATGATCTTTTTGTAGGAGATACGCTTGCACTTTCTCACACAATAGCTCATCTCCTCTCATTGATGATGATTGAGCCACAACTTGTGTGGCGAGGGTGAGTTCACATTTTTTGCCCAAGAAGAATGGGTGTCACAGGCCAAAAAGGGCAAATATCCTTGAAAGATGGTGATTAGATAACTTTATGGCATACAGCCAGACCCCCCCACAATCGCATTAACCCACACGCCAGTTTGTTTAAAGCACAATTCGCAAAGTATTGATTTTCTTTTATCACAAGTTTGGGCCAAAAATGACTCCTGGTCTTACCAAAACAGTCGGGTCCTGTACTCAACCAATAAAAAGGCCTCTACACGAAATTCAAACGTCCTACAAGAAGCGTTGTTACAGGGCCCAGGAAACACTCAACACTGGATCTGCTATTGGTTGTAACGTGCAGATATATTAGATGCAACAAGACGGCCATGGCATGTCCGATTGCGACGGCGAATGAAAAATGGCAAAACACGAGGTACACCTCTGTGTTGTCAACTGGTTTGCCCTGTGACTCGCTGCAGTTATGTTCATGATTGGGGCCTACATGCCAGCTGCCTATTTAGGCCTGTAGAGGATTTAGTCGAGGGTGGCATACACTTACCACATGTGACCTGTCCTTGCATAGTCAAGGTGAACCTTCCAGCCAGTAGTCTTTAATAAGGCCAAGACCTTTCGAAGAGAAGGGATAGCGATAATATATGAAAGGACGCTGAGAACCAGAAAAGCCAATAGAATTAGTAATTCCTTGACAGCCTTGATGTTTAATGACCACAGCGTGTTTCGCGCTAAGGCGCGGGATTGCGGGATTCCCACATACGCAGCCAGAACCCGTCCGAGAATAAATTGTGTGCAGGAAATTCCGCACAGATTTCTCACAGGATCGAAAAAATTGTGTGTATAAAGGTGCCGCGGTTCCCTATATCGATAGATCTTGAGAAGAATTCATGACCGTAAGTATGCAAACAGCAGATGCATGTGACTGCTGGTAGTACCGTAGTACTAGTACGCATGCAGAAATACTGTAAAACTACTACATTTTTCCCAATACGTCGTACGTCGTATTATGGAACGGCCCGCCCCGCCCCACAAAATTAGGCAATTACAGTAAGCCCTAACATACGTAAATGTGAAATAATTTATCAAGGAAGGCACGACGCTATAATTTAGTCTTGAAAACCACCAAGGAAGCTAAACCTTCATGTGTGATTGTTTTAACTCACCACCTGTCTAATTAATCACTTACGTTCATTCAAAGAATTGTAGCCTAACGCAAATTATATTGGCAGTATCACTGATCGACATCGTAAATAAATCCTCTAAGGCTTTAATCATAGAGTCTATGGGAAATCCATAGAAGTTAAGTGTGTGTGAGAGGTTCGTTGCCGTCGGTCCGTAGACATGGTATCGTTGTGGTAGCGTGCTGGGAATTGGGCGCACATTGAATGCTCGTGAACACATGGGTGAGGACCACGGTTCCAAGCGTGGCTAGAAGTAGGCACAGTCATTGCGCGAGTGATGCTAGCAACATAAGCTGTTGTATATTTTGTATATAAGGCTTGCACTGTTGTTCCTTAGCAAAACCGTCGGTTTCCAATTTTTTTTTTTTTTTTGGGCTAACCGAGTCCAACCGGTTTTTTCGGTTTTGACCGATGCATTCCCAAAGTATTTACGTCCAGGAACATACTGCTCGTGACCCCCAACACACGGTCCGCCCTAGAGCGTGTTAACTTCAGAACTCAATACACGCCTTCTCGAGTTCAAAGATTGTAATCCCTTAGCAAGTCCGCGTGATCTTGATATTTGGGTTTCCGTGTCTTCATCTAGTTAATGCCATTAGTGGTAAAAGTCCATCATTGTGTTCCCCTCCATATTCATTTATGTCTAGTACACTATTTCAGCTGTGTAAATAAAGGCCAATCTTTTTCATCAACAGACTGTCCCATTATAATATGGGGGATTGAACAAATAATTGGTCGAATAAACCTGCACGGAGCATCATCCATGGTCTCTCTCTATTAAACATTCACTTTCAGAAGAAAAAACTACTACATTCTCCCACACTTATCCTCTGTATGTACCGCCCTGTCGCCGCACATGCACAGTACAACCAGATCGCTTGTGCCAATGACCGGTGATCCCAAAGCCCCAAGCATAACTGTGATAATTTTTAGCAAGGAAACTGAAGCACGGCACCGTCTAAATCAGCCCTAATAGTCACCAGATCTGCGCTAAACTTTATGTTAATATTTTTCTTTCAACCCTGGCCCAATTATTCACTTAATTCATTCATAGATTGTATGCCCACACGAAATACATTGCAGTATCGTGGATCGAAGTGGTCGACGATCGCTAAATTTTCCAGCTTAATCACAGAGTCATTTAGAAACTCCCTAGATATTAATTGTGTGCGTAAAGGTTTGCGGTCGGCAGCCTGTACCACCATCACTAGGAGTGCCGACTTGGTATTTGGTGTAACGCCCTGTACCATTATCAGTGGGGAATGCATTGTCAGCATTCTAGTAGAACAGTAGTAGGTGCATGGCACGTGTTACCAAACAGGGCGATGGTCTTGAAACTCGTGCAACAGCATTGGGCGAGTAAGCAGAACATATACTTTGGCCATTCCGTTTTATTATTAGCGTTACCAGGAAGCTGCGATGTCCGTGGCGGCATGTATATTTGTCAAATAATGAAAGTAACATTGCTCGCAACACACGTGGGGCAGTTTTTTTATAATTTTCAACAGGTTGCGCATTGACTGCGTTACGCGGCGGCTTGGTCGGCGAAAAAGACATACTTTGATTTTAGTACCGGTTTTGGTTAGCTAAGGTTGATTACTTCCGCAACAGCTGAATGTTCACACAATGAGAAGCTGTCAACTTTCGTAAACAGTGCTACAACTTCACACACTCGTGTGTTTTGTCACCTTGTCATAATGGAACAGTCCGCAAACTTATGGGCTTGGCCTAAACATCAACAAAGAAATGACATTATATTCCCACTACCTGCTCTGGAAATGTGACGAGTAAAAGTTAGTCAACAATAATTGAGGATATGATGTACTTTATATACGATGATAATGTACAAGAGGACACAGATACAACAGCCTAATGAAATTGATAGGTCTATTAGATCACTATGATTTTATTGCTGCAAGGAAAGTACACATAATCCAGTCCCCAGTGACCATTTCATTGAGTTAATATGCGGCGTCAATGGAGATGTGTGCATAATGTACATGAATGTTTCAAAGACCCTCCGGGTTCTGCCGCTCAACCCAGCGGGATGCGTTGCAAGATTTTTTCAATAACTCGGCTTTTAGCCGTGGCGTCGGGCGACTCGGTTTTTTCTGCGTTCACGGTTATTCGGATTTTCTGAAATTCAAAAACGAGTAAACCAAAACCGAGAGTTCAATCGGATTTCCGGTTTAACCGGTAGTGAGTAACCGTGGCAGCCTTATACGTATAGTAATAGGGTGAAGCGAGATGTCCGGGGGGGGGGCATTTGTCGGCTGGGATATTCGGCACATAATGCACAATAAACAGTTGCACAACACGTGGGGCGGCATTTTTTGAATTTTAACAGATCGCAGATGAAGTTGCGATGTACGCGGCCGCGGCTGCGTCCCCGCCCCGACCCCCCCAAAAACAGCTGAGTTCGGTAATTTCAATTAGTACACGGGATGGTCGCCACACCTGTAATTTCCGCCGAGACCGCGTATAACAGTAATGTGCATGTTGGACCGCCGGTGCTGCAGAAGAGTACTAACGGTGCTAATAATAACATCCGGTTTAGACCGTGCAACCCTAGTGTAATAGGCCACCCATTGGATGTTGACGTCGATCGCGATCGATTCTTAGCACATGCATGATGATTGCATGCCATACATCATTTAAACGTTGACAGGGAAATGGGAGGGAGGGAAAACAGTTTACAAGCAGTCAAGACAGTATGCACACGCAGTGTGTATTATGATTGAGCAAAATAGTGCTTCTCGTGAATTTCAAGAACTGGCAAAGGTTACGAATTAGTATATGGCCCATTGTGCTCTGTAGCAAATCACTGTAAAATAACGTATTAAACAACTGCAATCTGAATTTTTTTTCCCCCAAAATAACATCACATGGTGGAAAAAAACTTGTAAATGGGTTAATTATTATACTTTTCACCAAAGTTGAGAACATATCATGAGGTGCTGCAGACAGTGGATTTTAGTGTTCAGGCTGAACTGTGCTCAGGTCACAAAGTGATTAGCAAATTCAACAGCATAGTCCTACCCTCTGAAAGTAATGTACAATTATTTAGATTTTGTACATTTTGCAACCAATACAATTTTGCCATATGACAAATCAAAGGCCAGAGGAGCAGAAAAAAAATTGCGATGAAAGAGTGCCTTTCGGTGCGGATCTGGGTACCTTTTCGGTGCTGTAGGATTTGAAACTAGTCTCAGATACCAGGGTAATTAGGTCTCATGACCAAACACAGTATATAGGCTTATTAAGAGTGCCCGGAGTTAGTTAAGTGTAAGGAGATAGGATAATGTCGTTACCACAGGGCCGTCATGAGGTTTTAGTTAATAAAGTTATTTTGTGTCGCGCCGAACTTCGTGAGGGAACTTGGTGCGAAGATAAGGTCCCTCCTAAATTTGAAATCTCCCAAAAAAAAACTCTTTTTTTTTTTTTGGGGAAGGGATTCCTCCCAAAGAATTTTCCAGCGCTAACCACTGACCACAGATGACATTTTCACTGTCCCTTAAGCAATAAATACCACAATCATCCACATACTCATTATGGGGCTCCCCTTCTACCAAGTGAGCTGATCCATCAGGTGGGGTAGAGTTATCATGTCAAAATCCAAAGTCAGCCCAAATTGTCAATTTGTTACAATATCCTCTTTTTTTTTTAAAAGTGACTCCACACTTGACTAAGACAATAGGAGCCTCTTTGTTTTTTTAACCCCCCCAACCCCCCCCACGGGCAAAAGCTACATACCAAATTTGGCTAAGTCGACCAAGCATTCTAGACTTTCAAATTTGACCTCTGTTCAACCTCAGGAGGCCTTTGACCTGACTTCCAAAACAATGCGGTCATGTACTCATAATGGGGAACCCTATACCCCCTAACTCGAGACATTCCCACCATCATCAGGCCCAAATCACATAAGGGATCTCTTTTTTTTTTTACGTAGAGAGACCCACATCTTGAATAAGAAAAATAGGCTTCTAAAACCCACATGAGGTAGCTGCATACCAAATTTGTCCCAAGTCAACCAAGCATCTAGACTCTTGAGTTCAGAATTTGGGCCTCTGTTACCTAAAGAGACCTTTGACCTGACTCCAAAACATAGGGGTCAGTACCTAATCATGGGGAACCCCTAATACCCCTCACACCTTATGGACAGTACCCATCCATCATCAGTCCAAACCGCCTAAGGGGGCAGGGGTACCCTGGAGGATGGGGCAGTTGAACACTGCATGGATAGTGTATAGAGGAGAAAAAAATATAATCTATATAGTTAGGAAATGTGAATTCGGCTCTCACCTCTGCTTGGCTGCTTGACAATCACTTCCGTGTCCCACTCATCAAGGAGGATGTTTATTGTCAGAGGGGGCGCGAAGAACCATGATATTTGTTGGTGGTAGCGTTGGGGAAAATCCTCTTGAACTTGCCACACCTACATGAGCTCATCTTCAGCATGAATGAGGCAAACGGGAGGTCATATGGCCGTCAATGTGTCCAGGATAGACATTCGACATGCTGTAAGGAATGACAGAAATGTAGGCCTAAGTCATTGTCTACAGTATCACAGCATGGATGGAGCCCCTTGAGGCTTGATTGCCAGCAAACTAGATTGAAGCCTTGAAAGCACTGCACGGTAGCCATGCTGGTATTAGCATGCATCATGTGGAATACATGTCAATTAGGATTGGGCCCCCAGATTTTGTTCCCTGTGTAAGTTACACTTACGTACTCACACGTTTCCCAGTAATTGGGAGCCCTACAGAGCAAACTTGTAGCCTATAACTGGTCATAGGCCCTCTACCAAATGTGCAACCAATCTTAACCGAGTGGTTGTTGCCACAGTGGTAGGCGTCTGGGAGAACGGGGTTCGATATCCCTGTCGGTATCCCAAAGACTTCAAAATGGTACATGTTGCCTTCTCGCTGGAAGACAGCACAAAGGGAATGGAGAGGGACAAACGAGGGGTGAGGAAATTGCAAGTTTCCGTCTGCGTGTGATTAACCCCCACCCCACAGTGAAGGTACCGCCAAAGAGGCACTGCCTATCCGTGTACCTGGTGAGGGATTCGCAGCGGTCAATAGATGCAGTATCCGGTCTACATAATTGCGGGCCTTGAATGTTTGATCCTCTGACTCAGCAGTATACATAAACAAAAAACTATAACACCAATGGTGCTGTAGACAAATTAGCGTGAATTTTCTCTCTCAAAAGGGCCTCTAATTGAATGCACAATAGTTGGAATATTTGATGTATGTTTCCCTGGAATCTACTTGTAGAAATTGCCATGGATATAGGCAGTGTTTTCATTTGATTTTTTTTTCTTCTTCAAATTATGTAATGCTAATAAATGTTATCTGGAGAGGTGCCACAGTGAAGTGGAACCAAGCTAAAATAGCGGGCCATAGTAAATTAGCCCCATTCCAATGGTATATGAATATCTATACCTTGCAAGGCTGAAACCCACAAACCATGACGCATGTGAATACCATAATATTTTTCTCTAATATGGTGGGATCATGGTGTGCCCCTTACATCCAACACCAGACAAAATGGGAGTGGAGAACACTGACACAATTAGGACAAAATGAACCCCATACCATCGTCATGATCTCACCCGAACACTGCCTGATGCATTGAGAGTAGCACTGGGGTTGAGTCACCTTCGAGGGAATGTGGTGGCAATCAAAATAGTGTTTATTGACCAGGAGGCCCCCCAAGAGGAACATTCGGGAGAGTGGTAGAGAAAGTGCTCGGATGACAAGGAGCCCTTCCCCTCAACTCAATCCCAGCTATACCAAGACTAAAAAATAGGTAACCAGGCATGTGCTGGTGGGTAAACCGCCGACTGTATATCCCTGAGAAACAGACACGCCTGGCGGGTAAACCGCCAATGTGTATACCCACTTTCGATCAATCAGAGGGAACATGTATGCAAAGTTGAAAAAAAAAAAGTCAAATGTTGACCAATTAAACAAAAACAAATTCAAAATGGCCACCGGGTGGGTTCGAAGGGACGAAAACAAAAGTTTTCTCAAAATGATCCACCATGATGAAAAGGCGAAAAAAAGAAGAAAAGAAAAACGGTCAGAGGGGTCGGGCGACGCCCACTTATTTCGCATATTCTGTTTTCATTACCATAATATATGTGCAAGTGTGTACAAGCATATGTACGGGGCGAAAACAAAAGTTGGTCCTTAAACGATCGCCATGCTTCAAAACGCACAAATCAGCGGAAAACTCAGTTTCGGAAAAAATCCAAATTGGCGACGCCCACTTTTCGAATCCATCCAGGATTTCATTAGACCATGTGTGCAAAGTTTCAGGATGGATCTGACAAGGCACTAGGAGTTATGTACAAACCTAAGCAATCAGTTTCATTGAAAATCCAAGATTGCCCACCGCCAGAGTGTTGCGGACAATGCCACTTTTGAACCCATACGAGATTTCATAAGGGCGAACCTGTGTGCAAAGTTTGTGTCAATGTAAATTGGTTAGAGGAAGTTACTGCAACTAACACAAAAAAAATTCTTTCCGGCGGACGGGGTGGCGGCAGGTGGGGGGGGCGGAGACGACGATTGCCAAAAAAACATAATATTCCCGAAGTGAGGATATAATTAGTGGACCTCATCTAGGGAAAGCTCATTAAAGGTGTCAATTGACTGGGTGGACTCTGAAATGCCTACCTTTTGTTCAGTGACCAACTGCGTCCACATTATGCAATTTCATTCACATACAACAAAATCACAAAAATTATGCCCAAATTTGATCTCCTGTGAATTTGAAATGAACGTCATGTTGTTTATCAACAAAAACCAGTCACACACTAAGTTTCGTTTTGAATTCGGCCAAGTTAGAAAATCTCTGAAAACCCCACAAATTTGACCTCCGGTGACCTGAATCACTGTCATGAATTACTTGTCACCACCCACCAAGTTCATGAATGTAACTAATCTGTATTTTCGTATGAAACCTGCAAAGTGGAGGGCAGCAGACATCAGGATGCCCGCTTTGACTCATCCAAGATTTCACTAGGTGGACATTGTACAAAATTTCAGATCAATCAGATAGAGCGTTAAAGAAAATTGCGACAAGCCTAAAAGTGTCAGGGCAGTGGGCGGGAAAAGCCCCAAAACCATATATCCCCGAACACTAGTGTTGTGGTAAGGGGGATTTAACTGGAGGCACTGTCCTCCTTTCGATACATGCACTCGGCACACATTAGCCAGGACTCTCCACAGTACACATAGCAGGTCGGGGCAAGCTAAGATAATTAAACCTCCTCTGTATCTTGAAAATCCCAATCATCAAATTCTCATCTTTATCAGCACATAGGCAATATGATCCATTACTACACGCTTCGTTAATTGGGTGATCAATATAGGCAATGATGTGAGAACGTACGAAATGAAACCTTCTAAAGTAATGAACCGGTTCACGGCAGCTGCGGTGGACGCTCACAATGCAGATTCCTCTAGGCCTTAGAGAAAAAAGCAGAACTATCTCCCATAGCACTAGTCGTGCAGCTTGTAAAAAAAACTCTTCAAACTTTTTTTTGAAAAAGTGCTGCCAGTCACACCATAATTCAACTATCATATTGTTATTTAGGAGGCGTGTTTTTTTGCAAGTCACACCATTCACTCTACTCGCATTGTGTAGAAAATAGTACAGAGATGCCGGCCCACTATTTGTAATTTCAGAGAAATCGAACAATTTACATTTGTGCGACTGGAGGGGACAGGGGGGGGGTGGCAATGTGTACAATCGAATAACCCACTTTGGACAATGACTAAGAATGTCTGGGAGATAACAGCAGGTCAATTCCAATGGTTCTTTCCAGTTGAGTGGAAATGGATCATTCCCACCATGTGGATCTCCAGTAAACGCAGAGCATAAGGAACGATTGTAGCCAAGTCTCAAAACAGTTCAATATGCCAAGAATATTCACACAGCACTAAATCAGCAGAGGTAATGGCAAGACACTTGGAAAGATTGATGGCCTTTATTAGCCACGCGATGCACCAACACGCTCGAGTGGTGTGATGGCTGAACAGGGTCGGAATGCACGGTTTCGCAGCCCTAATAATGACATTGATATCAATTCACAAACACCAATCAGGGAGTTTGGCTTTGATGGAGTGCCAGGTGATGTGGAATTGGCCTGTGGTATCTGGGCAGTACAGTGGTCAGGCCCTAGGCAATCGATAGGTTACTATGAAGTATGGTCATGTGCAGCTGCATTTCCAAAGTGGGGGGCGGGGAGGGGAGGGGATTCAGTATTCGAACTTTCTCCTAATCCCCCATCACCATATAGTGGTTGAAAGTATTTGTTGTTTTCAATATAAAATAGTAAAACGATTTGCTGTTTTTTCTACGGAACAAACTCAATCCTTGAATGGGATTATTATTGTCATCGCAGCGGTAGGGTCCCTTCCATTACCTAAGAGTTTCGTTATCTTTTGTAGCATGCGGCTTCATTCTAACAAAATATGGTGTATTGCTACAGATAGTGGTTGTTTGACCATGTGTCAAAGTTAAAGCACCTTTACACTTGCACAACTTTGGGTCCCAATACCTGCCACTGTGGCGTGAAAGAGGTACCAGTAGGCGTAACCAACAGGGACACGTGCGTCACGCAATGGTTTCGCCATGGTCACGCACTAGTCAAGCACTGCCACGACAGGTAGGCCCATCGGCAGCCTTTGTTTTTTTGTCGACACCAATCTCGATATATTGGGGCATGCTTAGTTAAAACTTTTCTATTAAAACTTGTGCGGGAAACTACCAGCAGCCGAGCGGGAAATTGCGAGGAATTGTCTAAACTGATCGTACAATTAGTCGTGAAACTATCAGTGAAATGCTTACCAAATGGTCGATAGGCAAGCAATGGCAGCGCGGCCACGGAATAGTTGCAATCAGTTTTTTGCGCATACCTTCACGAAGTGTCCACGACCAATTCTAAAATTTTGTCATGGAGAAATATTTAAACATTGGAAATTTTGTTCACGCACTTCAACACATGGTCCGCTGTCCCCGGACAACTTACCAGGACAGTTCCACATTGGCACGAACGAATGAGCGAACTTGGGCTTGCACAAGTGTAAAGGAGGGCTTTACCTAACATTTCCACAGTCTCAATGCTTCTTGTGCACTGGGCCCATAAAGTATGATGGTCCTTGGATCTATGTCCAATCGGAGGCATCTATATAGATTAGTCCTTTGGCAGGTCAACATCTTCGCATATATGAGTAGAGCACTGATGAGTAGCTGACTACGCACTATGCAGAGTCAATCCACACCCCCACAGATTTAATAAATTAAACATGACTACTCCGCATCATCTTGCAAGGGTTGTTTGAACGTGATGTGATTAGCGCTTCATGAAGTAGGAGCAGAATGGAGAACATTCCAAGAGGGTTTTGCCCTTGAGTAAGGGCGACCGTATGCATGAGTATTGCTGATAATATGCAGAAGCTTCATAATGTAGCATGATAACATACTTTGATACATGGCGGGCGAATCTTGTTTATCTTACTAACTTGAAGTAAGGAATTCTAAAAGCCTCACTGGTGGAGTCCTGGATGAGCCTGTAAATGGCTCGCAGAACCCATCCCCCCCCCCCTTTGATATATAATCAAATGAACGATTAACACATCAATTACTACATATTAAGACTGTTCTCACGATGGATTGTTTCGGTAATTAACATTGACAGTGTTTGAAAGCAGCCTCGTTATTTTTTTTTCTTCTATGGTATACTTGCAGAGTCCTATCGGGCCCAGCAGGGATTGCAGACCTGGATACTGCACCCGATTGTCAGCTGCCGAATCCATCACCAGTCACGGAAGAAGGTAATGCCTCTTTGGCGGGAACTTAATGTGGGTAACATGTAAATTGCCTACCCTCGTTTGCCTGCCCCAATCCCTTGTGCTGAGCGTCAGAAAGCAACAGGTACCATTCAAAAGTCTGGTACGACCCGCATGGGAATCCAAACCGGTCTACCGAGTGGGAAGGCCAACGCTCTACCACTGTGCCAACCACTCGGTTCGAATATACGCAGCCTTGTGCCCCAGTAGATCTTAAGACTGTCAGTCTTTTATTTCATTGGGGTCGCCTTTTAGCCTTTCAGAAGACCAATATGTGCGAGCCATTTCAAAACAATAGAGAGGGCTATTCCTCACCATTGCTCACCTTTCGTCTGCAGGTTTCGTTTGACAAATCCCGTAAAATGTGTCATAATTCAAGATGCATGCTTCAATCACAGAGATTGGCATTGAGAACACAAAATCCTATTTAGTGAGATCCGCCTCATGAGGCAACCGATAGTAAGCCAATTCAATTGAAAACAAAGTCCTACAGGCATTCATATTGGCAAATTGCCGATCCCGTATCACATCATTCCTGCGTATAGAATTGCCAGGCGTGATACAAGATGCACAATTGAACAAGGAGAGAGTACCATCCTTAAAATAGGATGAATACTATCACAATGGGACATTTTTAGTCAATCCTAAATTCTCAACCTATGTCAGATGTGGGAGTATCCAATTTGAAACAAAGATAAACTTGCCCAGGATTTAACAGGTTCAACACTGAGACACAGATATGAAACCTTTTTATTGTCAGTTGCAATGGATACAGTGCTATCAAGTATTAAAACTAGCAAATGTTTCTCTCATTCAGACAGGTTGACCAATTATGTAGCCTACGTGTAGTATCCACACCCAGGGTGTTTTTTACACACAGCAAGCCCTTGTATGTCACCTTGCAATGAAGTTCCTTTTTTTCGGAAGTAGGAGAAGTGTGCCTGTCCTCTGCTCATGAAATGAATCAATCTTCACTTTGTATACATGTACCTGCTCACATGGACTTGCAGCTCCTAATTGAAACATAAATAATCAACATCAATGACACCAGGATGCTATCAACACAGGCAATAAACTCGGGAGTAACAGCAGGCCACCCGCATCTCACCGCAGACCGGTGACTGGCAACCCCATCCAACCATCCAGATGGCCAATTGAGATCAATATCAATTGCAGGAGGGTGGTCATGGCACAAAATGCTTGGAGATTATGTGTTGTGACTGACAATGCCCCCCCCCCCTCCCCCCCTCTCACCACCCCCTGTTATGTAAAAGTGAAAGAATAAATAGTTTTTTAGCTATAACACAGTCATTTTCAAGGTGTTCATGTATAAAAATAAAGGTTCCCATCAGTGATTGTGCCGTCATTTTGGTCAGACATGTGTGCTCTAGCTTATTGTACCCATTCATCATTTATAACACCTCTGCTGAAACAAGGTTGCACAGAATGCCACAATTAGATCAAATTTTCCAGAAATTGGTCAATGGCACCTCTTTGTCATGGTATATGCCATTAAAAAGATTTTGCAGGAAGATTGTCCCATATGTGGGTTGCTATAATAGAGGGGGGTGATTTAATAACCACAAATGGCGGGTGAAAGGAGTGGTGACAAAATTGGCTGTACGGAGACAGGTGGGACGTGGCCTGAAATTGTCTATGGAATTGACACCTATATGCTATCGTTAGGCTCAATCATGCTTCAGTCAGTGTTGAGACACTCCTCCAGCCCCGTGGCTGACTTGTAACCTAATACTAACAAATACAAGGCCTGAGCGGCTTGTGAGTCTGTTCCTCATTTCCGGCTATCATCAAAAACTAATTAGATATGTATCAATAAACTGGTTCGATACGCCTGGCTTAATTCATCCTAATGAGGGCTTTGTGAGGAGTAAGCTCCACCAGTGACAGGTGAGGAAATTCAGAATTTATTACCCATATGTCACTCTTTCTCTTCTCTTCGGCTGCCATCAAGAGATTGATCACCATGATGTGTATAAGCCCAGAATCAGGTTCATTGCTCTAATTCCTAGCTCTAGCCAGCAGGGAAAAGAACCAGTGCAGAACAGAACATGGACAGGAACATTTCCAAATAATGCTGGCAAAACTCGTGGGCACACCTCAGCCCGGCTCAAGTAAGATGCAGAACCCTCAGCCTGGCTGCAGTCAAGGTGAGATGTCAATACTGTCATGGACAGTATACACGTACAATACTTGTATGGCAGCATCTGTTGCAGTAAGAAGTTCAGCTCACCTGTAGCATATCTGGGGCTGCTCTAAATTAGCTGCAGCATAGCTGGGGTTGCTTCAGCTTAGCTGCAGCATAGCTGGGGCTGCTCCAAATTAGCTGCAGCATAGCTGGGGTTGCTTCAGCTTAGCTGCAGCATAGCTGGGGTTGCTTCAGCTTAGCTGCAGCATAGCTGGGGTTGCTTCAGCTTAGCTGCAGCATAGCTGGGGTTGCTTCAGCTTAGCTGCAGCATAGCTGGGGTTGCTTCAGCTTAGCTGCAGCATAGCAGTGGTTGGTCGAGTTGTTGGGCACAGTTGGTAGAGCGTGGGGCTCCCACCCGGGAGACCTGGGTTGGATCCTCGGTCAGGTCGTACCAAATACTTTTAAAATGGTTCCTGTTGCCTTCTCTCGCTGGGTGTTCATCACAAGGGATTGGAGAAGGGGCAAACGATGGGTAGGCAATTTGCAAGTTGCTGTCTGCGTTTGACTCCCCCACCCCACATAAGATACCGCCAGAGAGGCATTGCCTTATTCCGTGTACCTGGTGAGGGATCGCAGATATGAACAGAGGAGAAATGTTCCCTTAGTTGAAAGACATCTGTCTACCAGTCAATATATCAATGGTTTCACATTAAATCTAACAATTAAGGAATAAACTGCAATGGGAGATTTTACTGGCGAATAAACAGTCGAGACTCTGAATTTGGGTAAATAAAGGACAAGGCGCAACCAAGTTCGTTATTGAGCTAAATTCAGAGTCAAAACTGTTATGAGCCAGTAAGAGTCGACCGCTGTGTTTTATGTCCATTTTACACCTGCAATTAGAATTACCCCAACGATTAGAGATCTCTTAACTCTAGATCTATATCTTTGGTATCTCTAAACCGTGAATAAGCAGCTAGAGTAACTATTGTGTTAGTTCGATCGAAGTAAATTTCAATTATGTACCATACACAAAAGATTAGCAGTGCATGCTGTGCGCATTTCACACAGAGACGCAATACACAACCATGCAGCCGAACCCGAGTCAGGGTTCTGCGCCTGTGAACATGACATTCATGATTGCAAACGAGCAATGCGTCTTTTCCAACGTTTTGTATTCCGTTAAAGCGGCACGCCCTCTGAACCGGGCGTATACTGAGAGCCAATGGATTCAATGACAAGTTGGATTTAATGATGTTCCATTAGGCATGATTTCAGTGCTTCTGTGTATCTTGGACTACAGAGGACACTTTTGACCAATAGCAAGCTGTTCTGTGTCAGGAGCAGAAGAACGGCCGAGTGGTATCAGTGACGCTGTGCAAGCAAACAGTCTGGGTTCGAGTTCACCAGTCACCATATGTTTTTCCCTAGGTGGATGTACTTGCAGTTGCAACAGGCAAGGTCTTTGTCCTAACTTCATGGTTCGCAGTAATGCAGTGGAATCGTGCATGAGTTTCTGGGGTTTGTTTCTGGAATATTTGCAAAAAAGTCTCATCAGTCAGCTGTGAGCAGGCATGTTGGGCATGATCTAAACCTCTTCAGGTTCTGAGAAAGTAGTCAAATCTCGGAGTTCACTAATTGCCTTCTCAGATGGGATGTAAAATGGCGGTCCAGGAGAAGGTTTGCCTGGTTGCACAATCCATGCCTCGATATTATTTGAGCACTGTGTTGAGAAGCGAGGCTAGTTATCACTATTGCTCATCCACGATCAATATGGCCAAAGTTCCTAGATGAGCCTTACTCGTGTTCCTGGACCAGTAGAAATTGAATCAAATCAATCAGCAGAGTGACATTACCTCGTCTAGATGTTTCTGGGTGTAGAATGCATGCTTGGCCCGTTCATCCTGTGACAGGTGATTAGTGTACATCCTCATTTCCCGAAGAATCTCCCTGTAGCAATCCCTGTGGATGAACAGACAACATGCTATGCTTTGATTATTGTAAGTCAACTGCAGGATAGTTGACAACAGAGGCAATATTGTGAGGAATGGCAAATTATATCTACAAGCCCAAACCCAATTTCAATATGATGCTGTTGACCATAATCACCATATTAAATAGGGAGAGTCCCTATTGTGCAATATTGCACAACACCACATTTGAACAAAAGTATATTTTATGTATTTCATTGTTGTATTTTTTTAATGACCCAACATTCCACAGAATTTCTGCTGTCTTTAATTATTGACCATCAATACCTACTGAATCCATATGGCAATCTCTTATCATGGACAAAAAAAAACATTAAAAGGGGAATTAATGTGTAAATATTAATATTCAAGTATGATATCATTATTAGGCATTGGGATGCCTTTTTTTTATATTTGCCTGATACACATTCACAAGCTTTGGAGGCATATCTAACTCCATATTGGGAAGTCATATGAACATCGGATTCAGACTGACAAATTTTGGCAGCTGTATTCTCAGGTTTATAATTGATCCTGCAGATGTCCTTCGGAGGCAAATGGACATTTGTTTCATACACATGAAAAGGGGGAGCTATATCTCTATGAAACATCTTTTCAGCACTGTCCTGTTGCTAAATTTTGTTTATAAACAATCCCAGCATGATAAGCTCCCCATGTATAAATACATGATAGGCTGTGGAAGAATTTTCTGTTTTAGGCTAATTTGCAATTTTTTTTCTAATTCTTCCTCTCTTTCTCTTTGTTGACTGGTGATGAAGCTGATATCCCCTGCATGCGTTATGCTCTACAAGGCACTACTGCCCCCGGCATACTAGAATCTTCCAATCCATAGTTTGCCCACCATGTATAATCTCATTGTGGTCTCTCCCTAGTGCTCTTGCCAATAGATTATAACAAATGCTGTTTACTCCAGAAAAGGCACTAACATCTTGCAACACCTAGCGGATGAAGAACATTGCCGTTTTTATGAAGTCACCACGAAAATCATCTGCAGCATATCGGGACTAATTTTTAAACTTTTTTTTGTGACGATACCACTGGATCAATATTGATCTGCCCTTTTTTCAAGGTATACTTGCCAGGCAGAGAGGATCGACACTTTCAAGGGCACGTCCGCAAGGGTGCAGACCTGGTACCGCACCTATTGTCAGCTGCAAATCCTCACCAGGTACAGGGAATAGGGCAATGCCTCTTTGGCAGTACTTCAATGTGGGGGCTGGGGTTATCACACGCAGACGGCAACTTGGGAATTGCTTACCACTTGTCTGTCCCTGCTCCAATCCCTTGAGCTGAGCACCTGCAGCGAGAAGGCAACATTTTTAGAACAAAAGTACTGTTCATGAAGTCTTCGGTATGACCCAACCAGGGTTCGAACCCGGTCTCCAGGGTGGAGGATGAGTAAATGGTACCAGTGGGGATGGAACTCTCAGCAGGGGTAACACTGCGCTGAAGAAAGGGTATGTTTTTTCAAGAGGATGAGCGAATAGTACCAGTGCGGCATAGGAACTCACTTCTCAGAAGTAGTGACCTGTGCTGCAGGGAGGGGTATATGTCTCTCTTTTCGGGGACCTGGAAGCCGGCCATGTTGTGTAGATCCTTAACCATCCCACCCTTGATTGAGATATCCAGTGGGGAGTTGGAATGGAGGCTGAGAATGGAAGAAAGAAAACATAATAGAAGGTGCCATCTTCTTCAAAATATGAAATGCTAATAATCGATTAAAGGGTCATGGATTAGGGTTCCAATAATATAACAAAATACATTAACCTATAGAGCGCCAAAATCTACAAGTTTCGCTGGCGCTGGCAAGCGAAGTTATTTCTAAGCGACTTAAAGAAGTGAGTTTTGAGACTGGACTTGAACAGAGCCATCGAGGGAGACCTGACATACTTCGGCAAGAGGCGTTCCAAAGAGGTGGGACCCACAAAAGAGAAAGCCCGATCCCCATATGTTTTCACCCTAGTTCTAAATCTCAGAGCATAACAGGGATTCATGGAAGTCAAAATTAGCTGAGCTGAATAGGCAGTAGCCATATCATGGAGACACTTGTATACAAGAAGCAGTATCTTAACCTGATCCTGAGTTCATAGGCACCAGTGTAGGGAGTGGAAGAATACTGTCAGCAGTGTCTACTGGAGGGGTATAACCATATAATAATGTGTGCAATAGTCAAGTGAACCAAGGAAATGCAAAGAAAGGAATCCATTATTTATAAAACCCTGTGACCATATGAACTTTCTATTGCAAAGTGGTTGGAAATTAGGATCCCATGTGTATTACCACAAAATCACAACAATCCTAAATAGCCATTGAGCTAAACAGCCTAAACAATTCTCATGTTCTTCATGTTTGAGGAACTTGACCGTGCTCAAAATATTCCTCTTCACAGAATAATGGAACAACATATCAGCTCAGCGTAGTGAACCTGGCAAAACTCCTACTCCTCCTTTCAAAGGGGTTACTAACACTCTTTTCATGCAGTGGTTGCATACTGCAGTCTCTCTGCTTGAAAAATGTGTTATGTAACAGTCACTGTATGGTTTTTGTCTTATTAGTGAACACCCCTGTCAATCAATTCATTGAAAATAGTTTATTCTGTCATATTTTCTGGCTCCTCAATGTTATGCTGCATGTCGTCCCATTGGGTGAGTATGCCCATATCTTTTGGCCACAGTGGACAGACAGATAAATAGATGACGGACGGACAAATACGGAAAATGACTGACATACCTTGGGGAGACATTGACCTCGATGATCCAGGGTTTGAGGTTCTCGTCGAGCATGACATCAAACCCAAAAAGTTCATGGACGTAGTATCTGCTCCTGACGTTGGCCTTGATCATGCTATTGACGAGGAAGTCGGCGCTCATGAGACGCAGAGAGAGGATACAGTTGCAGCGCATTTGCCCTGCTTTGATCAGCAGTTCAATGCAAAGTTTTTGTCATCTAGCAGGAACGATTTTATTATTTATGAATTTGTGTGATGGGTTAGAAAGTAAAGTCAAAAGTTCAACATTAGAATCAAACAGTAACATCTAACTCAGGACTATGCAACACATTCTCATAAAACACAATAAGACCTGAACTTTAGGCTGTCATGGATCAATTTGTAACCCGAAAGCAAAAAACGATAACCTGAGCTTCAGTTGACGTTAGAGGCTCTTCACTCCTTATACCAGATTACACTATAACCACTACACTAATATCTATGTTTATATACAAAGTTATCATTTCTTGCACAATCAACCACTCCAAACCAGAATAGGCTACAGGGTGTAAGCCAATTTGAGAAGAATCAGCTGATGGATGAGAGAGTATGCCAAATATATTATGAAGTTGCGAGGTAACACCTACCACAATATGGTCTTTATGATGAGGTCATTGATAGACTCTATCACAGCAGCAGTGTCTACTCCCTCCTGCCTCAGGTAACCCCAAAGAGCAACCAGACTCCTGAAAGAGAAAATATCAATTATGATACATATAATCTTGAAAGAGCAGCTAGGCTTCTGAAGGAGATATCAATTATGATACAGATGACCTTTCTACAGGAATAATAGACAGTACCTATTCTGCAGAGAAGTTGAGTCCTCTGCTTACCTCCGTCAAGCTTGCACCACACTCTGACTTCACTCACTAAACTCACTCACTCACTCACAAGAGCACTTTTTTGGGAGAAGATACCCATGGAGCTGCAGCAGCCATGAACTATGTATGAGGGCCATCCCACAGGCCGATCCTAACCTGCGGGGTCCACTGCACGGTGGACCCGGATTATGTGCCATTTGTTAAAAGAAATGCAGTTGATAAGTCAAAGGGGCCTCATATTCCTGCCTTGATTGTGGACCAAACAATCAATATATTCACGCCTCGCTAGTTGATCATCACAAACACCACCAAGGTATTTGTAGGATGAAATGCATTCCATTCAGCATCTGAGTGATAGAGAGGTTTTCCTTCAGACCAGGTGTGGTTACAGTCTGGGGACCAGACACATGAGTTCGAACCCTTCATGTTGGCCGAGAGGTGGGCTCATCCACTCACTTCACAGGCCAGAAATATTACCTTCAGAGACTGGACTGAGCTCACAGTAATGAGTTCCCATGCCGGCTCTGGAGGTTAAGTGCGTGCACTGCTGCGAAGAATAAGAACGTTTTCCTTCAGAAAACATACAAAAGCAGCAAGAAATCCATTCTGTCTTGATGCATTGGCTGTATCGGACACAGTGACAAGTCACACGGATGAATGCTCACCATTTATGTCCCTCGCAGGCGAAGACGTCGCTGTTTGAGGTGAAGTCGGAGCTCTTCTTGTTGATGCTGTAGTTTGTGAGGTGCATGTACTTGTTGTTCAGGCTCTTCATGGACGGAGAATACCTGCCAAGAAACACAATATCGCCAAACTGAGACCTGATATTCCAACCCTAGCCAAGCAAAGGCTATCTGGAATCATACAAAACATATTTTTGTTTTCATAATGCATGCATAATTATTTTGATAATGTTTTGACTAATAAGCATCACCCCATACACCCACATATCAACCTGTTCATGCTTGTCTTTCGTACAGTGATATGACCAAGAAAGGAAGGTGAGCATGGTTATGTCAATGTTCAGAAGCATGGACCCTATTAAGTTATGGCAAGTGCACTGGTTGAGTGCAATGGTTTTACGCAATCCGATGTTTGTAGGACCGGAAATAGCATGGGTGACAGCACGATTGTTTTTACATCAGCAGTGGTGGGAGGACACTCACTGCAGGGCTAGAGTAAATTGGATTGGACCGATAGCCTTGACTGAACTGGAGGGGTTTTTCTCAGGAAATTCAATTTGACAAGAAGTGATAATACAAGATACTTTTGCCTGAAAAAAAAGGGTTATGGGTTGGCCTTTCCAGCATTGTGAAGTGGCAGATTCTCAAATGAAACATCAGGGTAGGACCATGATTTAATAGGGTTTAGGTTGAATAGGAGAAATAGATGCCATGTTCTGTAGTGTGAGGGGTTTTCTTTTTGGGGGGGGTTGAGAATAGGGGAGTCAACATAGACAGCAACCATCAAATTTTACACGCCACTAAGTCACAGTTGGGATATGACCACCACGGTTCAAGACAGTTTAAGAATTTTTCAAACTTTCACAGGTGTCGCATATATTCTTTTTACTCCATACTCGTTATTTGTCTTATCAGGGGAAATCCATTCCACCATTATTCCCTCTTGACAATTTATCCTTTTGAAGTTACAATATGGATAAATTCATGCAGCCAACGCAGTTTGCTTGTTTCCATATTCATTGCTTCAAACGCATCAATTTTCAATTCATTTTTTTTTTAAAGAAGCCCTTCAAGAGGAAGACTTAATTGGCTTTCAAATGAAAGTTACTGACAAGCAGCTAAACAGCGAAACTTGGCTTACTTCATGGTGGCGAATCTGGTGGGCCATCATCGTAGACGTAGACTCGGAGAGGGTCGAAGGATGCCAACCCAGACATAGAGAATGAGGGTCAAAAATTGATCCCATGATGAGGAGGCTTAGAGAGATACTTATGTACGATCCACAGACTTCCTCTTGGGGATCTGGACCACTTGTGGATGACTAACGGACACCGATGCTCTGGCAGGAGGCAGGCTGTGTGGGAATATGGGGCAAGAGTCCATAATCGGGTAATATATTCAGACAGTGCGCTATTCAGTAGGGCTGGTCTGCCCAACTGAAATCCAGACCACAGTCGTAGCGAACTAGACTCTATGGGTGGTTCAGGCAGAAACAGAAATTGACTCATCTGGTAATTGCTGTCCACGAATGTCTCAAATTAGAGATTGTGGCCACAAAGATTGGAATTTCAGTTGTTCAAGTGTTGACCCGTACATGTATTGAAAACTGAAGTACCTGTGCTGCCACAATTAAGCCATTTTTAAATAGTCTATACAATTTTTACAGGGAACAAGCATCTGGCACGACCACACTCGAAGCCCTGCTTGTTAGCCAACAAACACCACACTCTCTCGATCGTTCACGCAGAGTCTGACCTTTGGCCATGGAATGATCTCTGATTGGCTATCGATCACTCTAAAGGTTCTCTGAAGTCTGGCATGTGGTGGCCAGGAAGGTTTGGCCCCTGTGGCCCCAGTTGAGGTGCATTGGCTTATTGCCTAAAACTACTTTATTCCTAACGTTGATGCACCACAAACTATTTTGTTAGTCTAAGCTCCACCATAACATATGATAACTTACATTGTACACCTGCCAACCTCCCACTAATTGTTGTTCAACTTTGTCAGATCATTATCAATCATCATCACATCATCATCATAACAGTTTTTGACGTCAATGTTATAATGCTGGCATGGGTTAGACGGTGACTGGATGGCAAGCCCGCTTCCACTCTAACCCTATTCTGTGCGAGGCACGGTCCGTCTCCCATTACTGCTAGTCACTACGAACAACCTCCTCCCAGGTCTTCCGGGCCCTAACCTCTACCACGCGACTCTGCTACCTGAACTCTCCGAACTTCTTTACCCAGTTATCATCCTGGCATTCTTTCGCACGTGGCCAAACACTCATTGCTACTCTCTGGACACACTCGCTGATTTTAGCACGATCCAAGCGGTCTCTCAAGAACATTACATCCAAACGATGAACATGCCGCGCACGATCACCCACGCTCAACGGTTTTCAGATTCCACTTTGCTTGGAACTTGCATATCCCAAGCCCTCTTCAAAAGCTGAGGTCAAAGGGCAAAGACAAAGGTCTGTGGGAAGAAGTTGTACTCCTTCTTCCAATAATGCAGCTGCCATCTTGTATAGGTCTTCCACAGGCGATCCTTGCGCCCCATCTGGAACACCCCGGGGAAAATGATTGATCTTGGATAAAGAGGAAATATTTGAATGTTATTAACCGTACTGGAGGATACTTTGAAAGTGGTATATTTCCCATAATGCACCTGCATCTTCTTGTATAGATTCTACACAGGCAGTCCTTGCATCACACCTGGAATAATCCGGGGAAGGGGAAATATTGATCTTATGAAATAGGAAGGAAATATTTTATTACCCAGACTATTAGGTAATAACTAGACATTACAACGGTGCGTGAGGGTGGGGAATAGACTTCCCCATGTTGGATATTGTAGAATGAAAAGAAAAATAGGTGGGCCGTATAGATGAATTAAATGAAAGATTGCCGTTATTTCATATAATAGTTGCCCAAATTTTATCACCGTATCAGGAAAGTTTTTGCAGCCAAGAGCACCCCTTCCGAGCATAGCGTATACATATGGTCGGGGTACACCCCGCAGTGGCCACGACTCATACTTTGAGTACATAAGTGATAACTAGTTTCAACTACTTCTGGATTCCTTAATACCCTGAAACCACTGCCCCTTTCAGTATGCTTCCCCCAGTAGCCTAGCCACTCATGAGGCTCTGTAAAGAGAAGAAGACAGTGAGAAATGATGTCCAACATGACCCAGAATAATAGACTCTTGAGATGTAACTTGATAGCACATTTTCTTTGGTCATCATTTTGTACATACCATGATAACACTTATTTAATAAATCCTCCAACCCAACAAAACGAGGGGGATCGTCCCCTAAGTGTTTACCTGGGTGCGCGACCAGGGATTTTTCTATTATCAGTCACCAAGCAAACAATTACAAGATTTCCAGTGTTGCTTTCAGATATCAGTATGAGCATTTAACAGAAACAGCTTCTAATCAGGAGTGACCAATTTCAAATCTTCATACGGACTGATTGCTGTTTTGTGGAAATGTGACCGAAACTGCCTGAATTATGCAAATTAGACACAAATACTGAACTTCAATACTGTGATGATTTTCTAATTTGGCATACCTCAGGGGCCAATGATGAAACACACTTAATACGTTCCCTGGAAATCCAAGTAAACTAAAAATTTGAATGAAGCAATTATTCACATTGAATAACCAACCCCAGTGACTTGAACATGTTAAAATTGTTGCGGACTAGAGGTAGACCATACCCACAAGCTCCATGACCATCAAACAATATTCCGTATAGATTATGCAAATGAGACACACCTTGAATGACCTCCCCAAAAGGTGACCGCCAGTCTATGTAAAACTGTTGGGGAATAAGTGGTAAACCCTATCCACCAAAAGTCATGTTAAGAATGTTTGGAACTAAGGTTAACCATACCCACCGGGTTTCATGAAAATCACAACTTCCCAGATTGCATGATTGAAAAATTAGACACATTGAATGACTTGCAAGGAACCTGAATCTTTGTTTAGAAGTTTTGGAGCAGGTAGACCGTGGTCACCAAGTGTCAGGAAATCACCAAAACAGAACAGGTTTTGGAATCTGTGAATTTATGAATACTACCCCACATGGACTATGCACCCACCCCCATGCCCACGTCAAGCTTGGCAGTACACAAGGGGGTTGGCCACACCATCGCCCTTCACTTTTTCCAGCGATTTTTTCGGGGGCGAATATCTGAAGCCAAAAAACTGCCAAACTAGCCTGGCAAAAAGATAAGGGCGCTGGGGGTGGCTAACCCACATTTTTGTAATTGCTAGAAGCTCGATGTGGCATGGTGGGTGGGTGCATAGTCCAATAGTACATGTGGGGTATCAAAGTTGAATGAAGAGATAGATTCCAACTAACTTTAAATATCGCCTGAATTGTGCGAACATGAATTTGGCACTGTGAATGGTGAATACTCATTAAGAATAAATACAAAAGTCAATCTCTTAATATTGGCATGGCTGTTCTCCCAAATGTTGAATATTTATTAAGGAATGAATACATATATAATACATAATACGAACATACATGCATACATAAATAAATGACAAAGTGATCGCAAGTGTCATCTCTCCTGAACTGCGTTTCAGAGACAAAAATGGTTGCATTAGCCTGCTCATAAGTTCGAAAATGAATGTGGCACTGTGAGTGGTGAATACTCATTAGGAATCAACTAAAAATTTCGGCCTTTAATATCAGCACAGCTTTCTCCCAAAGGTGAATATTATTAGGAGTAATGCAACTGACCAAGCATGATTATGTCGCAGGGCGGTTCTCCCGGAATGAATATGAATAAAATGCATAAATAAGGTCTCTGTATTGGGTGGTATGGGGTCATGTAGTTTCATCTAAAGAAGCCAACAGCGTTCACAACCCAAATTACGGAGCACTATAGGGAGCATCCAAGATTAGAAACAGACTAATTATCCATGTTCACTAGGCTGAGTATTGCATGGAATTCAGTTCAAGGGGTGTTGGTAGGGTATGTAACTTTTGTGAGGGGTTATTCCTGCTTCACACATGTCAAAAAGCCCTCCTTTCAAATTCCACGAGAAATCCGCATCCGCATCCACGTCTGCTGCGGGAGGATTTTCGTGTTAGCGCAAATAACTTTAATGCTTTATTCGATTGATCTGAAACTTGGCATATGTGGTTCATCACGGGTGAGTTCGAAAATGGGCTTTGTGCCATGACTGCTGCCAACTTTTGTGCAAGTTTGTCCGATTTACACAAAACTTGGTGAGTGTGGACTTTATAGAAGGTTAAAAAAAACATGGCAAATGTGTTCGAGGGTGTAATGAAGGTCAAAGTTGCGGATAAATAGAATTTGTCCGATTTACACAGAACTTGGAGGGCGTGGATTTCAGAGGCATTTTTCGCCCCCCAGGGGGTCAGTTTGAGAAATATTTTGATTTTTCTCACTTTGTCGGATCCACACGAAACTGGGTGGGTGGGGAGTTGGTCCTGAGAAAATATGACAATGATCGCAAGGTTCCAATAAATGTAGATTGATTCACTCCTTTGGTTTGGTCATGGATGACTTCGTTTTGATATTCAATCCGTAATAACCATCACTGCCTTCCATTGTTTAAAAGTGGGGATACACAATGTTGGTGGTTTACCACCAGGACGATGTTCGTAAACATCAAATCAAATTCACTCTTGAAAGATGCTCCAATCAGAAATTATATACTTTATATTCATTTCTGCTTCACACTCTATGCCAACAAGCGATTCCACAAAGGTCATCATCAATTTCAAGCCTGCAAGGCCTACCTCAGCATCAAGCTGAGAAAGACTTAATATTAGTTGCTATAAACCCCGATCTAGCCCTATCATTTCGTGACCCGTTGGGCGTTACTGTGCTCATCCTCCACTTGAGCAGCTTGCGAAGATCCCAAGGCGATGAAAAACTGGAAAAGGGAAAAAATCATTTCAATTACTCATCTCTGCGGTTAGAAATCAGGAGACTTCATGCCTCAATTTTCAAGCTTTTGAGCCATATTCAAAGTCTTTGGTATCATGCACTCTGCACGACATTGCATGATGAATCCCCCATTTCACGGGGGGGATTAGGGCGTAGTCATTGTAAGGGTCATCGCCGATGCTGAACAAGCCAGTTACGCAGATTGAGGGTTAGCACCAGTGTCAGTCATTGAAGTGACAAAGACGTCATGAAGCTTCATACACTATTTATACAGACCGAGCAGTCTTTGTACTGGGGTGATGTGTGTCACTTTCATGATTGGCATGATCCAGTGGTGATGAGGGATGAGGCCATGTAGGCCGCTTTGTACAATATTTGTACAGAGGAGCATAGTTGTGACAGAGTTGTTGACTCGAGTCAATGACTTGCGACTTGAGTTGACTCGAGTCGACGTTTTGACTTGTGTCTTGACTTCGACTTGAAGGGAACTTGACTGCGACTTGATGCGGATTTGACAAAATGATGACTCGTGATTGACTGAACAGAAATGACTTGTGATTGACTTGAAGCAAATTTGACTGTGACATTGGAAAAAATTACATTTTTTTCCTTTCCATCAAAACCGGTCACCAAGATCGGCGGCCAAGCGAGCGAGCTATTCCGTACATCATATATATATTATCAGTGTACGTATAGGGTAATCAGTCACATCAGCCCGTTGATCATGGAGAGTAGAGAGACCCCACAGGGTCACATACAAAAGTCGTGCCCCAATTCTGTGACAGGCAGGAGCCACTATGCCATCGTTGCTAGGAAAAATCTAAAAACTCCCAGCAATTTGCCACAGAGTTTATGAGCTCATCATAGTTCTATGGCATGGATCAGAGGGGGCTACCCCAGGAGTGGTCCAGAATTTGACGAGGTTGATACTGTATTGGAACCCGTTTCAGGAACTGGGGGGCTTAATGGAAAAAAGGCTGATAGTAAATGCAGTCCTATTATTCCCTAGCAATATACCACAGTGCAGTGATACAGCTGGCGGCTCCAGACCCACAACATCATGAGCGGAGAGCCCGGAACCACTACGTCTTAGTCACAGTCTCCTCAATTTGATCAGTGTACACATGAGTCATCTGAGGTAACAAAGGGATATCTTAAAGATTTGAATGCAATGCATGACACGATCACGTTGAGTGGGAGGGGCGGGGTACCTTCCCTTGTCTACTAAGAATGTCCAGCACATTACAAAGAATGTTTGGGTTATACTCAGTCATCGAGTGACATTGATCAACACATTATTTTTTTTTTTGTTTGGTCGTCCCCCTCTTTGTCCGGTGGTGATGTTGCTTGTCAGCTTGTTAGGGTCGAGCACTAGAGTGGCATGCTGCATTACTGCACAGATGGTTTGTTCTGCGCCCTGCTGTACCTTTGCCTGAGGAATGAGCACCGTTAAAATCACTCGGTGTGGTGAATGGATTCCTGTGATCTGGATAGATAGATAACATAAACAAACATGGCTCATGTTATAATTAACTGTGGCAGAAATTGACTTGTGACTTGACTTGGACAATGACTTGTGACTTTTGACTTGAAACAATTTGACTTGTGACTGACTTGATTGCAAGAAGATGAGGCGACTTGTGACTTGACTTGATGGGAAAATGATTGACTTGGAATTATTGATGATGATGACTGACTGACAAAAATGACTTGTCTGTGGCCTCTTTGAAATGACCTAAGCTGTGCCACTTCATGATTTGGCAGATTCAGACGTGGCTAGAGGTGGGTCAGTCGTTGAGAGACAGTTGTTGCGCTTTGTACATTTTTTTTTTACAGCCGAGAATAGTTTGTGGCCTCTTGAAAATTTCCTGGGGTAGGTTGGTCACTTTTTAATGATTTGGCAGATAACAAGAGTGACCGGTGCGTGGGTAATCTACCTAGTTTTTTGACTCACCCAAGTGCAAGGTGACTCACTTTAATTGTCAGGTGAGGAGACCAAATGCATATTTACAAGGAAAACATGAGGCACAGATGATTGTAGCCCCCACCCAACATCATGTACAAGTGTGTAGTGAAAAGGGTCAGGAAAGGACATAATCCTCATAAACGACCCCCGAGCCACAACAATCCAGGAAAGAAAAAATGAACCAAAACTCGAACTAAATAATACGCCCGTGATTCCTGAAAAATGAATCAAGACTGTTCTTGAACGCATTCACACTCTTAGCGCAAGACAACATTTTCAGGAAGACAATTCCAACCATTGATCAACTCTCTGCGAGAAGAAATATTTACGAAATGTATTCTGCAGCGCTTGCCACGAAGTTGAGACAGTGGCTTCTATTTGCAGTAACAATGGAAAAGTCAAAGAAGTAGTGGAAGGACAAAGGCCATCGAGTCCATGGACCCATTTCTGAAAACCGAATCAAGTCACCCGAATTCTGCTCAGCTCCATGGTAGTTAAGACCGAGACGCCTTAATTTCCTGTAAGATAAATTTTTCAGGACCGTGATGAATCCATTCTAGTTGCTCTACCTGAACGTTCTCAATGACCTGCTGATGTTTTTGCAAGATAGGATTTCAACACTTGTACAGAATACTCGGTGCGGTCTCACCAGTTGCTTAAACAGCTTGACAACAATATTTCATTATCAAGGAAACTGATAAGGGACGTATAATCAAGCCAAAGAATTACAATTACCTCTTCTCAGCAGCATCTCCGGCACACTGCTTGGAAGGTTTCACAGAGAATCAAAACAAACCCCAAGATCTTTTTCTGAAATCACCTCATGACTCTTTCGGCCCATTAACTGAAGGAAGCGTTGTGATGTGATGTGAAAACAAACATGCATTAACTTTGCACTTGTCGCATGATTGAAAAACATTTGCAGTCGGAAAAGACCATTGGACCTTATATAGATCCTTTGAACAATGCCAGCATCATCATTCGAACCGAACCTCCCGATACAACGTAGTATCTGTCTGCGAACTTCTTAACCTTGAATGAACAGAACCTTCAAGATGGTAAATATGCCAGAAACAGGAGCGGCCAAGAACCGATCCCTGGGGGAACACCACTAGTGACTTTTTTGCCAGAAGACGACCGCCCATTAATGCAAACTCGTTGTTCCCTATTATGAAGCCCACTCACGAATCCACTTGAGGAAAATTACCTCATACAAAAGCTCTCCAACTTGAGCACAAAAGACACTCATGAGGAACCTTTGTCAAAAGCCTTTCTGAAAGTTCCAGGAAAATTATTAGCAAACAGCATTGCCGCTTTGTCAAAAAGAACATGGTAACACTTCCATAAATTCCAAGAGATTAGTCACACCAACGAGCGATTTCTTTCTAAAACCAGCTGAGAATATCAATCCAGACTAGGCTAATTGAAAAATCGAACAAATGATCCCGAATAATGAATTTCAACACCTTGCAGACAAAAATAGTAGGACTGACTGGCCTGTAATTTACAAGGAAGAGACCGAATTGCCTTTCTTGAAAACATTTGCTCTCCTCCAATCATCATGAACAATACCTTTTGCTGAGTCATTGAAAATACAAGCCAGTGGGAACAGACAAAATTGTCGGACAAAGGATTTTAGTAAGACCAAGGATAAACTCCGTAGGACCAGGGAGGCTTTATCACTTTTGAGCTTCTGCAGTTCTCCTTTACTAAACCAGACGAACACACAATATTACCAATACTATGCGAGAAGAAACCCCGACAATAGGTCACGAAAATTATCCAAGTTCTCATGAGTAAGAACAGAACAGAAGTAATTATTAAGAACCTAAGCCATCTCCTGGCTATCGCTGTGATTGTACAACCTGAGTTGGGAATCATCCAAAGGACCAATGCTGTCCTGAAGTTAGCTCCTCCCCACATAAGAGAAAAATCACGAGGGATCTCCTATATTAGAGGCAATCTGCCCTCTCCAAATCCAGATTAGCACCAGAAACTAAACGCCTGGACAAGCTTTGATGAACTTGGAAATGCTCTAGATCAGACCCAGACCCCAGAAGAACGATAAAGTCGCAATAGGTCGCCTACGTTTGATGGCCAGAAAAAAACTTCCCTTTTCATTCAAGGAAGGGCCTCTTGTTCTTACTGCGACCTTTCTCAAAGGAAGTAACTTTCATAACCTCGTTAACCTTTTCAATGCAACCATTCCAAGAGCAACAGCATTTTGTACTTCTAACAATTGATGCCAATCTACTGTGCTAAAAAACCTGGAAAATGCCATACACATCGGCCCTTCGCGGAAACAAGGAACAAGCTCGACACTCTGTGGGATACTGACAGAACACGACACATTGAAAGCTAAATATGTGATCACTTGCACCGATGGTTACCCAAGCTCTCTACATCATCTACAGACTCTGGATCACTCTGCTAAAACTAAATCCAAAAGATGATGCGTTTGGTAGGAAAAATTAATGCTTGAGAGAGGAGGAAACAATCCTGGTGACAATGAAAAAAGCCGGGATCCATGAATGCCACTAGTACCATGAGAACAAGAAATATCTGATAATTTTGAAAAAAACATCACCCTCATAATGTACTCTTCCCAGAAATGTCGAAAGCATGTCGAAAAAAAAGAGTTGTTGTCTTCAGAGCGTTTGGAGAACTCGGTCCACAACGCCAACTATAAGAACTTTGAATCCAGATGATTAGACGGACTTTCACACCAAAAACAGAGTTGACAAAACTTTCACCAATATCGGCCTTCTCCAAACTATTCAAGTCAGACTCACATACAAACAAAACCTCCACACACCAATGCACTGGAAGTATCTACCTATCTTGTCCTATAACAACATAACCAGAACGGTGAACTATCGGCTGTGGAATGATCACTGGTTCAGCACGACTCTGTAAATACCAATGACGTCAGGCTTGCGTTCCTGACCAAAATGTGGAACTCATCAAACTTGTTCCTGATACTTCGAAACATTAGCACAGAAAAAGACAGATGGCTAACATATCTATCCTAAACTGGTGACCTCGCCAGACCCCCACTGCCACTGCGCTGCTTACTATTTACACCCCTCCCAGTACACCTACGGACAGAGGAACCTGAACCCCTACGCCCCGAATTGAGTTTAACAACCCTTCCACGCAGAAATGACCAACTTGGCCTAACAGTGAGCCCCCGCACCATTAAGGTGAGACCATCCTTAGCGAAAGAGGAGTGCCCCTCCTTCCCCAGAAACACAATGCTGATATCTAACGAGAATCATTGAAGTAATTCCAGCTTCACATAGTCTAACTCTACAAGGCAGATGACATTAACTTATGTCACTGATCAAAATGTTTGTTTTCTGGTCCATTCCTGCCTTTTGCAGAGGAACAATTTCGAGATAAAAATCCCCAGGAATGGCTCCCAGAACAAGCAGTTTTCCAATTAGCTTATTGAATATGGAAAACTTAAAGTGATTTCACACTACAAATCCTAAATCTAGCTCTGAAATTGCTGACTGAACCTAGCTGTCAGCAGAATAGGGGACAACTTTGAACTCTAATATTCACCTTCTTTTCCCCAACCTTTCATTCACAAAAATGGGCCAATAAAATGAGCCAAGTAGGTCCCATAAGTATGACAATTTGGGATTGTTTGTTAACCCTTCTAACCAATATTCCACTATCAGCATTATCCAATGAATCGCTCACTAGCCAGGACTTTGACTGAATAATACCAGGTATGCATGAGATTCCTGTGGTCATTTTCATAACTCTGGCCATGAAGGTATGCCTGATATTTGTGATCATGTTCCTCATTGGTCATAAAAAGCATGCCTGAGATTTTGTTTTTGGGGGGGGGGGGTTTTGTTTTTGGGGGGGGGGGGGGGGGGGGGGGGGTGTTTTTGTTTTTTTTTTTTTTTTTGTGTTTTTTTTTTTTTTTTTTTTTTTGTGGTCACTTTCCTCTGGTCATATAGGCAGACTGAGTTTGTGGCCATGTTTTTCTCTGGTCACAACACAAGGAGCCAGGATAATATTACAATCAATTCATACAACAGTCCCTTCTCTGACTACCATAGCTTCACTACCATTGCCTGAGTTGTGGTAATCTTTGCCAAGCCATCTGGCAACAGTGATCACCCTCTCTTGATTCATGGTGAAACAAGGCAGACTTGAGCTAAAAATCATACCACACCTTTGACCCCATCCCCAACAAAATTGATGGTGGGCGGCACGTTACTGAAGAGGCTCGGCGACAGGGCTGTGGCTGGGACTCCTCATCTCCCGTCGTAGCAAGAGGAGGGTGGAAGACGTGGACGGGAGGCGAGGGATGGATGTCCTGTTGTAACCATTGGGACCCTCCTCTCCTGGGGGCTGCTGACAGGGTATGATGGGGGCTTGTAAGACTGGGCGATGGCTATGGAATAGCCATCAGACTCATCGAATGTAACGACAAAAACAAAATCATCATCATTTTAAAGCTCTGTCGCGTCCTGAGACATCTCCGAGGAGGCAGGGGTATGCCACCGGCCCCTAGAGGTTGGTCACATGAAAATGACCAACATATCCGAGATATGTCCTAACACATTAGGAGAGGGGGAATAGTGAGCGGTTATCAGTGTCGCTTTGATGAAACAGGTCCCGCGCGTTCGAATTCCAGCCGATCAGCACCGGGCGTTTTTCCAGAAGTGGCTTGTACTTGCAGTTCGAATGGCGTGTGTTCCTGGTATTAGGTTCTGGTCCTGTTGAGCAGCGGGCTTGGTAAGTTCAGGGGGTTGTT
The DNA here is from genome assembly GCA_026419785.1 of Sclerodactyla briareus. Taxonomy (NCBI): domain Eukaryota; kingdom Metazoa; phylum Echinodermata; class Holothuroidea; order Dendrochirotida; family Sclerodactylidae; genus Sclerodactyla; species Sclerodactyla briareus. Next base: position 159,404 of record JAODTK010003665.1, read on the forward strand.
TCGGGTGGCATTGCAGTAGGTCTCGTCGGGCGGCTGGAGCAGTGCAGTCGAAATTCTTCCGCTCTCCAGGTTTGAGGAAAAGTGGTCAGGTCCTGGAGTTCACTGATCGTCCGTCGGATGGGGACGTTAAAATTGTCGGTCCCGGGGGAGCAGGGATTGGTTGTTGAACCCCTGCCTCGATACCTTTTGAGCACTAGTCGAGAGAGAAGGCGAGTTGTCGCCGCTGCTCATCCACGATCAAAAATTCGGTAGGGATCCACGGATGAGTCAATCAAATGGCTTCCTGAACGTTAGAAATCAATCAAATCAAATCAACATGTCCTCCTTGTTCAATACAGTGATTGCAGTCCTCGATGCTCAGGAGCGTGACGAGACATCACCGCTGCGAGTGTGTGGGGCATCTGATTAACAATTCCAGCTCTGAAGTACTCCTGAGAAGGCAGATAAGGTGTCAGTGTCCCTGCAGCGCATGTTGATGGTCATGTAAACCTAATTTGCGATTTTGGGTGTCTCATATTTAGTATATGCAGGAAACCCAAACCTCAGAACTTCAGCCATTCAAGTGAGAAAAGGAGACAATTCTGATATTGCGCACAAGAGTAACTGGGACCCTGCTGTTAATCAGATCAATCCAAAACAAGCATTTTCACCAACCTAGTGACAAACGAACTTACAATGGGGATCTGATTTAAAACTTACCAATTTGATTGCTACAAGATATTGAAACAATATAATTTAATTGATTCCATTTATGAATGTCAATAAAATTAGAATTTCTGCTATAATAGTGCTAAATATAACATTTACTGTGAAATGGAAATGGGCACCCTTTGCACCGTTACTGCGGTGACGTCAATAGTTAGAGTGAAATTCATTCAGGTGAAATATATAACTCGACAAGGGAACATCAGCATTGACAAATTTTTAATTGGGGATTTGACATTGTCCTCTTTTCACCTGTGCCAGCTTAAAGTGTAAATGATGATCTGTTCCATGAGCACATCTGTAAGCACATCTGTAAGCTGTAGCACATCACATGACACAAAAAGGCCAGTGTGAGCGCTGCTATAAGAAACTTAGGGGTGTATCCGATATGGGACACATGAAACTTGAGAAAGAAAGTTGCAATGTATCACACAACATAAAGAAAGCTTGGATTCTGTGAGTCATCACTTTAAATATTGGATCCGCTCAGTTTGGTAGAGCTCGGGGCTATGCATCAAATTGTTGTGAGTCGGGCTGGGACTTTCAGGTTTATTCTCGCCAGGTGCTTCGAGAAATTTCGGGTGGGCACCCAGTTACCCGTAATTTATGAAACGGAACAGAAGTGCGCTGTCTGACCCTAGCTTGATATGGAATAGTTTGCCTTATAGTGAGAGATGCACAAGCCTAATTGTCTCGGCCCAAGGGTATTAAAACAGGCTTGGTTATGGGAACTTAACCGTCCCTTCACCTACATAGTCCAATTGCACACATGGAACTATTATATAACTGGAAAAGCCAGTGCAGGGCAAACAAATGCATGTAACACTATGAAGAGAAGTAAGGTTCCCGTGTGTCCTACGCTAAAGAATAAGCAATTGCAATCGTATGTGTAACATTGTTCCAGCAACATACAGTGGCTGTACTCCGAATTATCCACTATTATCGGGTGGCCACTGGTGGTTCATTGTTTTTTTAGTCACATGAAATCACGGGTATTTCAATTAGAATATTTGGCATTGCTTCGCTTCGTCAAGGTGTGAAAGCACCTAAATTGGACAATATTACATGACAGACTGTTACACAGGCGAAGAAGAAGCAAGACATACGTCACCACATTCCACATCATCTAGAACCATCCAGACCGTCATTCATCAAAGTCATCAACTGATGCACCATCTGCTGGGAGCCTCTCACTGGGGAAGAGGAACAATTCACAGACCAATGTATACATTGCAAACTAATGATTGGCATGGCTGGTTCGAGCTAAAAATTGAAGAACATCAACAATTTGAAGAAGGGTCCCTCAGTCTTAGAATCTCTGGATATGCCATTTTACAAGGCAAAAACCCCGGCGTCAGAACTTGCGATAAGTTTCGCTGATGACCTCATTCTGATGCATTGGTCCTCACATTGCAATGAAAAACGTTGGCATACATATTCATACTAATATTCCTAACTAGCGGATTATTGAACTCAGTCAGTCCGGACCATGCCAACTTTAGCTTAACTATGAAAAGGTATTACCAGAATGCAACAAATATTACACACTGAAGATGCTTGATAACAAACTTCTTACTTCTATAAGGGGTGAAGTTGATGCAAGGTTCACTCTCCTCCTCGACATCCTGCCAGCTCTCGCTGTCATTCTCAGTCGTTCAGGATGAAAACGTTCTACGCTTCGCAAATCAAAGGGATTTGGTTCAACTTGTTGTTGTTGACAAGAGCAGGCGGGTAGGCTATCGGAGGCGGGTCTTCTATTGCTGGGCTGGACCCGACGATATGAGACTTGGCCCTCACGATGCCCCAATTTATCGGACCTGGGACTTTGGAGAGTGGTGGCCCTCGAGGTAATGAGACTGCCGGCCCGTGCCTTGCTACTTGTGGGGCGTGAGGGCCTGGGCCGTCCCATGGGTGGCTTGTTATGGGGAGAGCCCTTGCTGTGTTGACGGTTGAGCTGCCATCCCTCGGAGACCTGCGGCTTTCGAGGCCTTCTTCTTGGCACTTAGAGGACGTCTTGGCGGTCTGTTACTCCCTAGCCGGTATCCTTGGTCTTTTCTGGGACTGATGCGAGGCTTCTGCAGATTTTTCAGAGGTCAAGTCAGTTCGATATCCATTTATATTAATGGGGTTCCTCAAGAGAGGCCTCTCTGCCTGTTGTCTGAGTGGTAGGGGTTTGAGATTTCCAGATAGCGCAAGATTTTCAAGCCCCCGTTGTAAGGTCGCCCTTATTTCGTCAATTTCATTGGATGGCCTCAATACCTCCGATGACTTAGATCGAACGTGACCTCCTTATTCATATTTTAATGGCATGAATGATGACATTCACACCTCTGTTCATAGAGCTGTAAAGATAAAATGAAATGAGCCAGAGTGATATAAATGTGAACTACTACAAGCCAGAATCCACAATAAGTGGGGGCCCAGAGGTAATTAGCCCCCTAAAATACCAATAACCCCAGGTGCTAATGAAGTTGTATAAACCAGGGGCAAATAGCCCCTGGGGTCTTCACTTGGTCACATTTAGGTAGGCCTAACTAATAAATGCATCCAGCACGATTCCAATGTTTAGTTGTGAGACTGACACTTCAGTGTATGTAGTAATGCAATGTGAGTAAGGTTATGACTCTGGGGTTGATTTTCTCATTTGAAGCCCTGGTCCTCCTCATGCAGAAGTCCAGAAAGTGATCAGTGCCCCTGGTCCTACCAAAATGTAATGCATGTGAGTAAGGTTTATTGCATCTGGGGTTGATTTTCTCATTTGAAGCCCTGGTCCTCCTCAATGCAGAAGTCCAGAAAGTGATCAGTGCCCCTGGTCCTACCAAAATAACCCCTGGTCCATGCCAGATTCCACGAACCAGGGGCTCTTTCTTTTGAAAAGTAACCCCTGGTCTCTGGTCCTTATTTCGATCCCTGCTACAAGCTGAGCGGCTCCTTCTTCCACTCACAGGCATGACAGGACGATTAGCCGTAATATAGCCATACTTGATTACCAGGGACAAAAGTAGGCTGCTACTGTACTTTTAACACTTCTTGGAGGAGAGGTGGGCAATTTCAGTGCATCAATTCTGCTCCTTGCAGCAGGCAACGAAACATCTCCAACTGAACTGACTGAATGACTCATTTTTGATGGGTCATCTGAATACTATTATATTGCTAAATTTATGCCTACAGTACCCATTGGGAGATATTTAACATTGGCCTCTAGGGAAAACAGTCTGTGTGATTCCAAGTGTATTACTTGTGCCTAAGAGCCGATGCAACTGCCACAGGTGGGGAGGGGTTCGCCATGCCGGGAAGTGCATCACACTTCAGTTCATGGAAGTGGCAAATGCATGCTATGGCATCCAAAATATAAATTGCCCGGTCTCCATATTTTTTTCTCCAAGACCAAACCTCCAAAGTTGCCAAAAGATGTTACTCAATATATTAATGTTACTGTCATCATAAGATGAAAAAGATTTCTGCACTCTGTCTGCATTGCCACTCTATTTGACTGGTCAAAGATATGTTTCCCAGGTTCATTGCAACTCAATCTCACTGTATGAGAGCTTATTATCCCCATTATTCCCATTACCATAATCAACCTTTGATTTACATGACAATGAAGTATGATGGTAAATCCAACCTGAATTTTTAGCAAACTCTTTGCCGAGTTTTGAGAGTTTTCTATACCAGTTTCAGTATGCCCCCCTACAATGATCTTTTTACCTCAGAATTTCTCTGAACCCCTCCGAATAACACTGACCTGAGCTTGATGGCAGTCTATCTTAACCTGTGGGGGAAAAACATTTTGGAAATTTTCTCATACCGTAATCCCTCTTCAAATGACCTTTGACATTTCATCCCCCACTCCCGTCCATCCACACTCATTCGCTTTTGAACTTGTGCCGTTCATCAACGTTTGAATAGCTATCTGCCTACACAGCAGGGCAGGCCTATGACCGCAAACATATGGCCTAGACAGACAATTCACTAGCACAACCCATATTCATATTCATCCGTTATTGTCGGTCTAGGCTCAGTCGCTAATGACTACTGTGGTTTGCACTAGGCTGTGCACTTGTGTTAGCAGACAAAGGAGCAAGCCAGAAAAAAATCAATATTTTAAACAATTTGGAGTTGTGATCGCCCCCACATTCTAATATTTTGTTTCTTGGTATTCTACTCTACATAGCATTAACATTGCAGGAACTCTGATTGAAATCTGATTTTTTATAACTCGAATGAGGCCAATCTCCCAACTTCTGAACTACAGCCACTAATAAACATCGGAAGCTAGTTTTTTTTTCGGCTTCCGAAGGCTGTATTAGTTTAAAACTTCTTCATCTTCATAGAAATTACTCCGAAGTCGCCCTAAAGGATGAGGATAGTTGGTCTGGCAGGGAAGACCATCCTACTGCTTAACCAGGTGTCCCACTGCCCTCTGAATACATTCCTCACTTATAGACCAGCGATGTTTGGAAGGGGGGGGGTGGTTCCATTACCAGGTCCTCGGGAAATGGAGCCCCAATGGCATCGACATACAGACCATGTTTTTGAAACTGGATTTTTTGACCTAGTTACCGCTAGAGGAATTGCATGATATCACTAACACTAACAATATCAGTATCATTGCACAAGAAAGCCTGGTAACATCTCTACCAGCTCTGTTTTCACCTTTCAAGTTTCTTTTTGCTAGTGACGTGTGAGGAGCCACATTTGGGATGCGTATTCAAGTTGGGACATGTTGTAGGCAAGTTCTTTAACATGGGGGGGAATAGGTCTAGGCCTAGGCTAGTTGAAGATTCCTACAATGAAGTTTATTGCCCTAAGTGGCCTTACTAGAAATATGGGTAGGGTCTAAGTATGACAACCTGTAGTTGTATACAGCATGACTCACTGTCCAAGATAGGCGTCTAGGCCTGAGGGTGGGAAGTCTTAGCCTTATGAAGACGATACTGGCATCATTGCATAATGTATACCCATGTGCTCCAGGATGATGGGATTATTGTTTGGGAATTGAGCCTAGGGGGTGAGGTTAGGTCAGAATCCAATGACGATGCAATCCCAAATCTTATCGTTACGAACACCTAAACATAAAGTAACCCCTAACCCTTTCCTACCCTTACTAAAACCTAACCCCACCCCATCCCTCTAACACCAGGACCATGCGTATTCACTGATCGAGGATACGTGCAAAATGCCTACGTCACAATAGCCGAAATACACCTAATGTCGTCAGTAGGTGCAAACGAGAGCTGTACCTGTACAAAGTCAATGGGACAGTTTTTTGATTTGCGTATCGAACTTTAAGTTCATGTATCGTGGGGGTACCGTGGATCCGCATTTAATACCTGGCGACTGGGCACCTTGAATTATGATACCTACGTATCACTTTGAAAATATGCTCAGAAATCAGCAATAAAGTAGAATGCTTTGTTGCAAAAAAATCTGCCGAAAAGGTATTAATTTAATCTTATTTGTTTTGCCACCGCCAGAACAAACATCATTCAAAAAATCACACTACGCGCATTAACAATTTGCATATGCACACAAACACAGTACAGTGCGCACTCGAAGGGTACACTTGGACAAATTTAGGTTCACCAAACAAGGTTATGCGGAAAACAGGTTGTAACTTTTCACATTGACGTACGAACATTAGAGAAGCAACGGATCATTAAAGGTAAAACATGCCTAACTCACTAATCAGCTTCTGAAATCATGAGCGGCTGTCAAAAAATTACAGCTGTGATAGGCCCAAGGTGAGCAGTCGACGGGTACCCCATCACCATCCTTCCAGCGGTACAGGAAGGTGAAAGATTAATCCATCGAATTTCGTACCTGTGAAAAACAATTGCCGCACGCACGCTAAAAAACAGGAGTAATTCAACTTTCAAAGCTTAGGATAAGCTCTTCAGTGTAACAATTAACATTAGTCACTGTGCGTACAACGCTGACGTAAACGGCGAATCCATGAATACATTATTCATCATGCCCGAAGACTTCCCACCCCCAGGGTGGGAAGTAGTGAAAGGGGCAAGGGGATGGCCACTCATAGACCTTCTCGCCAAATAGCATGTTGCGGTTGCATTTTTATAGGTAAGTGGTGTTACTGTTAGGCTGAGATGAGCCTAAACGCTCCGAAGAGTCCGAGTAACTAGGCCTAGGATAGGATAGTCGTTACACTCAGTTAAAAGCTAACGATAGGCCCAACCGTTACTGGGTTAGGCCTAGGATTTCCATTTGTTGCCACAATTCGTCCGTAAAATAGCTTTTACCTAGTGATTAGGCGTATTGAATCACCAACAATCTGGCAAAACTACCGAGCATTGCAATCTCACACTGATTTCTGCTGTCTCATCTCCCTAGGGGCCCAGGTTTAGACTTAGAGAAATTCTACTCTCAGCTTGCTGCATGCATGCAGTATTGCTCTTCGGATTGCGTATCGATGAGAGACACGGAAATGTTAGTGGTGTGTTCGTATACTCATGTCACACTGGTCGTTGAAGTTGAATTGGAACCGCCTTACAGTGTGCAATGTAGTGTTACCCTGCTAAGCGTACTGTGTTACTTTAGCAAAAACCAGACAAACCATATGCTGATCATTTTTACTCGCGACAAAATAGGGAACAAAGTGTGCGATTTTCATCTCATCGGTCCCGATGGATTGGATGAGACATTGTACTTTGTAGTCAGTTCGCCATTTCACCTTCATTACTATTGCTGATTGCTATAGCAACGGTTGCCATGGTAAACGATCATAGGTTTATATTACGGGGTTAGGGGTACCCTATGCAGTGGTCCGGCCATGCCGGGCATGGTGCTGGAAGGGCGTTCCAACAATGAGGCCCACTCAAGAGTGGTTCAAAGGTCACAATAAACATAACGTAACAATATCCACTTTTCACGCAAACTGACGGGCAAACGTTATCGGAATTGTCGAATTTAGAGGAAAACGGCATTTTGGAGCAATTTTTCATTTATGCCGATTTTTTTATGAGATATTTGGCTATTTGCTGATCCCCAATGGCTGAATTATTGCAAATGTTGTAATAAGGTACAATGGCACAAACCAAAAATTCCATGCAATCAGCCGGAAATTACTGGAATGTGGATTATAGGAGGAAATCTTGATTCTCAGCAAACCTTTGGCAGCCTATTCTTTAAACTATGTTCATGCTTCAATTTATCCAGGGATTGGAACGACTGAATGGCTTCAAATTTTGGAACAAGGTACAAAGTATCAAAACAAAAGTTTTCCCAACATTTATGCTGAGAAATTCCCTGGAGTTTCTATTGGTTTGAATGTTGTTGAGAGTGAGGAAGGGAATCGGTGTTTTCAGACAAGATTTGAATTGTTTTTTACTATTTGCAACTGGCAAGATATTGGAGATAGAAGCGACCCTTGACAGTTCATTGTTTTCACAGGTGTGCCGATGAGATTTCCGCATCTCAGTTCTGAGATTGTCCTATTGTTTAATGCCTATTCCTTTGCCGGAATCACCTGAAAGAACGGTGCAAGAGCAACGATATGCGAAAGCCATTCCCAAACAATAGGGCTATTCCTCAATCGATACTACAGTGTATAAAAATCCGTTCTTTAATACTTAACATATCGTATGCAGGGTTTCGTAACTTGACAATCACCCTAAATGTGGAATTTCTATTCTCATTATAATTCACGTGACGTAGCTCTCAATCACCACAGAGTAGCCTATGGGCCTATGCAGTGAGAACCATGAATCCCTAATTGCGAGATTGCTTAATCTACTAGGTCGTTGCGTTAGGCTCCACCCACAAGGCCCAACTAATTGTAGGTGAATATATTCAGATCGACAGCGAGCAAATTTGAATAAAAAACGGAAAAGTCCTACAGACGTTTGTATTAGCAAACGCCATTGATCGGTATATGTAATTCTTGAGTATAATAGAATGAGAAGGCTTGATACGATGGGTGAACACCAAACGCCTGATTCAACAGGCATATTGCATGCCGGAGTGCAAAAGGAAATGTATTGCAATCAGGCAATGCATGTATATGTGAGCGTGTGTGACGTTCCTTGATATCCTCCAATATCCAGGGAACGCAATTATATTTCGAGTAAACTTAGGGTTTAGCCACAGTTCACAGAGAGAGAGCCCCATTGTTTTGGCTTAATGGTGGTCATGGATGAATAATCTAAAGTAACGCAGGTACTGATAACGTGACTCAGTGACCCTGTAAGCCCAGAGTCCAGAGATCATATAGGGGAGCACACTAATGTCAACTCACTGAACTGATATATGTACCGAATACCACGACGGTTATGATTTCTCTGCCAATACGAACGTTAAAAATATGCGCAATCGAGCAGTTTTTCTTTCGGGAATTAAGGCCAATCCCGACGACCTACCAGGAAATCAATTCCAGATATGTTCCTAAAGCTAATTGAGGAACTTCCAACCAAATATTAACTAAAATGAAATCATTCTTGTACCTTTTTTTCCAATTTTAAGCCATCATTTTTTCCGAAAAACGTTAATGTGGTACCTCTCTTGCGCTAGCCTGCAGCTGACGCTGCGAATTCTGTACAGTTGAGCTCATTATTCTTGAAAAAATTCAACTTTTTCTGTATTTTATCGAGTTGTTATAGGTGCCCTACAGAGTCTATAAAACAAATATAGAGAAACTTCAAGAGATCTTTACACAATACTATCAGATCAATCATTAAAAAAATCAAGGAATTGGGCTACATATGGTATATATTCTATTCAGTTGCTCAGTACACTAAATAACAACTACGCAGCCAGCTGGATCGAACAACCGGGATACTGGAAGTGCGTGCAAATATGATCCATGACAGCCTTTAATTCCTGATGGCACCTAAGGTCACCAGCCCAGAATGCTACGCACTCATCCTCGCGATGAAATAGTGAACATAGAAGGGATAGTCGATTTTGGAAGGGTGTCACGTGATTAATGCCGTGTGCATTGAATGTAGAGTTTCGACTTTGAGGCTGAGGTGACCCTTCAATCATAAGGACCCTGCAGTCATAAGGATTGGTGATACGTATGACTTTTTCGCTATTTCAAGTGAGAAAGAAGTTCAATTTGTGTCCTTAGGAACACACTTGAATTTTCTGTTAAAGCTCTTTCCATCTCTGGAAAATGCGAATTGAATTTGTGATTTAAGAACAAAGATTTGAGGACTTGGAACCAAGAAGCGCAATTTGGAGGGGCGTGGCCTTAGGTGGTCAATCGTGACAGGTCGTTGGCAGAAACGCAAACCGCTGTAAGAGGTCAAAACGTACGCGCGCGTCTATGTACAAACATTTCCTAACATGAAAAGAATTTAAAAAAATTGTTCCGGTATAATTAGACCACGGACCGAACTGCCAAAAATATCCTGAAAAAGCTAAAAAAACAAAAAATCATGTTCGGCGGGCCGGGATATCGTACCGGGGACGCTAACGCCAGTGCTCGAGAAGTGTACCACTACACTACGAGAAAAGACCAACGTAGTATATTCATTGTGTTTTAAGTAGGTCTTCTGTGGACTCCCACAAACCGAAATCGGCTTGCAATGTCATTATTCTGCAAGTGGTAAACTATCCAAGCAACAGTCGTACTAACTTGCAGAATAAAAATTACGGTTACATCTACAAATTTGTAAATCGCTTGGAATAGCTATCTGTTTAACCACGCAAATATTGTTGCGAGGCAAGCATGCAGCGGCAAGCAAGGCGCGGCGGAATGTATTTTGTAGTGGGGGGGCTAATGTGATGTTTACTATTAAAGCGTAGCGCCACCATTGGTTGGCGCGAAGGTCTGCAGAATTTTGGAGGGTTCAAGGACCGCTCTCAGATGGCCGGGGGAAACGGCATTTGCCGAGTGGCCTGTGCCTACAAATATCCAGGCATAAAATACAGGGCTCTCATGTGTGAAATTGCATGAATATCAGAACAAATCAGGAGAAAAAAGGCAATTTGATATAAGTATTTTTAAACAATTGAATGAGAAATGTAACTCCGTACAAGGTATTTCATGGGATCAGCTATTAACATTTAAAACACCCTTTCGTAAGTATTGCTACGTTGGAGAACAGGTCGAGATGCGCTATCGTTTCCGTAAATGTATAGCTATGCCAAGGGCATATATTTAAGGCATTATGTTCAGTTAAACAACACATTTGAAATTCCCAAAATTTGAAGGATGACCGACCAAAGTAATCCTACACATGTCGTGGATGATAGTGATCCCACCGAAATTTATTTCATTAAAATTTGGTATGCTCTTGCTGCTGAAAACATATACCTACTACGTACTGTACTTACCTTTTCAAAATAGATACTTTTCGCCTGTAATTAGTTGCTAATTTTTTACGATTCTAACTACTGAAGACTGAAGCATGAAGGCCACATGCTGAGTAGGAACATGTTTGTCTTGATTAATTCGAAAAAATAGGGTTTCAGGCTTCGTTAATCACGTGACAAGGAATATTACCAGCGAAAATACAAGGAAATAATTACTTACACCACCCACAGGGGCGGCATCGGTGGCAAATATTGGGGGGAAGGGACATATGCGGTGGCATATCTAAGCGGACCGCCACCATTGGGTGGGGCGGAGCGTCCAAGACGAATTTTTCGTTTTACAGAGCCCCCAGATTGCAGGAAGCCGCACCTAGGGCAATATGGCATGAAGTAAAATACCTAAAAATGGCAATAAATTCTCGATTTTGTTTTTCAACAGAATAATTTTCAGGAAATGAATTATCAGAAATCTTTTTTGAGACATGTTCGATGAAAAAAATTCTCGGTTTAATACCCCCCAGATTGCAGGAAACGGTACGCCCCTGGGCCGTTATGGGCAATTAGCAACGTCCCAAAAATTGGCAAGGAATTAGCACAGAAGTATATTTCAAGAAAGTTCCTTGAGGAACTGATCGAGGTTTTTATTCTTACAAATTCGGGCCACCATCAGTGGACGGTTAGGGTACGAGGAACTTTGACATTACGAACCCCACCAGATTGCCGGAAACGAACTTCCCGCCGCGGTCTTAGGGAAGTAAGTCAGTAGTCAACACCCCTGGAATGACAATTAAATTTCGGGAGTTATTATCCAAAAAGCTCTTGAAGGAACTGAATATGTTCATTCACTACAATTCGCGCCACATCAGTTGGACGAGTGAGGGGTGGGGACAAGGGATTTTGAGGCTTTACGCCCCCCCCATCCCCCGCCCAGATTGACGGGAGAAACGGGACTTCCCAGGGTGTTATGTGACAGTTAGCAACATCCCGGAAATTGACAATAAATTCTCTAAATTTTGAATCTCAAGAAAACGCTTCTTGAAGGTGGAACGGGATCTATGGTTATTCTTACAATTCGCGCCCCCAACAGTCTTACAGACCCCCCTTCCCCCGAACCTCACGATTGCAGAGAGCGCCACTTCACGGGGGCTTATGGCAGTAAGCAGCTCACTGAAATTGAAATGAATTGCCGAACAAACCGTCGATGTTTAATTCTTAATTCTTCATTCGTGGCCGCCATTCCTTACCATAGCCCTTGTTTTAGAAAGAAATCTTCCATCGCGGTCCTTTCCAATTGGAGTGGAAAGTTGACCGAGTATCTTTAAAAATTTGCTTGAACATCACTGTCATCATTGGAAAAATTGTAGGCATATGTCGAGGCATTGATTTTTGATAAAATGGAATTGGCATGTCCAGCCGTTAAATCGGTTCATTTTTCCAGATTGTTCCGTTCTTTCAAAAGTTTTGTCAAAAATTGTCGTGTCTCCAGAATCGTCGCACACCCCGC
>JAODTK010003666.1:0-327500 GCA_026419785.1 Sclerodactyla briareus
TTGCCACCTATCCCCCATCCTGTACAAGCCTGTTCAGAGTTTTGGACTCCTAGAGGCAAATAAAAAATTCCATGTTTATCGTCCCCGCCTGCCTCCTTTTTGGAGGATTCTAACAAAAAAAAAACAAAAAAAATTCTTCATTCACCGCTTAATAACTTTTTTGAAAAATATTTAATATTCTTTTGAAGTCTAACTCCATGGAATCAGTTTGCCCTCTTGACAAAGGAACAATTTGAAGCATGTTTTTCTAGCTGGTAACCCTGTAGAACCAAAAATACAAATAAAAGGAAAAAAGAGAGTCCTCCTCTCTCTGGAAGGTCACAGCGTTGGCAAAATCCTGCTTCGACCCGCTTTTTTTCCTCTTTTCAAACCTTCTAAGTCTGGTTATTTCTCATGTTGACATTTATTCAGAAATGGTTATTATGCAACGTTTTTAGTAGGCTTACATTTTGGGCAGGGCTGTGATGTTAAGAAAGCCCCTAAGGCCCCGATTGCCCTAGTCTACCGTAGGTTCACTACCCTACATTTGTCATTGACTTTTGCATATTCATGTAGGGCCTGTAGGCCTATAGAGCATTATGGTTTTATTTTGTGTTTACATGCATATTTCTATGTATTATACAGTTTCGAGTGAAGTTCGAATTGACAATTTAACCACTTTTCGCTCAGAAAAAGTTCATCCTTGGAAGCGGAATCAGAAGATTAACTTCTGACAATTATCGACCCGAAAGGGAGGTAATTCCGATTCCGGGTCCATTGGGGCCATAAGCTCACATTTTTTCTGTGCTCAATCGTCATGACAACCGATTGAACTTTCGTTTAGGTAGGGGGCACAAATTGTTTCCTGCACATGACGCACGAAGATTTGGTGGAATGCAAACTTGCAGCAGTAAGTCTCAGCATAGGCAAAAACATGAACTACACTGGTCCATAATCAGGGCTTACTGTTATTGTTAGTGTTTTGTTAGCAAGATGGTTTGCACACAAGGGGGTACAACCCATTGACTGGTGTGAACTATGACCTCTGATCGATCATCCTCCCAATGACATGACCTGAAATTCAAACTGCCAAGCCTTGAGTGCTGCCACATCTTTCAAATTTGTGGTTCGAAAGAACCTAATCCGGCCCAAAGGTCGCCTGCCCTTTTTGGACAATCGCCTCACGTACTGGTTTACTCATGTCATGATCCAATCACTATAACGTAACAATATTTTTTTCCCTACAATTTTTCTCAGAACATCCTCTCACTAGACCTTTCCTACGAGGTATTCGGCAACTGAGCACCAACCATGTTCAATGTTTTTTCAGGGAAGTTAAGGGGGCTTCACCCTCCTAAATTCATCTAAGCCCAACCCATCTTCCATGGAAATATGCATTGAAAAGATAAGTGCCCAATTTAGACAAACATCTTTGCAAGCTTGGTACTTATCCAGTGATCTGAGGTTTAACTTTCTTATCGCTCATTCTAAAACCACAAACTGACCAAATGCTGTATGATGAGTTTGATGACAGTCATTCATTATCAACATATGACAACAGAAATATTTCTTTACTGGTCTCACAATTTTGTCCCCCTGATTATATATCATTTTACTTTAATACAATTTAAGTGAGGATGCCCTCTAATTGAAAGTTATCATGTGTGAATCTTGCCTATACACTAAGCTATTGTTCGTTTGTAAAAAAGTTTTGAAACATGTTTAATCATCACCAAAATTCATCTACTATTTTCATGTTGCCATGCTAATAATTTAGTTCCCTTTCAAAATATTCACCTAGACCCTATGCCCTGTGTCCTTGTTCCTGTATTTCTGCTATGTACTGATTCACATGTACACCTCTTTCACTTTCTTCCTGCCCAATCATCCTACATCCCGACGTTCCATATTTTCATACTGGCCCTCTATGTTTGACCAATCTGCTTGAGTAGTGAGATTATGTAAAAGAGTACAAGTACTGTGGTGTTTCAGCAGTTGTTTTTGTTTTGCAGTTTCAGTAGGGATTAATGAAGTTATTACCCAATACAATTATATATATTTTTTTTGGAAAAGTGATTCGTGAGTGTTTGGTCAATTTACACTAAAAATGATATGAGGTTAACCATTCCTGGTGGAATGTCTCTTGTACATATATGGAATGCAGGTTCCCTGTGACAAGTATAAATCCCTGTTTTTTTGGCAGGTGAGGTCAAAGGTCATCTGAGTAAACCTGGCAATGACGAGAAGTCCACTCAATGGAACTCTGAATAGCTTTGAGGCTTAATCTCATGATATTCATCTGTCAAACATCCATCAAAGTAGAGTCAATAGTTCTCTGCTTTAAACTGTAAATATAATTTTAATACGAAAAGTATCTCTCTTCTGTGAACAAATTATGAGCAAACCCTGAACAAGCTGGTGAAGCAGAATTTGACTTTCAGGAAGCAGAAAACAGTTAGTAGCTTATATACTTGTACATCAAATGCTATACTGCTAACTGTAACATGACTATAAATGGGTCCTATGTTAATCTCTTTTGTCATATGATACAACAAAAGGGATAATCTTCTCCTTCATATCTTGGAATCACTATACAGTACTATATTATATGTTATGGTGTCCATAAATTCAGATGCCGCCCAGCATTGCAAGTGAAGCCACTCTTCCGAACTTATCCAAGATTTCACAGGGTGGGACTGTGGTAACCAATTTCTTATCAATCAGATAAGCGGTCAAGATTTTCTGGCGGTGGCAGAGCCCTGGGGACGGCTGCGGCAGTGGCTCACACCCAAAACCATAATCTCCCCGAGCACTACTCGTGTCGCGGGGTTGTATTAGCTAGATCACAAGCATAGTGTTACATCTACAAGTTTTTCCATTTTTGTGTATATTTATGTATTGTAGTACTGCCTAAACAAGGAGGCCATGTGCTGAGAGGGGTTGTTCTGTATCACAACACCAGGGGCCGTTCTTGGATGCTAGCTGCTCTCACCTCAGTCCCTGAGAGGCTACTGGCAGTCTCTGCTTACAACAGGCCTGTGGAGAGTTCAGTGACTTCGGTCAGTCTCGGAATTTTAACATGATGGGCTAATGTATTGGCACTTGACAGCCGGCCCAAATCTTCTCATTTGCCACTCGGATGTTTCAAGAGCTTGAATACCTTGGTTCCGTCATCCCTGAGAACCCTCTCTTTGGATTTCCTAGCTGAATGGAACCGATTGGTGCAGTGCAAAAAGGCCACAGCAGTGGCTTGTCTCAACCAAGAGGGTCTGGACTATGTTGTGAGGGGAACACATTGTGGCAGCGGTCACCACCACTATGAGGGCCTATGGAGCCTGGGTGCCTATGGAAGGAATATGAGTATGAATCCTGAGAACAAAGACTATATTCCGCTCATCCATACAACCTCAGGAGGTAAACTTTCCCAAACAGACCAGTCCTGGAACAAGCAGGATTTCTTTAGGCATGTTAGCCCTCTCCATCAATGGAGGCTCGATTGGCTGGCTGGCCTGGGGACATGCTGTAGTTCTAGACCAGCTGAAGACGTTGTAATCAAGAAATGAAGACAGGTGGTTGCACCAGTACCCTTTTTTAGTTGCAAGTGCACTGTTTTTACTTACTGTTAATGTGAGATGCAGGGGACTGCTTTATTGCGTAACTCCAGTTGCAGTGGGTTACCTCAGAAGAGGTGAGGGGGGGGGGGGGGAGAGGGAGGGGAGGGAAAGGATGGGACCAGGGTCTGGTTCATGTATGAGGTGGCCGGGGTGATTATTGCAGGTGGATGTTGGCTAGATGCCTCCCAGGCACAGTCTCCCATAACTGAGTCCCCATGCGGGGGTTGAAGTAGAGACCAGGGCTACTCCCATGAGGAAGGACCAACCTGGCAATGGAGTTGTTCTGACAAGGAACCAGGAGAGTTATTTCAGGAATAAGTCTTCTAGGAGGACCAGAGGTTGTACAAGCATTTTCTGGGAGCTATTTAGCCTGTGTCTTGCTTTTTAGATCAAAAAGCTACGCTGGTTGAGGCTATGGAATCTGCCTGTCAACTCTATCTATCTATCTATCTATCATCTAGTTATATCTATCTATCTATCTATCTATCTATCATCTATCTACCTACCTACTACCTACTACCCACCCACCCACCCACCCACCCACCCACCCACCCAGAATGTTCACACAATTGTGGGCGATGGATGTCAACCTAACTTGGACACAATGTTCATTGACCCATGGGACTGTCTGACCTTGTGAAGGTCAAAGGTCAAAGTTATTAAAGTATCAATGTAGGAGGCCATTATGTGTAAAATTTCAAATGTTCTCCTCCTAGAAAAAAAGATTTTGGGGGGCAACGTGCTGATGTTCAGTCATATGATGGTCTACCAGCCGTACCTTCGGATGTTCATTAATTTTTTGATCCAAGGTCCGCACTTGGGCCCATTTTTTTTGAAATTTTTCACACAAGGGTACTGATATGCATCTCCTCCTAGAGCGCAATTAATTTTCCTTCAAAGTTCTGTAATGGCGTCTTGGTAAGGGTCCTTATGGGGTTTTTGGCATTTTGGGAGTCGCAGGGCCCATTGTGGCCATAGGGCCCATTAATGTGAATACCGAGTCAAAATGTTGTAGGGTCTCTACATATTTTAATGCACAGTGCTGATGTTCAGTCAGAATGATGGTCTACTAGCGGTAAACGCTTTGGGGTGTTCATGATTTTTTGGTCCGAGGTCTCGAATTGTGGGCCCAGGGGCCATTTTATCTTCCACACAATGAATGCTGAAATGCATTCTCTTTCTCTTCGCCGGCACCAGGCTTCAATCGCTTTTCTTCAAAGTTCCATGTAAGGGTCCTGTGGTAGAAGGCATTGGAGTTGGTTCAGTGATGTTGGCCCAAGGCCTCCCAGTTTGGGCAATGGGGCCCATTATGTGAAACAATGCAAAATCTTTTATCTCCTTCTATTAGTTGCACAGTGCTAAGATATTGATGGTCTGAATAGGCCATAACCTTCAGGGGCCCCATTATTTGGGAGCCAATTCCGAGTGTGGGGCCTGAGGGCCCCTCATGTCGAATCATGCAAAATGCTCCACCTCTACAAGTTTGGTGCAACAGTGCTGACATTCGGTCATAACGATGATCTAACAGTTTGTACCTCTGGGGTGGTTCAGGGTTCAGGAATGTTTTTTATCCAAGGTCGCTCACTTGGGCCCTATGGCCCATTTATGAAAGTCGGCATGGAAGTTGCGGCACATTGGTAGCTTCCCATGTCATACTCTTCCGAAGTTCAATTGATTTTCTTCATCAAAGTTACATGTAATAGGTCTCTTGGTTAGTGGTCCATTCAGGTGTTTGCAAACTTCGCGGCTCAAACTGGCCTCAATGGGGGCCCTAGGGCCCATCACTTGAAATCATGCATGTTAAATCAAAATAATCTTCGACAAATTTTGATGCATAGGTCAGTGGCTGATTTCGGCCATAATGACGGTCTCTGTATCTTCAGGGGTTCTCAGGAATTTTGCACGTGCGACCCCAGTGTGAGCCGAGGGGAACATCATGTGTATCACGCAAAATGTTCTTCTTTCTACATATTGGTTCCACAGTGCTGATGTTTGAACAAAAAATGATGGGTAATAGCCATACCTACAGGCTTTTAAGGAATCTACTCCATCCAGTGGGCAACAATTGCTTTTTGGCCCCCAAACAAGTCATGTCTGTGATGCATGTCAAACCAACTTGGACACAATTTTTGATTGGCAAGGGTGGGGTTGACTTCTTAACCGCATCCATTGCCATACCTTTCCTGGTTGCAAATTTTGAGGGGAGGGGGTCCACTGCTCCATGAATACCTGCCACCCCTCGCCGGCACTTTCACGGCTGAGCACAGTACAATCACTCTTGCATCAAATTGCATATACACTGGATTCATGTTTGCTCACATCTCTTACGGATATGGACTGCTCTCCCAAGGACTTGTCCTAGCATTGGCATGCTCACTCACCCGGAGAGTGACCGAGAGTGAAACCAGAGCCTGACAGATGCGTGTTGTTTATTTTACCCCAGAGAGGAAGTAGGTCATCGGGCACAAAATTAGACTGGAGTAGCCAGTTCAAACCAATTAGGGTTTAGTACTCTTCGGTGGTCACTCGTTGGCATGAATTCATTCTCTGTTAAGAGAGACAAGAATCTGTGAAATTGTTCTGATTCATTGGAGTTCAAGATTACCAGGGGGCCATGGGACATGTTTATCTTTGTGAAGGGCAGGGTCCAAGGTCATAAAAGGGAGCAATAAAGGCCATTATACATGTATGTATAATTCCCAGGTATTCCTACCACGTACATTAGATCTTCTTGAAACTGTGTGTCATAGCTGTTTCTTTAGCGGTTACAGCACTTTGATGCAACATCAGTATAATGTCATTAGATTGAGACGTAACATCTGATTGAAATGAAGCAAAACAGTCATTCTTCATGTCTGTGACCAAACTGCGCCATTGTTCCATACCAACCCTTGGGTATATGGCCATGTGAAGGTCAAGGACAGAGGTCATTGAAGGGACACTATAGGCCACTGTGAAATTGCCTTTTTCCCTCTCTCAATTGGCCATTCTTTGATGACACGTCCAAACGGAGTAACAATGTTTATAGACTGCTATGGACATCCATAGGCATAGTGAATATCTATGTCAACAGTCTTACAGGGGCAAAATAGGCCATTTTTTGGAACTTGCCTTCATGCCGCATGATCTTGACATTTAATGACATTCATCTGGTTACATTTGTGCAGTTTGAGCTACAGCACCATTGGTGCTGGCTAGTTTAGAATCCCATTCCCAGTCGTCCTATTGCTGTATGGCAGGGGTGGGAATGGCACTTTCATCTGTGTGGGCACACTCAGCGGTGTCCCCAGCTACAGATTTGGTTGCGGCCTGCCAACAGCAACATTAAGGATGACTGCTTACAGCTTAAAGAAACCACATGTACGTATATGACATTGATCGTACTGACAAAATGTGTCAACCACATCTTAGAAGTTTGAGTGTTCCAGGTAGGCAGCAATGAGCCATTTTTGGTGTATCGCGCATTGCAGTTTTTTTTTGCAGGATTTTTAGGGGATTACAATTAGTAGCTATGTACGGATTTTCATTCTCCTGGTGTTCGTCAGTGTCCTGTCCTGGGAGAAGGGGTATGACGATTAGTGGGAATTTTACTGACTTTCATCAGGGTTTTTGTGCATGTGGGTGAGTTAAGTAAATGTTCTAATATCATAAACATTCTAGTGTACCCTGAACTGGCCCTAATTCTCCTGCTTCAACCAATGTGTTCGTTCAAGATATTAATTGATAGTCTATTGCGGTGGTGGCATTTGCTGAGTTTGATGATGTTCACTGCTTACAAAATACCTGCAGGCTGCCCAGCATATGAGATTTCCGATTATTAATATCACTCTTCAATTTGTCAGTATGGGCTACATGGTAATCCCTGTAGCATTCCCTGGAGAGAGACGGCAGGAATCTGGCCTGTGGAGGAATGAGTATCGAATGAGTCCCCGTCTCCATTTTCTCTGGTCTTAAATGCATCCTGTCTATAGCATAATTGCTGGCGCAGCAGTAGGTGGTTTACTGTGTGACCTGTGCGGCATACAAGACTTGTGTATTGGTCCGTAACATAACTTCTGCTATTTTGGTGTTCTTATATTTAGTATTATTTAGGAGACTCAAACCTAAGAAAAACTTCAGGTGATTCGTCGTGTGAAAAGGAAGCAATTTTGCTATTGCGTGTATGACCAGGTGCAACTACCCCCATTTCCAAGTGGGTTGTGAACTTTTCAAGGTTCCTTAAAAATCTGCTTTGGCTGCTCAGAGACCTACTTTTGCATCCACGGGACCAAAACTTTTCAATATCTCGGAGGGGGGAACACCCCCCACACACCCCATATTTACGCCCCTGGTGGTGTCACAACTCCCAAGAGTAACCAGGGACCCTGTGTCTACGAAGTAATTCAAACATGTATTCCACCCACCTTAGTGACAAAATAGCTACCATGGGATCTGATTTAAAACAGATATGAAAATACTTTCATAATTTCAACTATGAATTTAATTATTTTTTCTGTTATAAGTGGTGCAAAATATCAGCATTTACTGTGTAAAGTCAATGGGCGACTTTCGCTACTTACGCTCTGGTTACGTCATCAGTTACCCGTGAAATTTTTCAATTCAAGTAAAATGAATAACCTGACAGAGACAATGCCAAATTCGCCAAATTGTGGCTGAGTGGGTTTTGACATGTCCTCTTTTCACATATGTGTCCAGTTTAAAAGGAATCTGTTGCATGACCATTGTACTTCAATGTATTATATACAATGCATACAGGTCCCCAAGTAACACCTAGTCAAAGAGGATCAAGTAATGGATATAGCACCTATTGGGAAATCTGGCCAGTCTTCTGCCGGCGGTCAGCTCACAACCCCTCACCTGAATATTCCAGTTACTCCACTCTGTCCTTGTTTTGTTACCCCTGTACATACTGCTACATATTGAATGTCAGCCTGCTTCGGCCTCCATTTCACAACATCCAACTAGCTGGAATGAGGACGGCGGTACTCTGTACCCATAGAAGTATGCCATACTCTATGTGACGTTACTCATCTAGGTTAGTTTTGTTAATGCAGGTTACTGTTTACTCCGTGCCATTTGTCTACACATGAAGATCTGCTCGTCTGAAGGTCTGTGAATCATAGTGTTTATCAGATTTAGAATGTGTCCCCCCTCTTTCATTCAGCACAATACGGTTTGATAGGGATAATCATACCTTGCACTGCGTAGGTTACTCATTAACGCATGCTGTGCGCCGAACAATCAATCAACGCAGCAAGCGCTATTCATCACGTTGTCGTTATGTTGTAGCATGCACTTCCTACTTCGCATGTGGGAATTACTTTCCATATTCATTTTGGCTGAGCGACATTGCTCCATCAATTATTGCAAAAGCGTTCTGTCTCTGACCTCTGCTACAGAAGATACAGTTTATACTCCAGAGGAAATGTTGCTCAAAACCTCGTTTATGCCTATTGTCTGATAAGCTCTTCAAAATGTTCTCCAAAATGATGAAAATTGTTTCCTCAGAGCCGATAATGATGTGATGCAGCAACCATGTTTTGGGATATTGTTTGAAACGGTAGTTTTGGGCGATGTTAAAACATCAGTATTCACACAAGTTGAACACATTGAAGGTTACAGTGGATCAGTGTTGAGTATGTGCAGAGTGTATGGTTCAGCAACCCTTACTCTAGTTACTCCTTGTAATTTTTGAAACCTGCTCCTGCCCAAATCTCATACAGGGTGAGTCATTGTTTAAGGTGGTCCATCTGTTTCACCAACTTAACTTACCCTTTTGGACCCCGTACCCCCCATTATGCATGCTAACGAGCATCTGACTATTCACATTGTACCGGGTTGGCAACCCATTCGCCCTTCTAAAGTTGCATCAAAGTGTCAAGTTCTTTGAGTCTGTATCTGGGCTCTCCATTTCCACCGGAATCGTCAACTCATACTAGTATCTTTATCACTAAGATTGATCTTTTCACAGCCACAGTTTTTTCCTTCACTCGGCAGTACTCGACTCCTTGCAAATGGATCCTTCCATGCACCCATACTGGCACTTCCCACTTCCAGTGCTGTACCTGGAGAATTTGTCTCTGCACTTCACAGTATTCAAAGTTTTTAGGGTGACACCCACTGTTTTGTTGCTGATTTGCGATGTTACACCTTGCAATTGCTTGTTCTTCTGTGTAGCTTGGGCCAGGGGCATTCTTCTTTTGGCAATTACGGCAGCATTTAGCAGATAGAAACCCCTACTGTACCATTTTTTTCTGGGAAGTATGATGATAGGCACAAGGTATTTTTGCATGTGTTGTTTGTGTGGTAAGTAAATTACTCTGGCTACTTGCCTGCTGCGAACAGAAAAAATATTAAGATTCCAGATGATCCTGAAAGTCTATTTTTGTCACAGAAGTGGATATTTGGCAAAGAATCACTATAACTGGCATAGTTGCATTATCGTTTCTCTTCAAATGGTTATAAGCATTAGGCTGTCCATTGGCCTACTAGATTATAGCTCCATGGGCTTAACTCATTTTGATTCATTGGGGGTTGGGGTCCATTGTGGACGGGGTATTAAATGGCTCTTTGCGAACATGAAACAGACCTTTGTCTGGCAAGAATGCTGAAATTTCTGCCCCTCAATTTCTAGCCTCTTGTATGCTACGGTAGCCACTGCAATGGGCAGGGGGAGCGGCAGGGGGCAGCATGGGTTGGGGGGGGCATACTTATTTTGGGTAGAGGTTACTTTTCAGTCAGTACTAACAATATTCATCCACTGTTTGAATCCTGTAAAATAAGCCCTTTTGCTGTCTGGGAAATCTGGATTTTTCTTACGGGCGCTACATCCGCGATATTGGTACATTCTCAAAAGATTGGAGACAGGGCGAGCGGCCCCACCTGAACCCAATCCGGCCACCACCTCCCTCCCCACGCGCCCTCACTCAGCCTCATACTCCTCTTTCATTTCAAATGGCCCCTTTCTCAAATTACACTGGCAGAATTAACTTAGTTTAGAATCATATTCATGGCGCTGGCTGCCTGGATCTTCCTTTCCTCAAAAGCACACCTTTTTTAGCATAACATAAGGTGTCGACGTCAGTGGCTAAGCAGACACATTGGAGAATGGCTCAGGTCAGCCCTGCATCACGACCAGGTTCGATGTTTTTATCATCCAAATGAACATGGCCATGAGATTGTGAATCATATTTGTATACAATACTAAATTTTAAACTATGCCCTTCAATGCCATGCTCATTCAGGCATGCCAACAGCAACGTTTTCCACCATCTTTTCCTGCGACAAATTAGATTGAATTTTTTATTCATTTTGAATTTTGGGAGACACCTTGACATAGATTATTGTTAAATTTGAGGAACTATAGCCAGTTTTCTGTAAACTGAGGAATGGGAAAAAAAAAAAAAATATTCAAGCTTCCATTGTTTTGGATAGTCCTACCTATATTTTGCATGTATCTTTGGTTAGATCAGAATGGATGAGTGGTGTTAATAAAATCTCTTGAATTTTCTGAATGATGACCTTGCAAATCTTTAAATTTATATTGTGTGCTCCCTTATCTGTGAAACACTCCCAGCCCTCCACAGGCAAGGACATATTATGCCATCACAGTGGAGTGCAACTCCTGTGGACAATGTCAGTATCGACCGCGCCCTCTCTCATCCTTTTCACGAGGGCAAGATGTTTAGCGGTGATTTCCTGATTGGTGAGGGTACGTCACAGCTAGAGCCTCACTCACACGCGGACGAGACAGGGTGGATATTACGCCCAGTGTAACACTGCTGCTGCTGCTGCTGGGCTGATCGGCTGATGTGGGCAGTAGATTAGGTGTAAAGGCAGGAATGGATAGGCCAATGTGTGGCAGTCACTCTCTCAATGGACCGGAGGGGAGAGTGTTCATAAACAGTTGACTCCAGTAGGCCGCGGGCGCATTGCTGAACCGTATTCAGTGCATTGGGGATTATTATTATTAAATATAAGGTCTGTCATGTTATTTCACTGTATTCATCACTTGGCTTCAGGGGTGTTGTATTCTCTGTGTGTAGAGGCAGTACTTCTGGGAGGTTCCCAATATTCCTTTCTGCAGCGTATGTGTGGAGTGGGCGTGTGATGTATGATTGGGGGGCTATCATTGGATACCGCGTATTCAGTTTTAATCATACAAGAAAGATAGTATACAAATAAACCACGAACCAGTGAATGTCAAGTGGAAACTAAGATCTTCGTGATTCAACTGTTATTAAATGACGTATTAAATTACACATTAGGGCTGAATGGAATGTGTGTCAGAGCAGTATGGGTATGGTTTACAGTAGCAGGGCTGGATATTTTGATTGTCTACCTTTTTTCTTCCAATAATGTTGGTAAATTTATCTGATATTTGATAAATTAGTGCCTGTACTCTGGCAGATATACATGTATTGATTCATGCCCAGAGTAGTTTGAATGCACACTTTGCAGGAGCATCTGTTCAGGATAATTAGGGCTGGGCATTTAAGTGAGAAGTGTACGGTATGTGTACAGCACATTAAGCTTGTACATAACCCCCAAGTACTGCCAGTTCACCTGTCTAGACAGGGGGGGGGGGGGGGAGTGTGGTGGAGAGGGTAATAGTATGACTGGTAGTTTCAACTGGGATTCATCAACTGGGCAAGGGCACATTCGTAATATTTTCCTTTGTCAATATATCCCAGGAACATAGCTTCTCACAGGGCAGTGAGTGGTCGGGACCATGTTACAAACCCAATTGGTATTTTCATTTTCAATATATTTTTCCAATGATGTTGGTAAACCCTAATAAAGAAAGTATCTAATATTTCGATGAATCAAGGCATTCTGGCCAAATAGTAAGCTCCCGGGGCTGTAGTTGATGATTCTGGAGCAACTTTTCAGTATAATTTCTCAATTGAGACAGGATTATGAGATATACTGTATGTGTAGAGGACATTCAGCTATGCATTCTAAGAAAATACTACCAGTCACCCTGTTTAAACATGAACAGAAGGAGAGGAGGGGTGGGGGGGGTATGAGTGGTGGGTGGAGAGTGTTTAGTGTGGATGGTGGTTCCAAATGGGAGTTTCTCAACCTAAAGTTTCCCACATTCTACTTATTATCTTTACCGTCCATGGTCGCCACTGAATCATCAGTAGGCCTGTAGTAGGGAATTCTCGCACTCAATTTAGTGAAGATGAAATAGGTGTTAAAGGATTCCCGTTTTTTTGTTACACCCCTGGACCTTGTTTACCCAATTGGTACGTATGAATCTCAATAGAGGCCATCAGATTAGAAAACATTTTGAATTAAAACGGAAAGTTTTTGCAGTAACCTTGACAATGGATTGAAGGACTGCCTTTTGTTTGATTGTACAGGCCACACTTGGCGAATGACTTGTGATTGGGGGGTGCATTGGGATACCCAACGCATCTTGGGCTAGTGCTATTGTGTGGCATCTGAAATGCAGTGCAACACCGAATTAGTTTTTACAAAAACCCAATCTCCACATATATTTTAGTTTATCCCTGCATGTGTTATATGGGTATACAAAGAGGGGGAGGCAGGGGGGGGCGGGGGTGTGGCAGATGTGGTAGGCTATTCAGGGTTGAGAAGCTAGGTCCATCCATAGGGTTATGATGTAAGATAGGGTAGGTATGTTAGTATGATAAATGCAAGTGGTTCTACAAGGTAGCCCCTTTTGTTTTGTTAACTATATGAATTCCCTTCTCCTGGACACAGTAAAATTTGGTGGCTGATGGAGGTACATGTTGCTATACATTGGCAGTGCATTCCCCACACTCTCACTCAGACTCCACTTACAGTTCTAAATTCTCATGTAAGTGCGACAATGTTGTTAGATGGAGTACGGGAGGTACCCCATTTATTACCCCAGCTGTAACATATTTATGGTGGGATTAATTGGGCTGCTGCTTGGTGTGGTGGCGGACTAATATCTGTGGGGGGTGGGGGGGGCATTTAATGTCACAGAATATGGGGCACACAAATCAGCCGAAGACTGAGATTATTAGATGGTGGGCGTTACTAATCTCTGACTCACTCAATAAGCCATTGGTATTAGATGAAATGTGTATTGCCTAATGCTTGTACATTGTTCAGTATAACCCTGCCCAGCACACTGGTGCCGACCTATTACTTGAGGCATACAGATCTATGTCGGATGTAGGTGATGTGGTCAACCCCACAACCCAACACCAGTTGGATGGCTAAACGCATCTCCACGAAGCATGGCATAAGGAGTTGTTGTTGTGGTATATGCCATCATGATCTTCAATGGTATTCAATTCAATGAAACAGGTACCAGGGCACAGACAGTAGGGTGGGGGTGGGGAAGAGTTCCAGTCCCAGCACTCATTCTGCCTAGGGCATTTTGGGCAAGTCCCCTTTACTGGGAACTGGACCCCCTCTAAAGATACCTGTGGCCACTTTAATGTTTTGGCCTTGCCCCTGCACTACAAAATAGCTCCGCAGCCCTATCCACTGTTGCTCCATGAAATTGGAGGCGGTTCCTTAAGTTAGTCTATGCATCTATGATTGATAGCTGTCTTACGCAAGTTAACCCATTCGTGTGCGGTGTTGGGTCTTAGGCAGTCGGCGCAGTGCGACCTAGGTTTACCAGACATTAGCCGTGAATAAAAATCATGTTCTTCGTACAGAATTATATGGGTGTGGATGGGGGGGGGGGGTCCATGAAAAGAATGGCTAAATTTTTTTCAAGACATTGGATTTTGTGTGCAAATTCTATATATTACATGACCTATGGGAATTTTGACAGCTTCTCACACCGTGCTGAATCAAGCCTGCAATGGCCACAAGCTAGAGTCACCCTTACTGAGGAGGCTGGGGCATTGGGGATATAATGGTCTAAGAAGAAATTGAACACTCTTATATTGTACCCACTCAATGGCTTAGATCAGTCATTTGATATTTTGCTGAGAAGAGCTCCAAACATGTGGTTAGGGGAGGTGGATTAGCTCAGTCGGTAGAGCTCCAGACATGAGATCAATAGATTGCACGTTTGAATTCCATTAACAGCTCGAGGGTTTTTCTGCAGTGTTGTTAGACCCAAGGGCATGTCTCTTTGAATGTCTCATGCTACCGGGCCCAACCAACACGTGTACAGTCGGTACCCCCCCCCGCGAGGTAATGGAAATAGTTGCGAACGTGCAATCCTGGATGTGCAGGGGGCAAGGTTTCTCATTATCAAAGACCAGTGGATTAAGTCGCTAGTCTGTGAGGAGGCGCTGCTTTGATACAAGACAATAAACCAAATCTTAATCTTAGTGGCATTGAATTCTCCGAAGGAGAACCTTACGTAATGTGATTGCTATTTGTTTTGTTCTGATTATCTGGTTAAAGGCATTATTCTTTAATCCATACTATGAATGTGTGTCGCCCTCCCCCAAGGTTTTTCTGAATGGTTGGCACCTTTGTTAAATGGTTTCTGTGTAGCATTGTCATATGCACAGCTTAATGTTATGTTTAGGCTAGTCAGCAAGTTACATTACTTACAGGAGCCATCACTTGGAAATTAGGTCTGTGCTAGAAGATGTGTAGCATCTTTTGTGTAACTGCCATCTCTTAACATCAATTTATTCACAGATTTTAGAAATGATTAAAAATCACTGAATATCACTAAATGTCAATAAAAAAAACTCTTGAAGACTTAGCAGTAGTTTGGGCCTGTCACTGAATTTTGAGAGAGAAAGTGCAGAATTTAAAAAAAAACGAGACATGACAACAGCCAGGGCTGGAATTCATTCGCTGATTGCCATGACTAGGCTGGGAGCCTAGCTACTATTTGGTTTTGCTAGGCATAGGGCACGTGCCCACATTAATGTTGATTGATGCTATGCTCTGTTTTGATCAATTTAATTTCCTTTGCATACCGACACGTACCCCACTAGCTGCAGATTTTGTCTATGGCTCCAAATTGGGTGACGTGTTTGCACTGTCGTTAAGACTTCATTCAGTGCATGGAATCCTCACATAGGGATTGACAAATACTGACTCCCCCCCTACAGACAAACACTCTCGAAGGTCGCTAAGCCTAACCGATCAACAGATGGCGTGCCTGTACGAAGAGTTGCGTGTAACCTGGATGTAATACGGCTAAGGACAGCTCACAAGATCGTTTCAGGCTTGGGGGAAACAAAGAAGTTGGAATTTGCTTTATTCAGAGTATTCCTGTAATTTTTCCTGGCACTTACATTGCCAATTACTACTCCACACTTTGTTCAAATTGCTATAAAACCAATGAGTACCGGGTATTTCAACTTCCCTGTGTGAAATATACAATCTGTTACAATCATCAAATCGTCTCTAGTACAAGATCTATTGAAATATTCCACCATGTACAGTACATGCACAATATCGCTAGGCCAGGTACTTACTATTCTATCAATTTACCATAGTAGGATGTGAAATTGTTAATTTATAAAATAAAATATCTAATTTGTGAATTAAAGACGGTTTGGCAACGCCCATCCAAACCATCCACTGCCCAGAAGGTAGGCCTACTTCATGTCTGTACATGTACTACTGATAACATCCCTGTGGTCTGTACTGGCTGTTATGGTTATAACTGTATTTTCTGACAAGATGGTGAAACTCAGGTCAGTAATTCGTTGGGGTGAAACTACTTTTGTCAAGAATCATGGTTGTTCCACTTGTTTGAGACTTTTTTAATCAATGTTGTTGAAGTTATGATAGATAGGTTTCTTCTCCGACAGGGTATGACAGTAGATACTGCTGCAGAAGTGGGGAGGGGGGTATAGGGCACAATATTTTAGAAGTCTGGCTTTGTATTTTCTGCGTTTTTGCCTCGGAAATATGCCTTTCTGCTCTGCGAATGTCACATTTTCCTGATATGGGGTGGGGGGGGTCATCACCTTTATGGAGAGGTTACTGAAGGGGGAGAGCTGATGAGGAGAGCTGATGAGGAGAGCTTTGTAGCTGTCTCCAAAATGAAAGACATCAGACCACATCAGAGGCAACCATTGAACTACGAACTTCAACCTGAAGTCCTGAACTACCTGGTTTAAACATGCCTGACTATAGAGACGTCAGATCGGATCATAGCATGTGGCCTTTGTTCTATTATGGTCCAGTTTTAATACTTCGTTCTCATTACCTATAGTTGTCAAATAACCGAAAATAGCTGGCCAGACTAACCAGAAATCTTTCTTCTCTCAACTTGTGTAAATGAGCATTTCAACGCAGTTTTCTAATTGATGTCGTATTCATGAATATTCAATTAATTAATAAATGGAAGGAAGAGGCCTGCATCATGGTGTAACCAGGGAGGTGGTATTGGGGATGGCAGGGTGGGGAGGGTCATGGACCTCCCCTCTTCATGGAATTGGCGCCTTAGTAACCGTTTGACATTTTACATGCATGGCACCTCTTCCCAATCATACAACTAACCTCCAGACAACCATCCCTGGACATAATTCCCCTGAAAAAAACTCTTCCGGTGTAATGGGCTGTGAGGTATGTGTCCCAGTTCATGCACATTTCTGCACTGCAGAAACCTAAAAATATTCTGACTGCCAAAAAAAAGATGATTTCTCAGAAAATATTGGCGATAGGCAGGCCAATTGGGGTCGCCAATTGCACAAATTTTGTGAAAAATTAGAAAGGGGATGTGCTTTGGAGAAAAATCACTGTGTGAAAATGATAGCCAATGGAAGCATTTCCAAAGAGGGTGCGCTTGAGATCTGCGTTGGGGTTTACAGGTTAGGTACAAATATCACCAAAACATGAATGTTAGGGGGTTGTGTACTGTAGTATATGTAGGTTGATCATTTATCACTTGCAGACAAACATTCCAAGCAAGTTCTTGTAAGTTTCAACTACTTGGCCCAATGGCCTCCCATATTTCCGTTGGAGTAGTCTGTATGCTGTTTTCATCAGGAAAGATATCTCAGATATCAGCTGGCCAGCTACTTCTCCCCTCCCTTGCTATGTAACTGTGACATAGTCCCCCCCCCCCCCCTCCCTCAGAACAAAAATTTCCCTCTGTCAAAATAAACACCCATTCCAGGCCAAAGGGCACCTGCTTGTTGACATAAAGTCAAATTAACCTGAAAATTTATTTTGGCAAATGCAGATGAAATTGTGAGAGTCAATGAACCTGTTCAAATGTGGAGAGAGAGTCAGTTCTCCAAAAGCTTTATTTGCTCTGGCCAGACTTCTCTAATGTGTAAGGGATGATGTTGCAGTAAGTGATAGACATTCCATGCAGTTAATAGGGGTTCACACAGATTTGCAATATGGTACAGTATTGTTACCTCCCCCTGCTGTATACCCGGGTGGCAGTATATTTCTGCCTTTCGTGACAATTGACAAGGACCGAGCTTTTGTTGCGGGGGTGGGGCCTTACTTTAAGCAATGGATACAGTTGTCATGCAAGAGATTTCCCGTGATTTTCCAAAACTACCCATCACAGTTAACTTTACCATATCAGGGAAACAAGGGTAGTACGTGTTAGGAAAGAAAAACAAAATCAGATTCTTATTCATTGTAACTGGTTCAGGGTTTCCAGAGTGCACGTTTTGCTTTCACTTAGTATCACATAGGTTCTCACAGTACGGTTCTCCCTTCCACCTTCTCCTCCTGCCACCCCTTGCATGTCTATGATGTCATATTTTTTCAGTGTTTTAGTTCGAAAATACACAAATGCTTAAGCTATATTTTCATGTCCAATTGGACAAAATGCTTTGGATGGGCAGTGTATTTCTGCCTTACATTACAAAGACAAAGCTTGTTCTGTCTTAAATACTTAACAATAGAGTTCCAGTGGTCAAGCGAGGGATTTCCGGCGACATCATGTAGCTGGTTGCCTGGTTCAGGGTTTGTTTGAGTGCTTGTTTTGCTTTCACTTTGTATCATGTAGGTTCTCATGGTATGGTCCTCTGAACATATTTTCCCCCGCCCTTGCCCATGATGTCATGATTTAATTCCTCAGTGTTTCAGTCAGAAAATACACAATTTATTGGGCAGATGGCACTTACCTTCAACACACCACTAACCTGGCAGTATGCCCACCTACTAGCTAGCGAAATCCGGCTAATTGTAGTGCCGAAGTGGCCACGCACTACTCATTGGCAAATTATGCCAGCCAAAATGTTAACAAGGTGCTCAGCGCGCATTATTTACTACTTTTTCCCTTCATTGTGTATAATTTGCTTCAAACAATCAAATCGTGCACATTTTCAAGTGTTGGATTCCCATGAAACGTAGCAAGTGTGTTTCCACCATTTCCTGAGTATTCATCCCTTCATGTTGGTTGGGAACAAGACATGTTTTCAAGATTAGTGACTGACTTGGAAGAAAAAATCATTTCTCAAAAAGTATGCACTCCATGGACCTAAATCAATTTTTGTCAAGTCGATTTTCAGAAATTCTCTGTTTTGGGTCCCTTGTTCATTTAACCTTGATAGTTTTGGAAAAGACGGTGCATTATACCGAATAGCAGCCCAACATAAAGGGTGAAATGAAAAATGGTAATGGAAGTTGAGTATTGTGTCACTTGCATAATTTTTAGGCATTTTAGTAACATTTCCACAAAACTTGTGCTCCTTTGGTAGACATGGTCAAAAGTCAGTCCTTATGAATTGAAATTGGGAATTTGAATTTGGAAAGTTGTTTCTGTTAAATGGTAGTACCAAAACTTGAGAGCAACACATGGAATGACTTATTATTGTTTGCATGGTGACTGATGGAAGAAACCACTGATCGGCGCAACTGTGCGAGACACGGGGGCGATCGCCTTGTTTGATAACTAGATAACCTCAGAAAAATACACGAATGCTTCTGCTATAGTTTCAAGTCCAATTAGATGGAACAATTCATATTAAATTGCAGTTGGCGACCCCTCTCATTTTGAAGATTTCTTCCATAGATCAAAACAAGGCTTACTGGTATCCTCAGATCGGCATATGCAGCAGTGGGCCAGTATCATGCAGTTCTCTGCATTTTTCTGAGGGTAAATATTTGCACAATTCCCCAGGTGTTCATTGAATTGATAATTGCGTGTGAACGAATAGATGCACATGTCACTACAGTTGCAATCCTATTGTGGATGGTCTAAGAAGATGAACTCCAGGGTGGTAGCCCTTTGTTTGGAATACCTAACGATGGTTACATATATTGATCCTCACACATCTGTGACCTATATTACCAGGAAAGTCTAGGTCACATAAAAGTGCAGATATTGCAGTATCCAGTATGGTATTCACCAATGTTGCTCCTCTCGAAAGAATCTGTAATTCAAAATGTTCTATTGTGTGAACCACCCCCTCCCCCTTGAATGTGCAGAACTTCTATACACATGCTCATGCTCAGTTCAACTGTTGCTTTTTTTACTTAGATCGTGTCATTGGAGTAAGGCATATATAATTAAATACAACGATTTTTTGAGAAACAATCAATCTCATTATCATAAAAGGGTGTTCCATGAGTTACGTATAATGGTGAACTAGGTACTACTAGGGAAGGATATTCTGTGAATTCTATCTGAGGACTGTTTCTGCTTTGTTTATACCGCTCTTGGCAACATTTTGGCTTTGTGGAAAGTAAAAGAAATAGAGCCTGGAAAAAAGTAAGGGCAATGGGGTGGCCAACCCACATTTGTGTTATTGCCAGGAAGCTTGATGTGACATTGGGGTGGGTGCATAGTCCATGTGGGGTAAGTATTAATAAATTCACAAACCTTCCCAAACCTGTTCTGTTTTGGGTGACTCCATATATAAGCCTCAAGCTGCTTCCTGTACCCAGTTGGATGATTGTCATGGCTGTCCAGCTACGTAGGTATCTTGCATTTCTGTACAATATAACTAACTGGGGGTTGTTCATAAATTAGCCTGTTAGTCCATCAACTTCCTCTACACTGAACTTGCCCCCGCCTTCCCGGCGCAAATTATATTATTGCTGCAATATGTGTGCGCTATGAATTCTACCAGTACCAATCTCCTATGGTCACCGACTCTGGATTGAGTATCTTTCACTCTTGTTTAATTTGGGATATACCTCCTATAACCCTGACAAATATGCTGTGTTTACATTCGCTCGCTGCACAGGATGTAAACAAGTCACCTGCAGGAAAATTTAAAGCATCGTAGATGAACCCCTGACAGAGTGGCCATAAATTCTCTGACAGAAATGACCAGATTTTGACTTTTTCCAGGGAGACACTGCATGTCGTGCAGGAAGCAATACGATTTTTATTTGCACACACTATGCAGCTGAGGGAAAACTATTTGGTTGTGATAAGATGTTGTTGTTCTCATAATACTGAGAAGGCATTTATGCCAGCTAGAGGAGGAGACTGGTATGGAATGAGACTTCTAAAAATTTGTTCAGGCACCAGGAAGTTGGCAGATATCATTGAAAACTGGCGACCTACTGTACTAAAGTTCTAGTGATGTGCGGCAAATGGGGGAAAAAAACCAAACAAGGCCTGTTCACGTTGTGTGTGTGCACGCTCACACTAAACAATTTGGGGGTAGGTGAGATTCTCCCTATAGCTCTATCATTATGGCCTAATTTGAAACTGTCACCAATATTTGAAAACTAAACCAATTCATCAATTTATATCCATTTGAAATTTACATGCTGCTCTGGTCTATTTCTGGATGTGTGAGGTGGGGGAATGATTTGCTACTGTTCATCAGAAGATGGTCATGGAAATTTTGTGATTGTTTCAATATCTATAATATTCGTAAGTGTTTGGTGTTAATTTCTTTCAACTTGCTAATTGCTAAAAATTTGAAAAACAATGGGTACATGTCCAGGTGACCCAGGATTCCCACTCGCCAGCCCACCCTTGGGCGCCCCCGCGCTCAGGTTTGTGCGATAACATGTGGGGCCCCAACCTACTCTCACAGAGTTGGGGACTGGCTCAGGCTCTGACCTGGCCACTTTTACCCCGAGGAATCAGGTGTTGGAGCCCAGGTGGGTGGGTTGGTGCCCCCCACCGTGTGCTCATACCCTATGGGTGAGTGAGTGCAAACGGTCTAGTAATGTACAGTAACTGGGCAATCCCAGTTTTGCTCTATCCCCACATTAACAGAAATTCCAGCCAGAGTATCGAGTTAACCCCGATTGCGCTTACTTGGGCATTGTCACTTTGGCAACCCATCATTTTATCTGCTCAATCGTGCGAGCATAGAGCAGCACGTCATGTGAGATGGAGCGAGGTGACTCATAATTACATGAGGCTTTCTCCTCCGCAGCTTCACACGTGTCCGTAATATTGCGAACTGGCGCGGGTTGCTTCCTCCATCGCCGCCTGACTGGAGCGTCCGTGTGAGTTTCGTGAAAGCCTGAGCCCCTCTGGCGACTGCCGCTTTGTAATTGTAGTTGGGAAAGAAGATTACTATGATGGGCAACATAACAGAGGGTTCTGCACATAACATACAGGTTTTTTGACATTCTTGGCGTACATGTGAATTATTTGTTTTTTGAGGAAGGGCAAGTGAATGGGAAAATATGTTGCATGCCAAAAAAAGTAAACATGTGAATGCTGGTTTTGTTTCGTGGGGCCATTGGTTAATGTGTTTGAGATAGTGGCTTCTGATAGGCTTCTGTTTGACTCAGGTACATGAATGTTGGATGAGACATTACACCATTCAGGCAAAAACTACACATTCAACTACTGGTTTAACCCTTTCAGCATCAGCATCTTTCGGTAGGAATTGTTTACTTCATTCCCATTACTGGAGCCATGTAGTGTACAACTGCCGAGAAAGAAAATGCGATGGGCAGCACTCAGACACTCATGCCAGAATTTGTCTGGGGGGGCATGGCAGAAATTGTGGTCTGGGGGGGCATGCAGAATTTTGTCTGGGGGGGCATGCAGAAATTGGTTCTGGGGGGGTGTACAAGGGGTAACGCCACTAGGGGGGAAGTTGTGACCCACAGCATTCAGAAGGGCCCCCCATACATACAATAAGAAAACCCTGATCCCACTCTGGCCACCGAACTGTCAACCTGGGGTTTTGTGTCCGGGTGGTGGGGGCTCCCTGGGTGTGGGGGAGGGGTCCCTGGTGTGGGGGGATGAAGTAGAGAAGTAACCCTAGCTCCCCCCTTTTAAATGTATCTAGTCACCATAAGTGTCCCAGTGTTTGAGCCAAGGATTTAAATTTGACAGGAATCTCTCTTGAACCCCCAAAATTTAATGAGCCTGGACAATTTCTACTTTTGGTCAATTCTTCATCCTTAACCCCTTTTCCTTGGAAGATTCTTCCCCCCCAGGATGCTCTGCCTCCTTTTCACTACTTGGAACACAGTCCCCTGAACATCTGATGCAATATTGACGGCCCTGATTAAAAGTTTGAATAGTAAATCCCATCTCACTGCAATGCAAATAACAACTAAATTCAATACATCTCATTCTGAAAGAGTATTCTTACAGTGTGGAATCCCTACTTTTGCAAAAGACAAGCAGGTATTGAAAACGTTCAGCGTAGGGCAACAGAAGGATGCACTGTCTGAAAAATTTATCTTACGAGGAAAGATTAAGGCCGTCCCTCGGTCCCTAACCGACCATGGAGCTGAGGCGAATTCGGGGTTGACCTTGATTCAGGTTTTTCAAAATTGTCCCAGGGACCTCGATGCCTTCCCTTCCACTAATTCTTTGAATTTTCCAATTGTTACTGCAAATAGAGGCCATTGTCCTCAAGCCTGTGTGCAAGCGCTGCAGAACTGGACATTCTTAAATATTCTTCTCGCAGAGAGTGATCAACTGAGTGGAATTATCTTCCTAAAAATGTTGTTTGCTCTAAGATTGTTAATGCGTTCAAGAACAATCTTTATTTTTTTTCAGGAAATGCAAGGCGTATTATTTAGTTTTCGATTTTGGTTCTTTTTCTTTCCAGGGGTGTTGTGGCTTCGGGGTTGTTTATGAAGATTTTGTCCTTCCTACCCTATTCCACTAAACTAACTAACTAACATACTGGTAAGTTAGTACGTTTTTCCACAGTCGACAAGCTGCTTTATTTTTAACTTTGAGGGGAGAAGGGTTGGGATGAGTTATCGCCAACCCACATGGGGGAACTGTATCAGCAGACAGATTCGAAACAAAAAATGTCTCCTTCCTTACCCCTATTCTAGTGTCCAAGGCAATTTGGCATCAATTATTCTAAAAACAATTGGTGTGTGAAATACTCTCTAGTGCTCGTTTATACTATTATATCCATGCGAGGAAAATCTCCCTCTAGGTTTGATATGCCCAGTACACCCTTGTGTGCTCCGTGCAGGGATGCAGAAGCTCTTTACATCGTTTCATACTCCTTCTCCGTCTATGTCTATTTTTCAACCGACGGGCGTGTTGACGTCTGATCGGAGCACTGTCTTGCAGGGATCTATTAAAATCGATAGCGCTGGCTCTCACGTGTACGTCTCCGTACAGTATGTGGCGGCCTGCCGTTCACAGACTTTGTGTCTGCTGTGTTGTGACTCTCTCGTGCTTGGTGTACGTACGGTAGTTATTGTGTTTCTTCCCATCGTCGTCGTCATCGTCATCCCGAGCGCGGGAGCCATGAGACCTGCCCCACTGGAATTCATCTGGCATTCCGTAATAATTAGCCTTTGACGGCTGTTGTTTTTGTTTATGTTAAATCATTACCGCGTCACCGGTCTTCGTTAGGTGATTAATACTGAATGGAGGAGTATCATACACTGACATATTGCATGACTAACAGTTTCGTTGTTATTAAAATTATTACAATGTGAGATTGTAATGTTGCTTTAGTTATTTCAATAATGTGATTTCGAATTATGTTAATGATTACATTACCTTTGGCAATGGATCCATGTTGTTGTTTGATAGTGTATTACTTGAACTGAATAATATCCTCTATCTGGAGGGAGCATGGTATGAATAATGTTACCTAAGTGGTAGTTGAAGTGATCACTATGGATGTTACATACTGTATTTCAAGCATTGCTACTGTCTATGTCAGTGCATCACTAGTGGGAGTTTCATCAACTACTCTCATCCTTTTCAATTTTCAATACCTCTATTATGCCTCGTGGTCTGTGGACCCTGGCCACAGTGGCAGAGCTTGACTTCTCAATCTACTGGTGGAGGGGAGGGAAGAGGAACATTGTTTCTGAGGTGAAATATAATTGGGGGAGGGAGGAGAAGGGGAGGAGGGAGGGTAGGTTGGGGGGTAGAGTGATGTGACAAAAGCTTCAACTGGCTATGCCACTGCCTGGCCCCACCAATTTCTGGTAGGCCTACAGGTATAGTACGGAAAGGTTCTTCACTGAACATACTCTTCATCATTGCAACTATCTAATCTATCACTCGCTGTACAGTGATAAAGTAATTGAGGGAGTACCTGAAGCGATGGGTTGCGGAGGATTGACATACAACTGTACACCTGACTGTGGGGGCTCAGAGGGTGAGGGTTGGGGGGGCGTCATGACCCCCAACCTCATGTGTGGCGTCATGATCCCACACCAAAAATCGCTCAACTTTCACTAAACGGCGTGCCCTTGGGTGGCCTGTTTTATACCTCTTTGTCGCAAATTTGAACTGTCCTCTTAACTATGAGATTTATACAGAGGAAGAGAAGTGTTGGGTATGGAGGTGTGGTGGGTGGGGTGGCAAAGGTCAGTGGCAGAGGGGGAGTTTGACTGTCTGAAATAGGTTCCTATAGGGCAGTGGTTCCCAACCTCTTTCTCCCCATTTCCCCCTTTGCCTTTCGCTTGAAGTGGTTCCTCTTATGAAAACATTATAATTGAAGGTTGAGAGGTGGGGATATGCGGGAAAGGTTTTAACTTGCAAAAATCCTGCAAAAATGATTACCTTTGTCTACCTTCTTTTTCTCCCCTGAAAATCTTGAAATTTTCCCCCTGGGGGAAATTTCCCCCTGGGTTGGGAACCACTGCTATAGGGGAAGGTTGGGTAGGTCAAGTTAAAGGTTTTGACACACCAATATGTCTGTGTCACATCTCCACACTGAAGCAGTAATCATAACCAATCCTCCCTGGAGTCTCCTCTTAATGTGGAGCAAGTACACTTCCAGTCTATTTTACTCACCCAAACCTGCTGGGGCATGTGCTGCATGTATCACTGTGTAAGAGGTCTGCATCGTTACAGATCGGTAGTCGAATCAGGTTGTACTGTAGCTTTTAGTGAATTGGTGTAAGCCTCGACCATGTCAATTGAATAACAGGATAATAGAGCTACCGTATGTTTTTGCACTCCTGAAACCTAACAATCATTAATGAATCACTTTGTCAATATTTGCACAGGGATCAAAGTCGTTGTAAATGATTCGTTGGATTGGGAAAGAAAAACGTTGAGTGCTTGACTATTGAATTTCACCTGATGACGTGGTGCACGGGAGGACTGTGGCAACGGCTGGTCCGATGTACACCTTTAGACTGACTCTTACATGAACAAGGTGATTATGTCGTGAGGAACTGTGGTAAACAGCTGGTACCGATGTACACCTGTATAAAGACTTGTCCTCGTACATGAACAAGGTGATTATGTCTTTAGTATGATCTTTGTATATGTAAGACTATGATATGTGAAAAGCATGCCATACCAGTATCTACCAATACCCAGCTTTCCACTAGAAATTTATTGTGATAGACTTTGGAAGTTTAATATATTCGCATGTGTGGACTGCTGAGAACATTGCTGGAGTACTTTTGTTTTTATTTTTTATATTTTCCTATTTGCTCTCACCACAGGTAAGGTATTTTCAAGTATACTTGGGTGGCTTCAACCAGATGAGCTCATTCTAGAATTCAGGAAAGAGGGGGGGGGGGGGGGAGTCTCAAGTTTGGAAACATTTTTTTCCTACTATTAGACTGCAGGATACATCAAATATTATTAGCTTGACTGTACGATTATGATGCAGTTTGTCGAAAGCCTGTCTTTTCGTTTCCTTGAGTGCTGAGTGATACTTTGTATGAATTTTTGGTTTCTATAGGAATGTTTTGTCAATAACCAGACAAAAATTAGGCCTACATCCTCCCTAATTTCTGTCATTCGGACACTTCATTCCATTGCCCTCAAATCCTATCTAACAGACCTGGTCTTAACTTTCCCAGAAGGTGTCATTATACCATTGAAAAAAAAAAAAAAAAAAAAAGAGATCACAGCCCTGCATGCGCACATATGTTTGGTTGCCATAGAAGCTCCTCTACATGATGAGGACATAGCCGTTTAATTACATTAAAATTATACAACACACCTCTAGGACCCTGAACCCTGAACCAACAAGTGAGTCATTGGTCGAAGTGTGGTCTACAATCTACTTCACATGCTCATACTTACCCTAAGTGGCAACCACCCCTGCCCACCCCAATATTAGTCAAGACTGGCACTTCTTAATCCAGACGGTTTGGCTGGCAAATTGAGAAGAGCGATTGGGGTTGCCAACCTTAGGACTATGTGGTTGGAAAAGAGAAGTGAGTACAGGTTTGACATAAGATGGGGGGGGGTAGTGCAGGTTGCACAATTAGGGTACGTATTCCCAGTTCACAGATTCACAAACCTGACTTGTTTTGTGGATTGTGTCATTGATGCACATATAAGGTTACCCAGATTAGGACAGAGAACTTGAAAATTTCTTGAAAACGGACCCACCCGGTGTAGTTAGTTCAGGTTCTTTTTTTTCCCCTAATTTTACAAAAAAAAATGACACATAAAGCTTTGTGGATTGACATTTATGGGGAAAGTGAAGCACCTATGAGTCACTCAGGAACTGACAATAGACTGACCATGCCCAGGGATCAGGGGTGGTGCATCATGCAATTAACAGGTGCATAGCAGGGAGATCATTCATGCCTATGATCCTCAATGTCCTATCTACATTTTAGCAATGCAGACAGCATCACTTAGGCTGCTTTATCGCACTTCAAAATAAATGTTCGGCGATTAATTAATGACAGCACGTATTGTTTTAGTGAAACATAACACATCCCGGTGCTGACACAAGTTTTCTGGGCAGCTGGATTGGGTTTCTGAGATCTGGAGATATTAGCCCTAATCTGCATTTAAAGGTCTCTAAGCTCATTTTCAGTGGGAATTCAAGCCTCCTCCAAGCTGCACTGCAGAAGGTTAATATTTTATGCACTCAGTCGGTACCCCTAATACAACCCAGTGTATGTTTCTAAATTGTTTTTGTGAGAGCTGCTCATTGTTCCGACGGATCGCTACCCTGATGAATAGCAAACCCTTCAGAACAACAAGTTATTCAGGTACTTTAATAGTGAGTGCATAAAGTATCAGCCTTGTTCAAGAGTGTGGGACCCCTTCGATAACAACCCATCGACTGTGCACGTCCCGAATGTGAACAATTAGGCATTATTTTTCCTGGAACACTCGGTTTTCCAAAACTCGCTAATGTATAACATGATTTTGTATATCCCAAGGCACATTCCCAACAGAATGAATGGAACTAGAGGCATCTACACCACTATGATAGAACGAACACTCCCATTTATTGTAATCGGCTCAACTTTCGCCAAATTCGGACAAAACCTCGTTTTAACCCTATAGTCAGACTTTTATTAGGATACAAGAACACAGTTGGTGGGAAAAGCAGCTGTGCCTTTACCAGGCTTGAGCTTCCATTACAGTAAATACAGTATAGTCTTTTACCACTCCATACCCTGTTGCACACCCTGCCCACCCACACCTAACACTCCATACACACCCCTTAAGTGACTGTACTGCCCCGCCCAACTCCATTCATCACTAGAAATCAATATATTGTTTTCGATTGCGTAACCTGTGCCCCCCTCTCCGATTGATTGATTTATGTAACAATGTGTTTAATTGTAGGATACTTTAACGATACAACACAACTCCGCATCAGTGTTCTTATTTCGGTGAACAGCTGTTCCATCAAGGTTGCTGTAGAAGTGAATAATTGGAAGTTAAGAAAGTATTTTAAAGATAATGTTTTTTGTACTTAGGCAGTGATAAAACATGGTAATTTTGTCATATGTAGTGTTGTTGCCTTAACTTGGCCCAAAGCTATCCTCTGTCTCTAATTTCTTCTGTCGCACTTTGAAACACTTGTTTCTCAAAACATGGGCATTTTTTTTTTTGGCATCCTCTTAACTATGAGTAACCTTATGCCCTGATCATAGCTTCTTTCCATGGCTTGGGACACTGTATCACTAAGTGCATATTCTTGACACTCAGCTACAGTATGCAAAATAAACAAACAACAGTATGGTATTGACATACCTGTAGTTGTAATTTCAGCCGTGCCATAATGGAATGTTGAGTGCCTTTACTATTGATGGACAGCCTCAAGTGTCGATGATAATG
This sequence comes from Sclerodactyla briareus, assembly GCA_026419785.1. Taxonomy (NCBI): domain Eukaryota; kingdom Metazoa; phylum Echinodermata; class Holothuroidea; order Dendrochirotida; family Sclerodactylidae; genus Sclerodactyla; species Sclerodactyla briareus. The sequence continues at coordinate 28,915 of JAODTK010003666.1, forward strand.
TAGAAGTGTCAGATATAGGTCTCCTGTAGGTACAGCATAAGGCTAGGATTCCATATCTGCGTATGCGTATGTTGAAAAACTCACAATTCACACGTGAACTGAGCATGGGTAGCTTTTGCATATGTTCGATTTAGTTTGCAAAGATAAATATTGGTTCCAAAGAAGCCAAAAATTCATAAATGAAACCAACCAACGCTGAATAAGCGAAATAAGCACATGTACCATGTGGATGCGTACCACCGCGAATGAATTCTGTGAATATATCTTCGTTAAAATGCCAAGCCCGACATATGCCTTTTATGGTCTTTGGCCGCATCGCCTCATAGTGTTTTCTCTTCTGAAACAAACCTTCCGTTTGCGTTAATATGTGATGTTCACATTAACCCGAACACGCATTCCATCTATGGATCCCAGCCTTATGGTAGTATATAAAAGCATAGGCATCTGTAATTGTTCTTCGCCCCCAAAGACAAAAACTGTCCGAAGTGGTAGGGACACCAGGAGGAGTGGCCAGTCTAATCCTGTGCTCCCCATATCAAATCCTTCTGGGTTAGGCAAATGAAAATCATTTCATGTTTAGCGCCCCCCCCTCCTCCTTTTTTGGAGGATTCTGAAATTTCTTTTTTTTTTTCATTCAGGCCATAACTTTTTTGAAGATATTTTGAAATCAACTCCATGAATTAGTGTGCTCTTGACAAAGGGAAAATCTTAAGCATGTTTCAGGTTATAGACCCTGTAGAACCATAAAATAAAAGAATAAACAAGGCCTCCTCTGGAAAAGGTCAAGTGACAAAACCCTGCTTCGACCCGCCTTCTTTTTCCTTTTCTCAACCTGTTTTCGTAAGTCTGGTATTTGGCGCATGTTGCATTTTTACCTTGAAATGGTACTATGCAATGTCTGGTTACTAATGCTATTAGTTTGAGCTACATGATGGAAAGCCATCTTTTATGTAACCACCTTGATAAGCAAATAGTCAAGTCGCATTTTTCAAAAAGCCGGACACAAAGCAATGTTTTTTATTTTGACTTGGCTTACATGATCCTCTGCTTGCAGGGTTGGTGGTCGGCAGTTATACTGCAGCTGAACCTAATTTTACCGGCCCGCTCGTCACTGTTAGATGAAGACCTCTAGTTAACCATTTCAATCAACGGAACAGGGTTTGATGAAGTAGAGTGTATCTGTCCCATGCCCAACACCCCCTCCCCCTTCCCCCTCCCCCCCCCCCCCAATCGTTCTTAGTGTCCACTTGCCCAGTGGTCCATCCCTTTTCTCAGGGCAACAATCAGCCTTCTACTAGAAATAGAACTGGTATGTGGATTTTGTGCATCCTAGAAGGTACAGGTAGGTAACAACATATCAGGGTTATATGCTCTCTGTTAACTATAGACACACCCCCTACACTCCCAACAGGGCTATCGTTGTCCAAAGCTGGTCTCAACATTGACATTGACTCACAATCCCTTGAAAATGACCGCACGGTTAGTCCGCTTCTTGGTACTATGTTCTACATATTCTGAGTAAAAATGACACAACACACATTCTACTTTGTGAATGACCCAGTTTCCAAAGGAGGTGAGCACATGTGGGTGCTCTGTTGATGGACAATGACCCACATTTGAACCTGACAAAATGAGGGTAATAATATTAAAAAATGACAATGGGGAGGAAGATACCCCCTCACATGGACCCCGTCCCCGCCTCGTCACAATCTGGGCACTGCTGTCGGGCGATGGGTGGTCTCAAGAACACCCTCTCACCGCTGGAGCCGGAAAAATATTTTTTCTGATAAAATGTTTCTGATCATACAAACTTCAGAAAAAGAAATGCCAATTAAGAGATGCCAATAAAAAAAAAAAACACGTGCCTACAGCAATCTGGCATCTGGGAGCCTTTGGGGCCAAAATCAGATTATTTTACTTCTCCGCGCCACCTATGGTGGCGCTTCGCTCAGCTAGTAAATACAGTGTTACTCAGTGGCACCACAACAATGTGACCTGGTACTCCGTTGACAAGGGTTTGGGAACTGGACTAGTCATTGAGTGTGCTTTATAATATAGTTAAATGACAGGAGACCAAACACGTACAGGAGGGACGTGTGGGCGTATCAAAATTTGAAAGCCTGTCCAGCCTGCCGTCCTCATGTTAGAGGAGGCATTGTTGTCTAATAGCAACTAGCGGAGAGAAGAAGAGGAGAAAACGGCCTGGGCCCGTTGTTTGCAGGATGTTCACAAGCAGAAATCAATCATGTTCAGTCGAAACATATAAACCGGCATATCGTCACATTGATATGTCATGTAAATTAGTCCTTGCTATACCCACAAGACAATTAAATTGGGGCATCATATAAACTGCCAATCCCATCATTCGCTGGGTATCAAGAAAAACGATGCCTTTCGGCGGGCCTGCTAGCCCCTGGTGTAAATTCACTTGTGTGTACATTGAGAAGTATATATAATCATTGACGAAACAAGTAATTAATTGTTAATTGGAAATTGAATAATGCTATATTTACTCTGTCTGTCTCATTATTGACATAGCTGCCATGAAACCCTGTATATGCCACTACATGTAGACTATGGGGTAGGTTTGCATACATGTACAGTACATGACACACGGTTGAGATTGTGACATGCTGGAGGGGGGGTTGGGGAGGCTGGTGGGGGGGGTTGGATGATCGGATTAACCAGTTTACAGGGTTTGTTTTGTTTAACCCCGAAGGTCAAGGACTTCTACAGTGTTTAAATGTCCAGCAGAACACAGAGGCCAGATGTGCACGTTAATAATCCTGTTCGTGGTTACGTTGAAGTTACAGTGTGCAGAACATTCTTTCGAAACCTCCCTGACAAAAATTACGATCCGCCAACACAAAAGTTTAATAGATTACTCCCTACTTTAATCATCAATTACCATTACGAAAACATGGATGAATTGGTTGCATTTGTTATTCTTGGACGGAGGCCCACGGAATCGTGCAGTCACGCGGGCGTGGGTGTGTCTGTGAGTATGATGTGGGTAACTGGGTGTATGTAACACCTACCTTGTAATCAGGCTAAGCCAACAGCCTGGTGGGATCAAGTTCAAACTTGGGGGTGTGCTTCCCATGGTGAGTCCATGAACGCTATTATTGTTGATGAGTGGGGGTTTTTTCCCCAAAAAATTTTTTTTTCTGGGCAAAAGTGGAAACTTGTAAAATTCTGGTATTTTGGGCACTTTTACCTTGTAATAGGCAAAGTCCAAATGCCTGGTGGATCAAGTTCAAACTTGGTGGGTTTGCTTCCCATGATGAGGACATGAACGCTTTTTTTTTTTTAATTTGGTCGTCTGAGTAGGGGGTCTCAACTGTGGGCAAAAAAGTGGGAGGAAACTTGTAAAATTCTGGAATTTGGGCCACTTTTACCTTGTAATCAGGCAAAGTCCACTATGCCTGGTGGGATACTTCACAACTGGTGGGTGGATTCCCTGGTGAGTACAGGAACGCTATTCATTGTTGTATGGGTAGGGCGTCAATTTTGGGAAAAAGTGAAAACTTGTAAATTCTGGTATTCTGGGCAATTTCACCTTGTAAACAAAAGTCCACATGCCTGGTGGGATCAGTTCAAACTTGGTGGGTGTGGCTGCATGATGAGTAAAGGAACGCGAATTATTGTGTATGAGTAGGGGGCAGTTTTGGGCAAAAGTGGAAAACTTTTGAAATTCTGGTATTTTGGGCAATTTTACATGTAAGCAGGCAAAGTCCAACACTGCCTGGTGGGATCAGTTCAAAATGGTGGGTGTGCTTCCCAGATGAGTACATGTAAGCTATTATGGTTGTAATGAGTTGGGGGTCAACTTTGGGGCAAAAGTGGAAAACGTTGTGAAAGTTCTGGTATTTTGGGCACTGGTATTTTGGGCATGGTATTTTGGGCACTTTTACCTTGTAATAGGCAAGTCCAAAACATGCCTTGTGGGATCACGTTCAAACTGGGTGGGTGGGTGTGTGCTTCCCATGATAAGTACATGAACGTTATTTATTGTGAATGAGTTGGGGGTTCCATTTTGGCAAAAAGGAAAAACTCCTGAAATTTCTGGTATTTTGGGCACTACTGGTATTTGGGGCACTGGTATTTTGGGCACTTTTACCTTGTATCAGGCAAAGTCCAACAATGCTGGTGGGATCAGTCAAACTTGGTGGGTGTGCTTCCCATGGTGAGTTACATGAACGCCATTCATTGTTGTATGAGTAGGGGGTTCAAATTTGGGCAAAAAGTTTGAAAAAATTGTTAAAATTCTGGTATTTGGGCACTTTTACCTGTAATCAGGCACAAGTCCAAACATGCCTGGTGGGATCAAGTTAAAAACTTGCGTGGGTGTTGCTTCCCATGATGAGTACTAGACGCTAGTTGATGTGTTATGGTAGGGGGTCCAATTTTGAGGCAAAAAAAAGTGGAGAAAAAAATTGTAAAATGTGGATTTTGGGGACACTTTTTTTACATTGAATCAGCAAAGTCCAACTGCCTGGGTGGGAATCAAGTTCAAACTGGTTGGGAGGTTGTGCTTCCCATGAGGAGTACAGTGACGCTATATTGTTGTAGAGTTGGGGGTCAAATTTTGGGCAAAAGTGGAGGAAACTTGTGAAATCTGGTATTTTGGGCACATGGTATTTTGGGCATGGTATTGTTGTGGCACTTTACTGTAATCAGGCGAAGTCAACATCCTGGTGGGATCAAGTTCAAACTTGGTGGGGTTGTGCCTTCCATGATTAGTACTGAATGTTACTTTGTTGCATGAGTTGGGGGTCAAATTTTGGGCAAAAACTGGAAACTTGTGAAATTCGGATATTTTGGGCACTGGTTATTTGGGCGGACACTTTTACCGTGTAATCAGGCAAACTTCCAACATGCCTGGTGGGATCAAGTATCAAACTTGGTGGGTGTGCTTCCCATGAGATACATTAACCCTATTGATTTGTGTAGAGTATGTGTCATTTTTGTGCATAAAGTTTGAAACTTGTGAAATTCCTGGAAACACTTTACCTTTGAATCAGGCAAAGTCCAACATGCTGGTGGGATCAAGTTCACACTTGGTCTGTGTGCTTCCCATGATGAGTACATGAACTCTATTTATTTTGTACCCAGTTTCACAGTCCAAGCGTCCATCATATCCTTGGGGGAAAAATTCTGTATTTTGGCAGACTTACTTTTACCTGTAATCGGGCTATGTCCAACTGCTGGCTGGTCATGAAACATGCCCAGTACATTATTGCTATTGATCTCAGTTCACGCATGAGACTGGTGGTAGGGGAAATTACGAACTTGAGCACAACCATCCCGTTGTGTCCAAGTAATCACTACGCCTTCTGGCTCTCTGGTTAAAAAGTGATGACGTTTAAATTAGGCCGGTGGGGGGGGGGGGGAGAATCCGTTTCTTTTTACCCCGAAACTGTTCATGTGACACTACTTTCAGTGGCGCACGTAAACTAGGAACAGGCTTATTGGTCTTGTTGGAAGGTTAAGTTGTGGCTCCCAAAAGAAGCCCTGTTAGAAACTTCGTTTATAGCATTTTGAATTATTGGATAGATTGATTTGAGTGAGAATTCCTTGGACTTCAAGCTGTTGGTCCTTATCCTTTTATTTGCTTCTCTTTAGAACCATTAATTATGCAGTCATAGTTGAGGTTCTTACCAATTGACCCTCTTCGCAGTTGTTGCCTGACTAATGTTCAATGGTATAGGAATGAGCTTGTCCAGGCAGTAATATTTCCATAGAAATGTAAAAGAATTGCTACGCCACAAACTCTGCTTGTTAGTGAACTTCATGCATGATCTGATTTGCTGATGTGGGCCGTATAGGTGTGCGTATACTGTAATGAGATAATTGATAAGATGACACCTAAAGAAATGAATATACAATCTGTTCCTGTTGTGCAGTCATTAAAAAAACGGCCTCTCCACGGTACCCCCCGCACAGTTCATATGTCACAACCATTCCCACATACAGGGTAAACCCTATCAGCATGAAATAGTCTGCACCAGCACACTTGTGTTAGCAGTTGGGGAGAATTGCAGAACAAACCTGTATGCTGTCTATAGTTTTGTGTACAAAAACTGACTGCTACCAGCTTCTTCCAAAAGTGTGTAGCCATTTTGCTCATTTTAGGAGCATTTTGGCGATGCTACACCAGCTATTCGATGCTGAAAATTACGTATGCAGACTGCTGCATCCACACGAGTAGTGGGTACAGTGCTACCGGCATTATTCATGACTACCACACTAGTGGCTAGTCCTGAAACTGAAGTATGTCAAAAATTTAGTGATGCTGGCATTGGGATGCTGATTGCTTGAAACATGGGTTTTTGTGCCTCTGGAGAAGAAGGGGGAGTGGGGTTGGCAGACATGACTTCTCAACATTTGATGCTTTCGGCTGACACCAAAATGCTGAGACCCCAAAATTTGCTTCAGCCCCCTCAGCTCGATACAGGATGGGGGGGGGGTTTACCCTCAGAGGCTTTGCCCTGGTTATGCATGCCTGCATCAGGAAGATGTCCACTACTATAAAGCTGGGGTGCCATGACCTTGGGCTAATAAATATATACTAGAGCACAATGGTGTTGCTGAGCTCAAAAATGCACGAATTGTACCAAGACGGAATGTACATTTGGATGAATGTTCAAGATCATGAGGGTCAGGGCGTTTCAAACACAATGGCATATTATTGTGCCCCTTTATTATTCTGACCATTGTCTTCATATGACCAAGTTGTCTTAGCGTCAATAAATATTCCCACATAATGGGCTGCAGTGCCAACAGTAACGCTGGGCCGGGTCTCGTACAAATCCCTGGGCACCCTGAAGGTACAGCTATAGACCATCACTATAACTAACATCAGTACTGTGCAACAGAATTTGTAGGAGAAGATACAAGATTTTGCAGTATTCCATATATTGGGCCTTGTGTCGGCTACCTGCAACAGTTATATCCGTTGAGGGTTGTTGTACAGTAACTACAGATACGGATACAGATAGGGCTCACACTTAGCATTTGGACCTAAATTCCTGTGCACCATGAGGCATGGCAACTGGACCACCATTTTGACTAACATGACCACTGGGCAACAAAAATTTGTAGGAAGGATAGATACAAGATTTGCAGTGTTTCATAGATGGGCCCTGAGGCCCGAACTGGGCCTTGAGCCCAAAATCCCTGAACTCCCAAAGGCCCTCTACCCACGGACCATCACTTTGTTAACATTGAAGATAATCATGAAATCTTGTGAGAGAAGATGCATTTAAGTACCATTGTGTTGAAATTGATAAAATGGGCCCACGGGCCATATGGGACTTATTAGACCAAAAATCCTGAACACCTCAGAGGGTCGGCTGTTCTACCATCATTATGACCGAATGTCGGTGCATGAAATTCGTAAGAGGAGAATCATTTTGCATTATTCCAAATGACGAGGCCCCAGGGCCCACACTGGGCCTTGGGACCTAAATCATGGGCCTGAAGGTACAGCTATTGAACCACCATTTATCACTGAACATCAGCACTGTGCATTAAAATATGTAGGAGATGCAAGATTTGCGGGGTATTTTATATAAAGGACCCTAGGGCCCAAACTGGGCCTTGAGCCCCAGGAATTCCTGAACACCCCCCTGATGGCACCTCCCCAAAGGACCCCATTACAGGTACTTTTTGAAGAACATCAATGATCTTGTGGAGGAGAAGCATTCAATACTATGTGTTGTGAAATTTTCCTTAGATGGGCCCTCAGGCCAAGTGGGACCTTGGACCAAGAATTCCTGAAACACCCAAAGGTACGGCTGTTAGACCATCATTATGACAACATCGGCACTCTGCACCAAAATTTGTCGGAGATACAATTTGAAATTTTACAAATTAATGGCCTCTACTGCCCCTTAATGACCTTTACCGACCTCACAAAGACAAACATGTCCCATGGGTCAATACACATTGTGCAAGTTTGGTCAAAATCCATCACAGAATGACTGTTGGGGGCCAAAAAAGGAGTTTCAAACACACTTGATTAGATAGGAGATAGATAGATAGATAGGGACAGATAGACTAGAGTGACATGCAGATTCCAAACGCTCAACCAGCATAGCTGCGTTTGAGATATAATAACGTGTTCCACCCCTGTAACCTATTGGAGGAATTTGTTAAGTAGGATCTTGGGGTCCTTCCCACCACCCACATCTAAACTCCATTATTCTCTACTTTCATCATCACTTCTAACTATTACGGTATTTGGGTTAGAAATCAGGGGGAATGTCAAATCCGAGGATGGCCAACTTTGTGCTTCCTGCTCGCTCCCATTACTACACCCAAAAATAATTAATTGGTATACCAAATGAGCATTGGGGGTTGTATTGGATCTGTGTGAAACTGAAAAATCTCTAGTAGATCCACATCAAATTGACATGATTTGCGATTTTTAGATGAAAATTATACCGGGGCCAAAAACTATGTAACGTAGGTAGTGCAAAGTAAGTTCACCTCACTCCCCCTCAATAATAACAATGAGTTATACCCCGTTCTTTAATCAGTTGGTGTGAATATGCCACACTTTGGTAACAATTCATGCAGAGTGAATGGGGTCAAGCTGGGTTGGGTGGGTGTGTCAGGTGAAATCTGCATCGAAAAAAAAATTACTGCCAAACTTCCACCAATTTATAGGAATTGTCTAGTAGTTATTTACTGAATATTATTTAGGTTGTACTGTATATTACTCAGTGATGAAAGCCTTATGACCAGCCACAGTTTGCCGGCATGTCACAGATATTCACACGTGTGTTTGTAGAATGTCTGCACCAATCTACTCAAGAAACCTGATATCTTCGGCCATGCTTGGCTATCTAATAACTGTAAGTGAGCAGTGGAGCTTGACAGTGTCAACCCTTATTACTCCTGTAAAAAAAGGACGGCTTGTGGAAAGAATTATAATGTTCTTACAATTAAATTGTATGCACAGGCCTCCAGTACAGTGCTTGCAGTCGCTGTCGGGAAATGACTTGAAATGAAAGCGCTGGTATAAATGTGGATGTTATTGTTGGAAAGTGCAATATCGTCACGACAGCAACAGGCATAGAGTCTGGACCACAGACTAAACGTGGTCTGCATGAATTACAAGTAGTTCACGAGGTCTCAAACACGAAAAAAAAATTGTCAGTGTCCAAGTGTTCATGTGCAAGATGTTAGTCCAACTTGAGAAGCTGCCAATGGGGACAGGTTCTGATGATACTGTTATGTAGGAAGACCTAAGGAAGCATATTGCTACACACACGTACTTACCGCAGCAGAACGGAAACCGGCAGAATGAACTGTCACAATCTGGAATAGATTGGCTTGCTGTTCCCCCCCCAACAACCCCCCCCACCATAACACACGAAACCGACAGTGAAGGCTGGCTCCCGTACATCCCCTCCCCAATAGTTACCAAGCTGTTCTGGCTTCATTCTTTTCTTTTCACCGGTGCATAATTCCCATGTCAACAGGACTTCGCTATCTGCCTCCCTTTTATCAACTCAAAAACAGCTGTTTGGGTCCAGACTATGATAATCCAAGTTTAGAGCAAAATGTACCTCAAATTCGAATTCATTTCACCTTTGTCTACAAGCAAGGTGGCCAGAAACATTGAACTGGTACGGAGTGGGCCCTTGTAGCGAGTCAACAATTGATCAGGCGGTATATATCTGTAAAGTGCTTACTTGAGCAAAAGTCTTCGACCTGGAAGAGAGCTACACGGACGACGATATCATAATATATTTTTTTCTCTCTGGATTACAGACAGTGATCCATTCGAGAGTCCTACTGGTCCTGAAGATGGGACACGCAGCTCTAGCACGACAAAGCCACCACCTTCACCATAGACCAAAGCAGATAGAATCCAAAGAAATCACAGACCTGTTCAAAATACTGCCCAGAAACAGACGACCCAAAATATCAGGTCATAGTTCTGCGGGAATGATACCTCTATCACCTAACATATGCTGTTCTACACCCTCCAGAGTCACTGGAATTGGCATATTTATTGCGCTGGGAGCTGGCCACCATCATCACTTCATTCACAACTGGTCAGCCTCACTAGAATGTCACCAAAAAAAAAGACTCTAGAAAGCTAGCTTGCTGGGGATGGTCTTCAGGTTAATTAGACCTTTGCTTACTTGTGATTTTTTAGTTACAGTTACAAACCTCTTTTGGCTGCTGGTTTTGAGGGAATTTGGTCACTTTGTGACGATTTTCAGACAAAGCCTAACAACCTAGTCAACTATAATCCTCTCTTGAGGTACGTTTTAGCTACATGAAACAGAGAGGGCCAAAGGGAATATTTGTTAGGAGTTAAGACTTTACATTTGTTTGGGAGAGTGGTGAATCTGTTTACACATTTTCAACAATCCACAACATTCAAGGCCAGTTGAGCTTCTGGCAACAAAAACTCAAAATTAGCCATCCTGCCCCCATCTCATTTTGCCAGGCGAAGCATCGGTTGCGCGACATGACCGAGCCTACAAATGGCCAAAAACTGGCAAAATAAGCTCATTTTGTGTAAAAGTTGCAGGTTCCAATATGGGGCAAGTATTCATAATTCGCTGATTCACAAACCCATGCTGTTTTCTTGTGGAATCCAGATGGTAGCTATTGTTACCCTCTCCCCCCCCCCCTCCCCCCCATCCACCCTTTTTTGCTGCATGCCCGAGCAATCGGGTTACCTAGTCAGAAGTAGTGGGTGTGGGGTGTTATGGTCGCAAAACACTTTCCAGGTATTCAAAAATCACAGTAGCATACAGTACATGACTATACAGTACCAGTATCAGCTAGCCCGGGCCAATGCAGTGTGCAGTAGTACTTACACCCAGCAGTGCATAAAAAGTACGCACAGAACAGGCTTGTAGTTTAGAACAGTGATCCTCCCGTGAAGAGCGGCCACACTCTAACCATAGTAACAACGATATCATTCATTGCTCACAGCGCAAACCCAATAGTGCCGTTGGTCACATGTGAACGAAACGCTGAAATGCAGACCAATCCGTGAGTGATAAACTATCCGATGAACCCATTTGATACCACTGTTGACTGAACAGGATAATTTACATGCGACGTCACAGCCCATTCAGCTCCCAGCCGCTCCAAACCGCTGTTAATTATGGCTTTTTTATTTTTTTGTATTGTGTGACTACTGCCCAATTTCATCGTAATACATTATAGTTATCGTTATCCTTTACAATGTGACTGGGGATCCACTCAGTTGCAACTTATATCCCCACCCACACCCAACTGTATATCATTCATTCATGAGTGTTATCGTTACGCTTCCATACTCGCTGGGCATAGAATAATTTACTCTCCTTTAACAGAATGCTGAACTGTCAGACATTCCTAGGATATGCCACGCTGGAGGGTAGTTTGCCCTACTGTATGGCAGGCCAGTACCAAGTGACCATTCAACACTGTTCCTTTCTCCCGAAAATACTGAACTTGCTGCAGCCATATTCTCTTCCTCCAGCTAGTTTTGAGAATGTAGTCAATAGCCAATAGCCTCTTCCATGGTTGTATTTAAAGTGCAATGCTTATCACTCAAGAGCTCGGAGGTGCTGGCAAAATCTTGCCATCGCTCTATCAATCATCCTTTTTTTAAACTGTCAACACTTTTCCAAAACAAACGCAGGTTTTCGTCCCTGTTTTGCTATGCTATTCGTATGATTATAGGAACATCTGTAAAGTTTTGTGCGATGGGATGTGTAGTTTTCTTCCAGGGGATTTCGAAAGGTTGTTTTGCACACTGTTTTCTGCAACGGTGCAAACGGACAGTGTCACCCCTCTTGCCGTTGACCCCAATGAGTATTATCATCGTCATTCTGTAACCTTGAATCTAGGCTTCACCAATTGATCAGGTGGCTGGCTGTTGACGACCTCTCAGGTAGTCTGTCCTCGGCAAGTTCAATTTTTGTGGCGTTTTGAAATATCTGTTTTAAATAACACCAATGGTTGGGGCTCATGAAGCCAGTGGTGTAGTCGGTATGGCTGTGTTAGAACAGTGAGGATGGCCCGATCTCACACTTGTGTCCACATGTTTTCAAATTCCCCCTTTGATCCACTGGAAAATGGCCGAAAGGTCAGTTTTAGTGCAATATGTAGTAGTATAATTGATTCAACGCATGTTGGTGACCATTTGGAAGAATGGGCTATTGATCCTCTTCAGATTGACATGCTGACACGATCGGCTTTTTTTGAATGCCTAATTGCCTAGATGTTATTTGAACATGGAAAGGTGTTTCATTGCATGCAACCTGCGTGCCATGGTCTTGGAAACGAATACCATGTGCCGATGTGTTGTTACTGCATTATAACCAATCAATGGAATGTCCATGCAGTAATACAGTGCTTACCAATAATTGGGCTATTAGTTTTCTATTTTCTGGGAGCCGCTTGGTATTGAAGATGAGTGTTACAGTGACCAACTCTCCCACACTGTGCTGGCGTAAACTACCGTATAGGCCTAACACCCTTTTAAGAAGTGCCGAGTTTCATTCAGAAATTTATGTCAAGAAACTGAAGAAAGAGTCATATCCCCTCAGTTGCCAAAGTAACACTGTTTCTGTATGACCACCATTCCTATTTAGTCCCATTTGATTCCTAATTACACCCGGCCTTTCCTGCGCTTCTATGCGAGGTCTGCATGCAGTATTATCCTCTACCACGGGGTACTCTACCCTGCGTGGAAGTAATCCTACCCAGGCAGTGTCAACAGACAGTGGCTAATGAAGTCCACTGCCTTGTGGAATTGGTTGTTAGGTGACCTAGCTGGGTGGGAGTCTCCAACAATGTATTGATTGTATTTGCCTTATGATTGCTGCTTGTAGCAAGTTGATACCATGATCAGAGTGAGATTTGCCAGGGTATCGCCCTTGGAGCAATAAATATCTGGCATTAAAGCACATAACTCATCTGTACCTGCTTTAGCCTGCATAGAATAGGAGTCCTGGTGTAGAATCTCAAAATACTAATGTAGGTATGTCTATTGTCAATCTCTAAAATTTATAGTTTGTTGCCTTTTCTGAAGGTACAGTATATCAGCAGTTGTATGAATCCTGTAGGCATTTAAAAAAGGGGGAGAGGGTTGGTTTTTCACACTTTTTTTGCTTGGTAAAACAATAACGCAGCAACTCTGCGTATTGATTCCTTGTCCTCCCCCCCCCCCCCCCCCGACATGTGTCCCCTTACAAGGTTTGTGGCATCACCATGATGATTCAGCTATATCAAACCCTGCAAGATTGGGGTTGCCAACTCAACCACAACTTGACACACACGACCCAATCACCACCTGCAATATTTACTACCGCAAGAGATGCTTGTTGCTTTTGACCAAGGTCAAACAGTTAATCCATCCTAGGCAATTGCAGTAAACGACTGAAAAATAAACCTGTACGTAAGTGTACCCTTGAAGAGAGAGGTAAGTTACGATTCATACCAGTGAGTAACACTGAGTCGGCAGACTGCAGGCAAGGCTAAATGATGAGGATCACTTTAGCGAATTTATCACTCATAATAACTGGTGTGTCAAAGCAATAGATTTGAATGAAGTGGCAGTTCTTTGAATCGGGATGACCATCCTCACACATAAAGCAATTGTAAAAACAAAATTCTCTTTTCGAAGTATAAGTGTGGGGGAAGATAAGTTCATTCTGCTACAGGCCTTATATTGTCATTGCATCCCTCCACTACCCTGGACATAGTTAGTCATTGTAGGTACATTCAGTGTCCATAGCAGTGTCCTCACATGTTGTTCATTGTACCATATGTCGTTAATCACGAATGTGACGAGGGTAATTCATTCCATTAAATTCGTTTTCAAATTCATACAGCAGATAGTCTGTGGTCTTTTAAAGTGACTGTGGGGTGTATCAATTTTTCAGGCACAAAAGTGACTGAGGGGTGCATCATTTTGTTGACCCACCTAAATGCAATAACTCACCTTGTCTGGGGTACAACGGGTGGGTCATGCAATTGACCAGTGCATAACAACTGGGTTGAAATACTTGTATCAATAGCCATTTTAACCAGTCCATCCCACAGTCAAATGTTCTTATTGCCATTTTTAGGGTCGAACTTTTCACGAGGCTTTCAAATCACATATTCCCTCCCTACATTGGTGGGGTAATAATGGTCCACCCCATGCTGCACCTCACATAACAAATGTATCTGGCTGCATGATAATCATACTAATAGATAATGGAAACAGACAAGATCTTGCATTTTTCTAGTGCTGTGGATATATTATATTAATATGCCCATGTTTAGACATTTCTGAATTATGTGGGCTCATTTATGTTGATCCAGTAAAGACTTCTGGCCAATTGTTAAAAGGGGATTATCCGGCCTAAACCACTTTTCCAAATAGTCACTCATGTGCCTGACCCCCCATGCAACCAGATGAGATAGGCACTGGGGAAAAAGAAAGGGGGGGGGGGGAGATATTTATAGACTCGAAACCCCTACTCATTTCTGCCTGGGGTAAGGGTAATGCCCTCGTTTTTTGCTCAATAGCGAAAATGCCACAATGTTGTGTCCTTTCCCACTTTCAGAAGCTTACTTGCCCCTTGCTTTCTTCTTCCCAAATACCTCGTCACTGCTTCTACAACACACCCTACAGTTCAATCCCCTCATTAGGGTTCTTCTTGTCTATGAATAGGTAAGAAAACAGGAATAATACCCAGATAGTCAGTACGCCTGCAAGTAATTTACAGCTGGAAGTGTGCTTACAGAGAAGTGTTAACTTTAAATGTAAACTATCAGATAATCAGTAGAATGGGTGCACTCAGAGAATAATTGGATTCCACACTCTCAGTCCTCTGAGCATTGCCATGCCAGTCCATTCCAACACTGAATGTCTGACAGGCAGTCAAAAGTTTTATTGTGTGTTTACTGGCTCACAACCTCACACCACAACTTAAGATATTAAATCCTTTTGGGGATTGGGCCAGACCAATTTTGACCAGCCAAACAGAGGGCTTATTAAAGTTACACACCAATGCAGGCAAGGAGTTGAAGAGGATGGGGTGTGCCCCGCCATATGTTGTTCGAAGTTTAATCCAGGACCCTCCTGGGTTTGCATTTCTGCTGTAATAACTAGTCAAATGGGAAATTTGAAGATCATAACAACCGTTTTTCAATTTCAATAATGTCAAGCACAACTTGGGCATTCCCTTCCCTCCCCGTCGAGTAGATATAACATAAGCCTATGGAAAAATTGCCAGATTCCCCCCCCCCCCCCCCCCCCCCCCTCGCACCCTCCCATTGATATCCATGGTTACTTAGCCCAGTTTTGTACCTTCCTTGAGAAAATGCTACCGGTATTACATGTAAAATATAACACTAATAGAGAGGAAGAATCTGAAAGAAGAGGCGTTTCTTTCTGCCTTGCAACTAGGAATTTGTGCATGCAAGACCAAAATTCCCACCCCACCCGTTGCAACACCACAGAACTGAATCAGGAGGTACATAAGCTGGTCACTGTGCTAGTCCAATAGCAGACATATCAGAAATAATCTAAATGACATTCCAGAATTTGTAAAAACTGTCTTTCACGGGGGGATACTTGTGTATTGGGAAGGGGGGAGAGGGGAGTGGAAGCACCCCAGATTTTATGAAGAGGGCGAACACAACACTTCGGTGGTCGAAAATATAACACTATTAATGAAGGGAGTCAGGGTAGGAAACGTTTGTTCATTTCGGGGCTATTTAAAAAAAAAAAAAAATTGCACCCCTCAATCCCATTTCGGGTGGCTACTTTGGGATTTTCTGGTGCTAAATTGGCCTAACCATTGAAAAGTGTCCCAAATGCATTGCTCAAGCCAGCAATTGGTTAGCTATCAATACGCGCACACACTGTTTGTGTTCAACAATGCATTCCAAACATCTTTTCCACATATATGTGTGGCAGTAGTACTAGGGTATTTTTTCACCAATCAAACAAAACGATCCTTTTGGCTGCAGGGCCATTTTATAATTGTTGTAGAGGTCGTACTCAGTCAAATGGCCGCGAAATGGTAAATTCCGGTAGCCACCTAACTTTCAGTTTACTACTACTGCCGCGCACGCACTTGCAAGATAGAAATGAATTGCCCCCGCCATGTTTCTCAGCTAGTTTAAATCCAAGTCTTTTCCAGTTGGTATTTTATTTTCTGTCTGTTTTAGAACAGCTTTTGTGGACTTTGTACACTGCTTCGATTCTCTCTGGCGAAATTGATCAGAACCGTACAGCTTATCTCTACCTCACTACACCTCTGACAGTGTTCACGAACGAATATGCCAATATCGGATGTTACCGATTACCGATTATTTTTTCCATAATCGTCCCGATACCGATTACCGATCACCGATTATTCAATCACACTTACAGTTTCACATTCATTACTGCCTAAGGCAACGTCCCTGAGTTAAATCCCACATAGACCTACAGGGTAGTCATAATTCAGATTCAGTTTCAAGTCAGAACTTATCGGATTTCCATCCTTTTTTTTTGTCATGCATTGTTTCGGTTCCGCGTTGAAGGTAACAAATAATATACTCCAGCTTTCGAAATGAATATGAAGCCCGAAACTTTTGTGAATATCATAAGCAAGCTGGGCGGCCAGCTGCAACGGGACCTGAAATCCTTTCCGTGCACACCTACCGTCACAATCAGCAGTGTGTATTGTGTACACAATTGTAGTGCGTACATCAACGTTCGATCATCTCTCCACAAACACTTAACGTCCATGGGGTTTTGTCCCATTGCCCTTGGTTTAGACCGGAACACTCGAGGCGGTAGCGGTCGCTGATCCACTAACATGTTTGCTGGTGGCCTGTGACTCGCGTAGACCCACTGTACTCATGCCATGTATAAATGGTTTAATTCACCAATTTCTCGCTGGGTACAAACGATGATAATTATTAGTTTTCGCATGATTTTAGCACATCACAATCAAATTCCAGGCCCGTGTCTTGCTTTGCTCGAAACCATGACCATGCCAAATCGAGGCATTGTTATGGTAGCAGCACATGCCAATTCGTATTTGAGTGGTGTCTCATGTCCTATGTGGCAGTGTATAGCGCGCTGCACAGTACATATAACCTAGTTATGTTACGGCTGAATGACGATCGTTTTGTGAGTTTTTTTATCGGGGAGGGCGGATTTCGTAGGGGGGGGGGATGTCCAGCGCTTGTGGAAATGTGGCAAGACTTTTTGGCTTCAACCGTTGGTGATTTTGAATGGGTGGTTACGTACATTGTGGTCCAATTTATGGATGTTGGTGCGCGTAGTTACGGGTGCGATTTTTGCTCAATATGGTCCTGCCATTTTGCGCAACCCCCTCCTCTGATCGATTTCGGGTGCTGTTTTTGGACTTTCGGGTGCGGAAATCGCCTCCGCACCCCTGTTTTTTTTCCGACGCTGAGAGGAGGTATACGCAAGAAGAGGCGTTTCTTCCTTTCTCTCTGCCTTGCAATAGGAATTTGTCGATAAATGCAGTGATGCATGCTTTCCAAATAGGCTACATTTTTCAATTTTCATAAGCTGCCTATGAAACCTGGGGGGGGGGCTACGTGCAAGATAAAGGATTGTCCTATGTTACCTGATTGACCTTGACCTGATACCAAAAACAATAGCATTAATTAGTTATCATGCATTACACAGCGCAGATGTCAAATGGCCAAAGGCTTGTCCACAATAATGGGGAAAAAGTTGATCATGGAGGTCAAAATGTCACTTTTGCTTTGAAACAATATCTATGGTTTTCATGGTCTATTGGGTGTCATCATTAATCTGAGGTAAAATATAAGATACTTACCGCAGCCCATTTTGAAAATGGGCAATCACGACAAATTTTAGATGCCAAATGTTGTAACTAAACGCGTGTAACATGGACGGACACATAGTTACGGGACTCCGGCAACTGTACATTCCAAGTTAAATCTTCCTTCTACAATATAATTTTGATGATAAACATGTGAATATGCGTGTTTTATAAGAAAAGACGCATGTGGAGAATTATTCAATTTTTTAATAACCGGAAACATTTATTGCTGAAAATTGTCAAATTTCGTAATGCTAAACTGCCATTAGTTATAGATTACATTTAATGTATTTATGGGGTGGAGTTTGACCCGAAATAATACAATTAAATATCACCTAAAGGGAAATTACCATTTTCCCTTCCTACAGCTCGAAATATTTTTATCACTGAATTTCATTGAGAGTATCTACCCACCAACAGTGGGGTAACGTATGTAACAATACATGTTGGACGGACATGTGGACGACCCATAAATATAATACCCTAGTTTAAGTATATTAACTTGTTGAAAGCACTTTCTTGAGGGTTACACAGACAGATGTAATGATGTTGATCAAACCGTACTGTCGAATAGATATCTGATGATTAGCTGAATTTTCGAATGATTTGACTGTAACGTATGTAACATAAATTTGTACGACATGTGGACGGACCATAACTATGAATACACCGAGTTTAAGTAATATGCACTAGAACTTGTTGAAGCATTTCTTTAGGGTACACACATATAGATGTGATTTTGGTGGATAAACAGTACTGTCCAGAATATAAAGATATATGGTGGAAAAGCCTGAATTTTAAAAAATGATTTTACTGAACGTATGTAACAATAATGTTGGCGGACGTAAAATACAACAAATCACCTTACCGTAATTTAGGTTTATTCAAACAATTGAAATAATCCATGATATAGTGTGAGTGTTGTTTATACAGTACTCATACTGGATTATGATTGATTGTCACTTATGTAACAATGATGGTGGACGACATGTCAATTGATCTGAGAATGTACTACTGTACCATACCTAACCCATAAACCTAGGACCCCAGAAGATCACTTTCAACTGTGTTGTCAAAATGAATGGCAACTGCCGCAGAAACAAAGCAACTTTTCTTCTCACCCATCAACCACTACAGCAGCTTCTAACACAGCCAGTACAAGATCCAAATTAAACCTTTGTCTGTTCAGTACAGTGCTCACTAGTTAACCATGCTGATGTTTTATTTCTCCAAAGCCACATATTCTTTATTTTCCTCACATCAAAATGTATTTTTTTTTCGGGTTTACAGGTCCTTCACATGTGTCGGTGGAGAATCCATCCACAATCGTATGAACATCAATCAAAGTCTAAAAAATGTTTATAAACAAATATTGTTTTCCTTTTTTATGTGTACATGTGGGACACTGATCAATTTTATGCAATATCTGGACACTGCAGTATGTCAGCTGTAAACCTCTACCTGTAAACCTCTACTGGATACATAACACGTCAAAAGTCTCTCTTTCAAAAAACATGAACGATAAGCACATCAATTTGGTGCAACATTTTGGCATGTCACCCATATGATAACTGATGCACACATCGTTGGAATAGACAGTAAGCCAAGACAGGCAAAATATTAGTTCCTGTAGTATATGCGCTAGTTTCAGCACCATCCATGCACTGTTGATTTGCAACCATCTACATGATAATGCACACCCCTCCGAAAGAAAAATAACTTTGCTCAAAAATTACAACCAACATCAACTGTTTGTGGTGACAACATGTCGCATCTGCAGATATACAGGGCTGACGTTAATGTCTGGATGTGATTAGACAGGCCCAGGCATGTGCTGCCAATTCATTGCTCGCTGGTTACATTGCCTATCTTCAAGTTTTGTAAAGATTCGTTCAATGGTAGCCATTTCGGCCCCATGAAAATGGGCCCATTACCACAAAGAGTGACAGGCCCATAAAATATGGTACGATGTATCTGGCGGTGAACCCGTGTCAATGTCATCTCTGTGCGGCCAATCGTACGACAGGCTTCCAGCAGACCCGACAGCGATTAAGGAACTTGAACTTTTATTCTTGTGCCCCTGAAACCTTGTGAAGAACCCTGCCATGTATACGGTCAGGAATTGTCGTAAAAACCGGCGTAGTAGTGTTCTTAGACAGGGCTGGTGAAAATAAAACATAGCTCGTATTTTTTGAGTACTTGCCGACAAGATGTGGATCCATACAAGGTCCAGCAGTGCAAACCTTGATACTGCAACTATCGTCAGTTGTGAACCTTCGCTGGAGCACAGAATAAGACTGCCTCTGTGGCTGACGGCAGTGTGGAGGGGTGATTTCATGCAGACATTGTCGTTTTTTTTCCCTGCTCCATTATCCTCAATACTGAGCGCCCAGCGAAAACGTAACCAGGTCCATTTTAAATTCTTCCCTATGACATGACTGATCGGCGATTTGATTCCTGGCTCCCCCAGGTGAAAAGCTCTCCTGCTAGCTACTACTCGTTAAAGGGAAAGGTCTAAGCCAATATTTGCATTGAAATCATGCCAATGAAACCGTGCTGCAAAGCATGCTCAGACTTAGCGATTCATATCTCATTCATCCACAACTAAACGACAATTTTCAAATTGGCAACATTTGATGACAGATCTAAACCAATTATAAAGTAAAATGTGATGATATTTTAATTACAAAAAGTGCACTATGACAGTTTTTACAGTACAAACAGCTGAATACATATTGATACTCACTTGGTGGGCACTGGAAATGTGTCCCTCAGGGAAGGTCCACTTCTGACCATGCCCACTCCCGCTACGTCCAAGGGTCCACCTTGCTCGCTGATCATTGGTCGGAGCAATTCGAGCACCGTCGGTTATCATGGTCCTCATCAACTTCCACACCTCCAGGAACAGGCTACCTCCAGCGACTAGAACAGGAAGAAAACACTTCTCTCACTTATTCACTTGACAATTTCACATGGCTTAGCTACTATTTTTGGAGGGCATTAGATTGTTCGTATGACCAGACCAGACCATTTTACCAGGATCCCATACGTGCATCAGGCACAGGATGTCCATTTTTCTTGGATTTTTATAGGCATAAAGAAAGCGGGAATTAAAAGCATGAAGCCATCTCCTATTTTAAAAATAACAAAACTTAATCTCAAAGCCAAAAGGAAAACAGATGCCCGAGCATACTCTTTGTGACTGTCTTCTGTGGACAGTGTAAATTATGCACTGTACGTGTCTTGGTCCCACTACTACCACTCAAACTTATTTAACCTTTTGCTTGAAAAATTTCACAATCTCCTAACCATATAAACTCTGAACATGACACCTACCACTCTGTCCTAGATGACCTCTCGTTTGTTGGTCGAGTATCCTGTCCTGGCCGAACCTTCACAACTGTCGCCCCTGCTGCATCTGCTAAAAACAGACTAAGAAAAAGTGACACTTGGTTCCATAATGGTTACCAGACACTGATTTCTTTACCAAGGCAGATGCTGATCGAAGTTTCCTTCCATTGTACATTGCAAGAGTATCGCCATTCAACGCCCTATCGATCAGTGAACTCCAGGATCAGACCACTTCTAGAAACCTGGAGGAGCCAGGAGATTCAATGTCCACCGTAACTGGCTTAACAGCCGACGACGAGACTTATTGCAAGTACCCCGCCTGCCACCCCCGAAACCAATCCCATCCAAAATGTCCATAAGTCCACTGCCCGATAGCAAAACCAGGAATCCAGTCCAAGAACCCTTCTCGCCCTCACAACTGCATCACCACCTGTTGGCAAAGACCGGCCTTGTGGAATCGAACCCGGACCTAATGCAATGCAGTGTCACTGATACCGCCGGGGCCTCCTCCCCGCCCATGTCGATTGCACCAATCGCTTCATTTTTCATTCTTCGCAGATAACCCTTGAGGGTTATGTCCCCCGCATATCCTTCCAATACAACTTACCAACATTAGCAACATCGAGAGCCAGAGGTTGGTCATCGTTGTTTAACGCCCCGGCAGATCTTCTTATCAGTAGCAGCCTCACATGGTCTTCTCTGGTTGCCCGTATGACCTGTTGATCGTCGTGTCCCTCTCAGTCCACCCAGACTCCAGTATGTTCTCTGTTGATACAACTCCTCAGAGAGCGTCATGGCAGGCTGGGTCAGAAACAGGATATCCGCTTTGTCTTCAGCTTGGACGGAGATATGCCAACGCAACATGATCTTCCGGGTACCGGGCATAGTAGCAATTGCTGATCGGCCTGGGCGATCACGAGCAATCGAGGGCCATTTTTCACAAGTAAAAGACTCGACTACATGATTACACTTCCCCCTCATCAACATCTTTCGTTCATCAATCTTTGTACACAGAATCATAGACTGACTGAGCATCATTACGAATAACGCCTGCTTTCTACGGACTGCCCGTAGCAATGGAGTTCTTCAAAAAACTCCACCTTCTCCATCACATGGGTTTTTATTCCCGTGGCGTGAACCGAAGTAATGTCGTTCGACAGTCGTGATTTCAAGGTCTGCACTGGCACATGATAATCCTCAGTGGGGTTTTTGGATTTTTATTGAGCTGAACATCCACAGAAATTCGATTAGCCTGCTCGTAGACAGCAAACGACTTTCTGGAGATGTTCAACCGCGACTTGTACGAAGCATTGTACCGCTGGGCATCATGCTTCAAGTCTCTGACAATATATCAATGGCCTCTCTGACAGGACTACCTACCACATTACACTGTTATTAAACTACCATGGATGAATGGTCACTTTGAAACGTTGTGCCAATGTGCAGCTTGCACTTTCATTCTGCATGAGGCAACTGTCATTTTCGGCAAAGTCCATTACCATTACAATTGTTCGGCAGGAGGATTCCTACTGAGCTGTAAATTGCATTGCTCCACTTTGCTGGAACAAATTGCACGGGAATGGCGTCATCAATGACTTGAGGCTGGTTGCCAAGTCATTCACGTGTGCCATTTTAACCGTTTCATTGTCACATGCTTTCGTCCATCAACATCAGTAGGGCCCCCACTGTTGCCAGGAGATCGCCTTCTCTTTACCTTTGCCTTAAAAGGGAGCTAGATAGTCGTCCAACTTGGTCAGGTGCCACACTCTCCCCACAATTGCGATCAATACAAACCAACTTCTGAACCTGCATCATTTTGGCATAGAGTGATGTCAGAAGCATGATATTTTCACTAATAGTGCGCCCTTTATATGGGCTACGACCGCTTTTCTCGATTCCCCCCAGTACCTTACCGCTAGCTCAACATTCGTACATTGCTCACCCAGGCACTGGTATAGCTTTGCCTTATCTGGAGCAAGATGTGCCTCGGACGAAGATCCAAACTTTGAAAGGCTGATCTCTGCATCTGAATTCTCGCACAAAAATCTTTTGTGTGTTTTGCTGCAAAGATTTTGGAGCACATGGTTGGCATTTCACAGTCACCATCAGCCATTTTTTGTCGGCATTACTGTCTAAAACGGCAGGCTTTCTGTATTGTCTGCACAAGCATTTGCCACAACTTGGCTGATGGCATCCTACCTTCGCTTCGCACTTTCTTTCAACATTGCTCCTGAACGGCCCAAACGTCGCATCTTGTGAGTTATTTCCGCGAATACCAAGCGTGCCTAGATGCCGCGCTTTTCAGGCCGTGCTTTGGCACTAGCTGGTTTGTCATTTTTGCATACAAAGTAACGGTTCTTAGCAGGAGCTAAGGATTTTCTGTAGTTTCTGCTCAATGCTGAGAATACATCAAGGTTTATACTGACATTAACGCTAACGCCATGTCTCTCTAGTTCGCTGGCCTGTTCTGGTAGTTGCAGGGCAATTAGGCTTTACACAGCAGCATATACTTGCTGGCGAATTTGCCTTGGCATTCTGCTCTTAGCCTCGTGAAATGGCCTTCGTCTTGCACCTGCTGTTCCAAAACCTATTCTCCTGCTGCCAACCCACGCGCGGGATCCCTTTTCCGCTTTGCATTCCTTTCTCTAATTGCGTCTTTTTTTTTTGCGCTGACTTTTAGCCCGCTCCTCCTTCAGTCTTTAAGCCTCCAGTATTCTCTCTCTTCCTGCTTTTTTTCTGATCACAACCGAGTTTTGGATTGTTTTCATGTGTCGTGTCTTATTCCCCACGGCCCTTTTTTTTCTCTTCTTCCCGTAACTTCCCTCATTCGTATTTAGCTTTTTTTCATTCGCCAACTTTTTTCTTCTTGCTGACAGTTTCTTCTTCCATACTCATAGGCCCGCTGCCGTTCCAGTTCACGGTGAAGCTGGTAACTAGCAAATCATTTCCTTTCATTCGCGCCCTATATGTTCTCATCCTCGTCCGCATCGTTCCGAGATTTTTCACGGCTACAATGCTAAGGAGTAGCAGCAGCCTGATCTTCATTTCTGTGCAGCATTTCTCTTGAACGTCGAAGTTTGACAACAACTTCATGTCTGGGGAGCAATCAGTGGCAAGCAATTTCAATTGGAAACGTTGTCTCCAAACGATTGTCCTATTGGGGGGGGTTTTTGGTGAGCGTGTAAAAAAAGAACCAACCCAAATGGCGGCTCACGAGGCAGAAATGAAAGTTGGTCCCAAATGATCGCCATGCTTCAAACCGCGCAAAAATGTTAGAAGAACAAGGTTTCTCAGAAAAACCCAAAATAGCAGCCGCCGAGCGGGATCCCATGGGAATGAAATAAGTTGGTCCCAAATGCATAAAACAGAAAAAAAAAAATGTTCGCAACAATATATTGAACCCATCCCTCGATTTCCCTAAGGACGACAATGCGTGCCAAGGTTTCATGTCAACGGATATTGCATTCGAGAGTTATTGCGTTAGCAAGAAGAAAAAAATTGGGCCCATAATGCAAGATGGCCGCACACATGGGGGGGGGGGGAGTGGCACGCCCCCTTCGAACCCTCGCGATTTCCAACGCGGACTGTGTGCCAAGTTTCGGGCCAATCGTACATATCAGAGTTATTGCGCTAACATAAAATCTTCCGGGGTACGAGGCGACTGACAAGGAGACGACAAAGCCAAAACCATAATATCCCCAAAGTGTGGATATACTAATGTTAAAACTCCAAATCATAAACACCTTTTGCTCCTTTTCGAAGTCATTGCGAAATACCACCCCCGCAACCTTCTAACACTGGCATCGTTTCGCAATAGAGCGACGTCGTCAGCGTCACTCACTGTGTTCCGGTTTTTCATGAAGTCGAGATTTGCGGGGGTATTCAGCAATTGAGAAGATGAACTGGCAAGTTACTGGGCATAACTGTTCAAATACAGTCCACATTTAGAGTGGCATAGCAGTCCAAAATTCTTCAAACTATGCCTATGTTGCAAATTTCCTACAGCATTTCATAATTTTACAAAAACAAGCAAAGTTGTATGGGGGAATCACATACTTCGCTCAACAACTTCCGTGTTAATTCATGGGGCTTTTGCCCCGCGAATTATGTCGTTCATCATACTGTTTAACGATCTTCTAAGTACGCTTTCCTCCCGAAACTGAAACCAGTGCAGCCTAACGTTAGTTTACTATGGGAATTGGCAATGTGTACCGGTTTCGCTACTGAGCTGCTGTCCGTCTATGTTTTCGTTCGTTCAGGCACCACTTATCGGCCAGTCTGTCCAAACTACTAATTTCGGTTAATATTCCTGATTTATGAGATTCCTTGACTGGCTTTAAAAGTCCTCTAAATTATGCTATCGCGTCATTTTCCGAATGAATAAATGGCTCACTGCCCGATTCGTCTACACTTCCGCAGCTCGAAACCTTGCACGCACGTAACTTGTAACTGGCCGTAATATTGTGGACAGACGTTCGATATTCACTAATTGCGGAACGCGGGCTTTGATGTCATTTCGTCTGCTGCGTTTCTGCACTCACTAGGCCTATTGTTCATGACCCAGCAAGCGGTTCCAGTTGGCGGATTACACGTAGCACGAAGTGTCAGTGCAGGCCGTTACGACGTAACATTTTTGTGTGGACTGACATTCCACACTGTGGAATGGAAGCCCGTCATACCGAGAACAACGCACACACCATAGAAGGCACACTTTGCCCCTTTGTCGTCATTGGCGAGGGCCTGTATTGGTTATTAAACAGTGGTGCCAGTTTTCGTAAGATAGAATGGCATGTGCTTTAACGTACGTAACATGATTGACAGACATCGTTACGTGCGTACCATACACACATGAGGCCGCTGGGAGCCATGTTGCGTAAATCACTAATTGAACCGTTCAGATTCAAATATTGGCAATGCCAAAGCCAGAAAAACATTTAGTTCGCGTGTTTAGGGGCTATTGCTTCCCATCGCCAATGTTAAAATTTTCCATGTTTTTTTGTGTCACAATTGAGGTCATTATCTTATGGGTGTAAACAATAAACTCAAAATAAATCATGAAACTGAGACAATTTGTCGATGGTATTATTTTATATTCCGCCAAGTATAAGCAAATAAACAATATCATAAACACATATTTTTCACCACAATATTTGCTAAGTTCTTAAAGCTTGAATATGAAAGCCAATATGTACCCCATTACCATGGAAAGGCCCCAAATTTATCCACATTCAGTGTTTTAAGCGTTCTTGGACCTTCCACACTCAGAGGATGCTTGGGAAGAGTTATGTAGTATGGTAGTGTCTTGCTTTTTTGTTTGCCCTAAACAAGACGCTTCTCGCCAAACACAAAAAAAAAAGAGCAAAGCAAAATCAAAGGTCAAAAAGGTCAAATGAGGTCAAAAGGTCAAATGAGGTCAAAGCCGGTCACCAGATGATTTCACCCAGACGAACAAAAATTTCAATTACGACAGTCCTCCCAAAATGTTTCGTTGCCGAGTATATGACGATTTCCTATGGTGACCTTGAATGCTTGACCTCCACCAAAACAATAGGGTTCATCCTCACCGTACATGCTACCAACATACCCAATTTGAACTTGATAGAAGATACTTGCGTTCGCTTAGTAGGATATCGTTGTGAAACAAGCTTTTGAAACTTTGCCCTCTCTTGACTTGATGAGAACTGAACAGGCACCAAAAACAATAGCGGTCATCCTCCCCATATGTGCAACCCACATACCTATTTGAACTTGATCCAGTTTGCGTATGTTAGATATCGTTCTGACAAGGGTGTCACACCCACCCCACCACATCGCCGGTGCTTACTGCATAGATTCCTGTTACTTCGGCCGTGATCCAAAAACACTCATAACTGAAATTTGGAAACTCCACTCATTCCTAATTGTTATCCGAATATAACTGAAGTTGCCATGGTGATAAGATCTGTGATACCTGTGCTAGGCACATCCGCTCTTATTCCTCTTAGCTCTTCTTCCTAGATTTTAGTATAAACATATTTCATAAAATATTCACTTATATTATAAGATACTTGTGACAGCGACTCTGAACTTGTGACACTCCTTTCGTATTTTCCATTGTGTGTTTGTTCTAAATTTATTAAAGATATCTAATGCAGGCATGTATGATTATATTGAGGTACTGTCAATGGCGTGCCGTTTCACATTTTCTCAGTTAAATCCGACTAAGTCTGCAGCTGTGTATGGGGGAATGTACGGACTTCCTGATGTGACATGGTGAATTATCTTGTACTAAATGCAATCACTCAGGAAAACAAAAATGTTTTTTCCCGGTCGTAACATACAATATAGATCTGTGAACTACCACCTTTTGGTAACCCCCAACAGGATATAGGCCTAAGTCATAGGAATCAAATACCGAGGAAGGACTGCCTGATATCAGCAGTATAATTGTAGACTATTATGATAATACATTGAATTTTGCTGCTTTCATGCCTGTTGCGTGATCTCATTATTCACTTACCCAAAAACATGGACATGCACCCCACCCCAAGCCATATCAAGCTTCTGGCAATTAAACAATCGGGTTGGAGCCCATAACTGTTCCGTCTCTTTTTTTTGTCGATGCTAGTTGTCTTTATATAGGTCCAAGTTTTTGGCTCGAATAAAATTTTGTCCAAAATCGCCTCTTTAAGCATTTTCTGGCGTACTAGCTACCCTTTCTACCCCTACAGTTGGGTTTCTCCAGCATTGTCAAGGACCTGTTGGTCGAGTTTCCCCTCAACTTGCGCGAGTTTAGTTTTTGAATTTTTTATTCTCTCTCTGCAAACCGTTTCATGTGCTGGCACTTTACAGATGAGCCTATCTTATGTACCTGGCACAAACAAAGTTAGGTTTGAAATATGGCCATGGTTACACTTGTGAAAATTACAATCTAGATCTGCTCTTTCCAAATATAGGCCTCGACTGCTCCCTTTCGGCATCTGTCAGAAGATAAGATGCTCAAGAGAATCTATTTAGGAACAGTAACATTGATGGCGTTCCTGTAGACGTGAGTATGGCCCGAATCGCGAATAGTGGACCACCTGTTGCAATTGCCACTTATTATCACCGGAAAATAGGCCGAAAGTCAGTTTTAGCGCCAGAATTATTCAACCTTGTTGTTGAGAAATTGGGGAGAATGGGCAATTGATCCAAGCTCTCAGAGTGATATCTCCTTGACACGATAGCTTCATTTGAAGGCCGGGATGATGTTATGGCTATTGATGAAACTAGATAGCGCCTGGGGGGTAAAACTCCAACAGTGTATATCCCCACTTTAAACAATCAGAACGGTGAAATTCGTGTGCTTGTTTTATATCAGAAGGGTTTTTATGACCCAGGGAATTGGGGGGGGGGGGGTTGGTTCCAATGCACACACCATGTTACATAGGCAAAAGTCAAATCTGCAAAAAAATCATTTTCGCAAAAAATAAAATGGTCCCTTGTGGGTCGTTATGGGGCGAAAAAAAAAGTTGGTCTCAAAATGATCGCCATGCTTCAAAACGTGCAAAAAAGCGAAAAGCTCAGATTCGCAAAAAAACTAAAATGGCCGCCGTCAGAGTGGTTGGGCGACGCCCACTGTTTTCACATGTTCAAAATTTTCATTACGCATCATGTGGTGCAATTTAAAAAACAATGTCAAAACACAACTGCTTGAAAAATGATTTTCTGCAAAGTTAAAAATGGCTGCCGGGTGGGTTGTATGGGGCGGAAGAAAAAATTGGTCTTCAAATGATCGCCATGCTTCAAAACGAGCAAATCAGCGAAAATCTCAGTTTTCGTGTTGAAAATCCAAAATGGACGCTGTCAAAGCAGTCGGGCGACGCCCACTTTCTGACCCATTCAAGATTTTCATTAGACGACATGTGTGCAAAGTTTCATATGGATCCGACAAGGCACTGGGGAGTTATTGTACAAACACTATCAATTCAGTTTCATTGAAAATCCAAGATGGCCGCCGTCAAAGTGGTCCAGCGACGCCCACATTCGAACTCATTTGAGATTTTGTAAGGGCGAACATGTGTGCAGAGTTTTGTGTCAATTGGACATTGTGTTAGAGAGTTATTGCTTTAACACGGAAATCTTCCGGTGGCTGCGGCGGCGATGGAGACTATGCTGCCAAAACCATTATATCCCCGAAGTGGGGATTATAATTATGATAATACATCCATTTTGCCTGCCTTCATGCCTGTTGTCTACACCTTCGGATTATAGTGAGCTATATCCTGTACTAGTGAGGAAGAGAGACAAAGATTGAGTTTGAAATAGAGAGGGCTATGGTTCACACTGTGAGATATATTGCTCCTTCCCCTAATTAATTAGGCCTTGACTGCTCGCATCTGTCGGATGAGTGCTTGAAGGGAATATTTTAGGAACATTAACATTGACGAGAAAGTTATATTTCACCGTCCTATTTTCTCCAACAAACTGTTCAGGATGTATGACAGAGATGCTACTATGAGCAAAAGTATGCGAAATTTTTTGGCAGATTGTCAAGTGAGGTGCAGCACCTCCCACTACTAGGATCCATACTGGCTGCCAAATCATTACCAGAGTCATCAACAACTGGTGGATTGATAGAGGCATGTGGGTTGCCCTTATTCTTGACTTTTATTATGGCAAAACCAAATTGTGGAAATTTGGATTTGAAATTGTTTAAATAGGGCTTCCAGGAATACCAAGTTAGTGTCTTTTCATAATCCGGGATCTGAATTAAAAAAAAAGTTGGCGAGAGTGCAACCCAATCGTTTGGGGGAGGGGGGGGGGGAACAAAGCAAGTTGGAGTTGGTCCCAAGCAGAATTGGGCGATTTTTTGTGTGTGCGTCAAAAAGACAGTGTATGGAGGGTAAAACAATGGAGGGTCACCCCCATCCCCAGTAATTGTGCCCCAATGCGGCTTGTGACCTGCTATAATCATTAGATGTGGATCATTGTGAAAAAGGTTGCATGGAGAAAGGCCACAAACCCAGATGTATATATATTTTTTGAGTTTTGCAGCTGTGGAAGAAACAGTCCCCCAAGGGTTCAATATGCCCAGTTAAGTTTCAACAAAATTAACGGCTGTGTAGTTGCAGGATTAAGATTGTATACCAGTCGTCTCATTCAGTTGGAGAAATGTGCTTACACCGGATGCTTCTGTGAGATCTTAGAATGCAAAGTTTGACGTACATGTGTTGACACTGCCCTCAAAAAATGGTTCTGTCTTCTTTGCTTCCTATACCAAAATAACAAGTGAAAAAGTACACATCAGGTAAATCATTACGTCTGACTTGTGACAAGGTCCTCGCCAACAACAGTCTCTGAATTCTTTCTGGTATTCTCCTTCCTCCGCAGATAAACAGTGAAAAGGTGCAAACACCAGACGAACCTCAACAGAGCTCAGAATCCGAAGCATCAAAATCAGACGCTTCACAAGAAACCCAAAACGGTAGCGGAGAAGCCAGGTGAGGCCATGCTGGGTCATGAGCATACATGTCATTATCATTCACGGTTCAGTGGGTCTAGACAGGTATGGTGGGTAACCTTCATTCAGTGGACAGATAGATTGGCAGGGGTGGAGCGCAGCGGTTAGCGAGGACCCAGGCGTATAGCTCCCTGAAATGCATTCATCACCCTGGATTCCAATGAAAATCTCATAGATTAGCCCTCGAGTCTTCAGTTGATCACCGAAGTAACAGATGCAGCATGCATCTATTTCAATGTTTTGCCAGAGACTAAACACTGTAGGGTTTGTAATACTACATGTGAGCCAGGGTTAGCCGATAGGCTCTGGGCTTGGACTTGAGCCTTATCCTCATTGTAGAAAGAAGAAGGAAATTCTCTATGCCGCCTGATCTATCAAAATAATCCCTGACCTCATGCAAAAATACACTAACCAGGAGCAATCTTTTTGAAACGTAACCCGGTCTCTGGCTCTTATTTTGACCCCTGGATAGATGTCGCCTCTTCAACTTTGTGGGGCAAGTTGATTATTGATAGCACCTAATTAGTTTTTGGCTCATATAGCAAGCCACAGGCTAAGATTTAGCTCACGTATATAGGTGCACTTGCCTGGTCTATAGCTTCTTCACTTCCCAAAATATGGTAGATGAAAATTTGCTCTTCCCAGTTTTCATTATATGATGTGGTAGTATATCCCTCATGTCCAGACTGTGTGGTCAAGGAAGGGAAACCAAGGCACACGTGCCATGTGGAATCGGTTCCTGAGATCAGTAGGAAGTAGCCCTCACATTTCCCCCGGGCAGAAATATGAGGCTTTTGGACTGTTATCCAGATTCAAAAGCAAGTTCATAGTTGTATAAAGGCACATGCTCACCACTGACCAGTTAGAGAAGGAATAGACAAGATTCCCCCCCATAGCAATGTCGTTACAGCTCATTTTTAATCTGTCACCACTATTTGAAAACGAACAATTCATCCAGTTTGGGAAAAGTGATTGTGATAAGTATGGGGGGAAATCTGTAAAGTATTGTGTTGTAGGCGTTGTATTTTTTTGGCTGGGAGGATAGTTTCGAGAGATTGTTCTGCCTAATGTACGTGAAAGTTCAAACTGCCATTGTCCCTTAAATTTACCGTGATTAAATATCTAGTGATCATAACCGTAACCCAAACTGGCTTATTGTAGGTTGGACAATTACCCGGAACCTTATTAAAAATGGGAGCCATGGCTAAAATACTGGAACACTCACTGCAACATTTACTCCCATATTACCCTTGGACAGTATCAATTATTCAGGCTCTAATTTCCAAGTAGAGGAAAATAAGTGTGGATTTTTATTCGTATGTGTGCCTATAAGGAACGACATGCCGGTGTCTGACAACGGGAAAACCATTCTGGGGATATACGCTTGTTCTATGCTGGGCAAAAACGATGCAAAATGTCTACTACAAGAAAAGTTCAGAGACGACATTCCCAGGTAACAAAGTTATGTAAAAATTCACCTATTTTGTGATACATTTACTACCTGATTACAATGAAAACACGTTGCTGTTTCAAATTGGTCCCAAAAGCGGATAAGATTAGTGCCAAAATTTCCAGTTGCGTGACATGAAATAGTGAATCGAAGAAGAAATTCCCAAAAAGCAGAACTTGCACTTTCAGGTGCCACTTTTTACCAAGCAGCGCAACATTGGTAAATAAATAAAACATAACAAAATGCCAAATTATATTTGTACCAAACAGCTCAAATGGTAAATAAATAAAACATAACGAAAATGCCCAATTATATTGGTAGTCAAACTCAATACAATGAAAGAGGTGATAAATAGTGATATAAACCTTGAATGGCTATATGAGTCAAAATACATACCAAACCCAATGGGCTGCCCTACCACACATTTTCCTAAAGTCCTTCAATAGGTCATACCAGGGTTCCTAGTGACTTGAAAGTTAAGGAGCGCCATACAAACCTTGTTAGGGTTGCACTGAATTCAAGACGCACCCAAATGCGAACACAATATCACTCATCCCAAGCATTTGGACCCATCCCAGCGCAACAGATTACAATCATCCAAAACGTGCTCTGACAATAGACAGCCCTTGGATTACCTTGTTCATGGTGACAGCATTTCAATAGACCTATTCATAGTGTTTGAATCTGAATGCATCCAGATGGGATGCAGTGGAATGCCAAATTGGATTTGTACCGTGTACACACATTACC
This sequence comes from Sclerodactyla briareus, assembly GCA_026419785.1. Lineage (NCBI taxonomy): Eukaryota > Metazoa > Echinodermata > Holothuroidea > Dendrochirotida > Sclerodactylidae > Sclerodactyla > Sclerodactyla briareus. Next base: position 61,778 of record JAODTK010003666.1, read on the forward strand.
ATTGTTGTCTTAGATTTTAGAAGGTACCAAGGGCACAGCCACTGGGGGGGTTAAGGGGCTAGGGGGTGCTATTCTGATGTTCCGAAAATCCTCCCTGTTATTTTTCTTCCTCACACAAAACGTTCCTCATGACTGCTTTCTCCAATCAGTGGTTTGCTCTTGGACGTTACAACCCAGTACCAAACCCTTGGTCTTTTCGAAAAGGGTTGCCTCCACACATTTTCCAGAGCCCTAGGGGCTGAGGAATTGGCATGCACTATCCACTGTTTAACTGTGGGAGGACTATTCAAGAAACTTGTACTGCCCTTCAAAAAAAGACGATACTCATGATGTACTTTTGACCATAACATAGATTATTCATTTATTACCCCTAGTAGGACCTAAAAACCTTGAATTTGATTAAAAAAAAACTTCCTGTTGCTTCCTTGACAGACTCTCATTTAGAGGAAGGCCAGCCAACCCCAGACACAGACACTCCAGGTGAAGCCAGCAAGGAGAAGCAAAGGACAAGAACGAGTCAGATTCAGCCTCAACCACATCATCGGAAGGGGGCACCAAAAAGAAAGAACACACACATAGGCGCAGACCAAGTAAGGGCACTAAGTGTGTCACTCTACCTGAATATCCTCAGGAGGATACTTTTTTTTTCGAGTTTTCATTTGATTTTTTGAGCTTTTTCCAGTGAATTTAGAACTGGTTGCTCTTGAAAGATACTGTATGCTGATGATTTGTCCTGATTTGTGAAACTGTGGAGGAGTTAGTCAATAAATTCAAGGTATGGAAGGAAGGATGGTATAGAGAGCACAATGGTTCTGAAAGTCAATACGCAGAAGACCAAGTTATTATGTCACTTTCCCTATTGTATCCCAGCCCGTCATTTTCGGTGCCAGGGTCCTGTTCTGTTTGCAGGAAGGTGTAGACCGCATTTCTTTTCCTTTTGTATGCTTGCAAGCACTGGGTGCACAATAGTTTCCTGTTTCAATTTCAAGTGTAAAATCTTTACAGGTGAAGTTAGTGTTCCTTTCATTGGCATGTCTGTGACCTGCCGGTAATGATTCCCTTGAGTCAGTGAGAATTTTGCCTATTCAGTAAGATATGATCAGTGCAGGGGTTGGGGTGGCAGAAAGTTCCTTGTGGCTGATCCGGAGTGGGGTTACTGCTTCTGATTCTTACTTCTAGAGCTTCCTCCCTACATGAAGGGGAAGATTCCCCAGGCTTGGGTCAGGAGTGCCACGCTCTAAGTGTAGTGGGACTTAGGATCTTAAAGAAACCCTGGCTAAAAAAAACAATTATGAGAATGGATCAGATGGATGTGCAGAGAAACTAAAAGATAGGGAGTCAGTTGAGGAGTTGAGAAACCGTTAGATCCGTCATCAGCATGTTGAAAGGATGGATGACAGTAACTGGGTCAAAAAGTCTATCTAGAGAGAAGCAGGTGACCTGGCCGACGAGGTAGAGATTAATAATTCTCGTAAGACTTTGGAGTGAAGTTGTGCTCAGTGACCCCCCTCTGCCAAGGGTATTGCCAGTGCCTTGGCGGTGTGTGCCGTTGACCATGCTTACCCATGCTCGCATGACTCCTTACGTAAGAAAACCTTACTGATGATGATGATGATTATATCCATGTGCTGGGTGCTAGTGCAAACTGCATGTGTATATCGGTATGTTGAAAATAACAAGTGAGTTCACACGTCAGGTGGACCTCTCGGTTCTGCACTGGTAGATTGAGTGTGTAGTTCACACCTCTGTGTGTCCTTGATCATTTTCTACGAACAAGAATTGGGCTAACCATCCCAACGTCTGCAATTGCCATCAGCTAAGCATGCTTGAAAATTTAGCTCATAGAGGGCCTAATCCAAATCTCTGCGGAGCGTGTCTAGTGCAGCAAGAACCAAGAGGCAGGATTTGTCCAGACTTGCACGCAGCCAGCGTATGGTTCATGACGCGAACGACCAGTTGAGTGTCAAGGGAGGCAGCATTGCCTCCTGATTCGTTAACGGTAAACAGCCTCTCGCAGATACTCAGGTGCTGGGCTGTTAAGGTAGTGGGTGGCACTATTCTCAGTTTTGTGTCTGTGCTATTTCCTCGACGCTGCAGACATGTTGATGGCTAGCGTCAGCCACTCAGCCTGACTTCTATTTCCCCAAGAGATGTATGGGCGGCTGCGGATTGACAATAATGAGTGATCAGCATTTTACTCTGGGCTTTAGAACTCTGAACCCATGTTTTCATGGATAAAGTCTCCATCATCATCATCCTGTTTAACAATGTAAATTAATCTACATTAGTTGGTAGAACATTTCATGGGCAATTTACACAAAACTCTTTCACTTGGTTTAATCTCCTAGTGCTTAAATTTTGCATCATATGTTGTTAGTCATGTCCCTTAACGATCACCCATGACTTTACAAAATCTACACCCCTTTTCATTAGTCCATCGTATGCCTCCAAGTCTGCGGGCTCATCTCGCGAGAAGCCAGAAAGAGCAGAAGTTCCGGGAACAAGCGCTCGTCGATTCGACAAAAGAAAAAAGAAATAGAACAACAGAGGGACACGGACAAAGAAAACGGGAGGCCTCGAAGCGTAACGGCCAGCATGTCGAAGCTGATAAGTTGAGCTGTTTAGTTTCAAGAATCGTTGGAGACGTGGAGAAATTGTGCGGGAGATGCAGGGACAGTCCACTCATAGAAGCACACATGCCTGGAAAACCCGCTACATGGAACAGCTGCTTCCGATGGTTGTGCCCCCCCCCCCCCCCTCCTCCATGTGCAAGCCATTGGCAGGACCCTCTCGAAATCTCCAAGATTGAATTGAGGCAGGAAGCTATTAGAAGTGAAACTATTTTCCCAACATGTCTAGTTTTTATATTTTTGAATGCCCAAAAAGTATTGCAACATTTTCACATGTTGAACACACAGTAAGTGTGGCGTAAGTGGCGTTACTGTCATTTCTGCCATGAACTAGAAAGAAATTTTGGCAACCTCTGATATTCAGTGAATATTCTAAGCCCCTCCTGTAACTTAAGGTCTCATAATGCTATGGGTTGAGGATTTTGTTTAAATTAGTCGAATACTCATTGATTAAAATGGATTTTTTTACTATGAGCTCAAATTCTATAGAAGACTGATCTGCTTTTCCATTCCCTCCTGGCAAGGCACTTCATTTCTATTGCTGTTCCCCTACCGCCAGTAGTCAGTGTGGTCAGGAGTGGGGACACTGGACCGTGCACAGGACGACCTGCGCTGTCATTTCCTCTTGAGAATTGGTGGAATTGACAACGCCAGTTGATATGATCTGGGGAATATCCTGTGAAGCACTCTGAGCATGAGCAATGTTAGAAGAACTACAGAAGCACTGGGATAGAGGACACTCATTAAGATTAGCTTCCTATCCCGTTTTGGCTTGATGACCCCTCATACAGCTTGAAACTTCATTCAGCCTTTGAATATTTGAGAAAATGAGCATCGATAATATTGAAAATGATGCCATTTGTTCGATACTCATCTATAAAAAGACTTCAGTCAAAATTACACCCAATATTCTATTTCGAGCAAATGTGATCAGTCTGGGAATATTCAATAAGCCAGCCGGCCATCACAAATGTGTCCCGTTCGCCAAGGGAGCCATTCCACGAATATGAATTTTGACCTAATACTAGCATCTCACCTGATTATTTTCGGTTGTTTTTAATCAGTCATACACTAGATTACCACAGTTTGGGGAGCTTTCAATTGACTGAAAGGAGACATGAAGTAAGGCTGACTGGAACTTTAATTAGTACCATCTATTATTGTGATCCTATTGAAAATTGACTGTGTTAGTCGAATCTATGATTCACATTATTTAAAAATTCTGGACCTGTGGAGGCCTCCTGGAATACCCCAGTGCACATCATGGGGGTCATGATACAGTAGAAAGGAATAGGTCTGGGTGAAAATGTGGATTCTCCCTGTTGTTATACTACATAAGATTTCCTGGTTTGGCCAAAGATGTTGGTGTCACAGGATAGCCTTAGATGGGGAGTGAGTGGTTCTGCTAATAAATTCACAAAACAGTAATTTAATACTGATTTGCAAGAAAACCTATATAATCCTGTTTGAGAGGCTGACAATGGCAGTTCTCCAAGCACTGTCCTATCATCTGCTGTTTCTTTGGAATGGAAGACGAGAATCTCATAAAATATTGTGACAGGTTCTATTTTTGTAATATTATTGGTATGCCTATTGCCCAATCCGCTGCATCTCATTTTGACATTCTCATACCCTTTTACATATGCTTCTTTGTCAGGCCAGAGCAGCTGCCATCTTAAAGCGGGCAGACGATAAAGAAAAGAGCATCCGGAGACTCGTCGCTCCTGGAGCGCCAAGGGGTAAAAGTCACCCTCCCTACCCAGGGGTTACCCCGCCGGTCCGACCGCAGTGGACCGTAGCAGCGACCGCGCCATGGACTTCCCTTCAAACCGCCGAGCCCGGCGCGAGCCGCAAGCTCCGGCCTCAACGACGAAAACTCGAGCGTGGGGTTAAAACTATCCGTATGGGGCCCTACGAGGAGGACTGGTTCGAGTGCCACGTGGTGTCGCGTCGGCAATGCCCCCGGCGGGCTCCTCACCAGGCCAAAGTGATGCTTCTAGCACTCCTCATCACCACCTGTCTACCCCTAACCGGCATGTAAGCCCCTTCACCCCCTCCTACTAATGTCGTAGCACAGTGCCTCCCAAAGAATACCTACCGCTGTTTTTGCTTGCGCTCAGGTGACAATGGCCATCAAGGCATCAGAAGGCGATTTAGGTTCAAATGAATAGAGAAGTGCTACAAATGCAATCTGACGGAATTCACAATGCCATGTGGACTCAAAATCCTCTGACCTGAATCGAGGGCTCTTCAACCTTCCTGGTCATTTTGGAAAGGAAAAAAGCCCTCCCTTTGTCCATGTGCCCTTCTTGATTGGGGAAAACAATTGTTGGCTTTCAAAAAAGACAGGACAGCAATCAGCTATAAAGTAGTCATATAGGCTGGAATTTTGAGATATTCCCCAAGGTTCATGGTATTATTGCAACCAGAGAAGCAAATTCAAAATGGTGTGATGATGAATTAGTGAGAAGACTATCCCCTAGGATATTGCAATCTATCTTGAGAACGTGGGAGGCACTGTTGTTAGGAAATCTACGCACTCATTTCTCTATGTAGTGTGGGCTTAACATCTTATTTCAGTTATTGCAGGGCTTTCATTACTAGGGTCTGCCGGTATCAGCTGTGCTATCTACAAGAAGAATGGTACTCTTTCCCAAATGTAGGCCATGCTAAGATCCGTTGGCAGTACTTGAAAAGATGGGAACCGGTACCACAGTTCTGTAATTGCTTCCACGTGTTAGCTGTGCGAAACTATAGTTAAGAGTATAGTAAGTTTTGGTCTAGTTTTAATTATGGATGGGGTGACTGGTTGGCAAAAGGACCAGAATGTTCCAAAAACGATGTTGAATTTCCACAAAATTACTACTAGGGACTGTTCTCTGTGATGTTTGGTCCCGTTTGTACAAAATACGGCCATGCTATATAATTATCAGTTTTGCCGAACAAGTTCTAATGTTACAGTTTCTAGTTTCAAGTCTGGGTCGGGTGACAGTTTTGGAAACAAGAATGGTTCTTTTAAAAATAAGGCATGCTGTTGCAGTATCGGAGGCTGCGTGTAGAAGTCCATCAAATATAATTTGATGACCTCCGAAATGATACTCTGAGGTCATATTTGATTCAATCCAAGAATCTTGCCGAGTGATAGTCTTAATTTGGCGGAATGTTTTGTGCTTTCCAAACCGGTTTCTGTCCAGTGGTTGAAAACAAAGATGTCAGCGATAACGTTGAAAATGTGTGCAACAATTCCTCATATTCATTTCGAAAAGTGACATTAGTGATGTATGACACTGGGAAGCTGATCAAGACTGGAGGCCCACACGGAGAGTCAAACAGGGTACCATATATGGTTGATTGTAATAATTCTAAAGATGTTATAACAGGATTGATACTCACTATGCTAATTTCATAGAGACATGCGAATATGGTAGCCAAAAATTGTACTACATAGATGCATGGTGGCAGTAGTGCAATAGGAGGGGGCACGGCAGTCGTGGGCTGGGGGGAGGGTTCGTGAAAGTAGACTCCATCGGAATGAGACACTTTCAGGGTCAGGAGAATTATTGAGGATTTTTTAGGCTCCTTGAAATGATTCTTCGGGAGCACCAAGTATTTTTCCAAAGAACGAAGTTCCTGATACTTGGGTGACGGCAGTTTGGGGCAGGCAGGATACAGTAATGAAAGCCCTGCGACATTTACTTTTTCTCAGCTATTCTTTATGGTAGAAAGGTCTCAGTTTGTTTATGTGTACTTGTCTGCTTTTTCTATTTTTTGGCAGGTTTGTTATGTTGTAGATTTCCTGAACCAGGGTCGTATGTTGTGACATCAACAGGGAGAATTAGAAATAGGTACGTGCAACAAGCAACAATTTTGTGACAGGATCACAAATTCAACTTCTTGCATAGAAAAGTGAGGAGCTCAGCTTTCAAACTGACAAACAGTTTTTGTACACAGTATCAACTTTCTGTCTTGAAATGAAACTATTCTACTGATTAGACCAAGAGAGCCTTCTCTGAAAACCAGGAAACTGTACCTGGATATGGAAAAGGTGAAAAATAGTTGCCAATTGTTGCTCAGACAAGGGTTACCCAATTTTGGGGCCACATGCCCCCTTTAAGGGAGCTGACTGTGAGTATTTGGGGGAGGGGGGAAGGGGGGGGGGTCAGACACAGGGGGGGCGAGGCGAGGCAATAGAGGTAGTGTAGGAGATTCCTAATTCATGTTACTGAGAGTCTGAGGGGGTAGGGTAGGGGGGGGGGGTGTTGGCAAGTTGTTCGGCTTCTTACCACCAGGGACTAAATCTGGAAAAGATAGTATTTGCATATGGTGTACATTAGGGTAAGTCTCCACCTTCATGAGCTTCACACCAATTACATCTAGGGGCTCCACTGCGCATTATACACAACCTTTACAAGTGTCCAGGACATCCCAATTCACGGTCCTATGTTGTTCCAAAGCTGCTGCTCGCACTGAGCAGGGGCACCACTATGCTATCAGTCCAGTGAATTTTTTATGACAACGTGAACGATTTTACATTCTGTGTAAATATGCCCTGTGCCCTCGTGAGAAGCCTGGCAACACCCAACAGTGAAATCTGACATAGTGTAGGACTGCCACTATGCATGAGTGTTTCGTGGGGTGGTGGGGAGAGGGTATCTCCCCGGAATCAGGTGACAGAGTGATACATAAGATGGTGTGAGATGGGGATGGACGTGGCGAGAAAGAGCTACATGGAATTGGGAAAATGCCTGTCAGTCAACAAAATACACCTTGCAACCAGGAGAAGTTGAGATGCATTGAGACCAAACAAAAGATAATTCGTTAAATTTCACTTGTAGCCAGTCCTAAGCTGTTAGAAACTAAAGACATGATTACTAAGAGACAGGAGCGAGACAAATGGGAAATGGACTTCAAGGTGAATGGAAGGCTGCTTAAAGTTATAATCATGCCTTTGGACCAGAGATGTACAAAATTGGGACAGATATCGATGCGATATATGTAAATATTTTTTCAGGTAATGGATTTGTAGTCGGTCCAAATAACCCGTGCGCGTGATACCTTGCTGTCACTTTGACTCGGCCTATTGAGCGCACATCCTCTCACGATGTCGTGTGCCATTTTGTCACGGACCACAATCACACCGGAACTCTGTCGGGTTGTTTGTGTGATTGGTGCAGTCACAGTGACATAGGATGGACAGAACACTTGTCTTGGGTATGTTTTGAGATCACTGTGTGTGTGTAGCGACAGTGTTGCCCAGTCGACAATGAGCACTCCGCTGCATGCCATGGTTCGAAACTGGCATGCACCGGTCTTCCACCTGAAAATGGCATGGTATCGTGACATTCGGGTTTGACTTTCTAGCAGCCACCAAACTGTTTTCCCTAGGATGCTGTGCGCTTGCAGTTTTTTTTTTTCTGCTGTTAGTGCAGTGGACGTTGCAGGCGTTTCTGTTTTTTGGGGAGCAAGGGAGGGGGGGGGGGGGGGGGGGTTATTGTTTGTTGGTCAGCTGTGAGGCGTTAGGTGGCCATGAAATTCTGGCCCTCTAGGTTCTGAGGAATTGGTCGATTTTGGGGTTCATGATCCTCCTCTCTGAGGACACAAATGGGGGTCAGGGGCGGTTGGGAATGGGTGCTCCTCTGCCTAGATATCATATGAGCAGTAGTCGAGAAGAGAAAGGCGAGTTAGCGCAAAGTAGATCATCTACGATGCAATTCGACCAGGGTTCCTTGATGAGCTTTACTTGGCTTCTGGAAGCTGTATGAATTGCCACTCGAGTCAATAATTAAAAAAACATCATCATCATACGTAATTTTCAACCAATGGGATGTTACAGGATGTCCATGGGCCACTGTTGCAAACACTTTGGGTAACTGTCATGTGTTCATCTTTTCTGTATATATACTGAGACTATATCAGTAGACAGTAAATGCATTGTTTATGTTGAAGAGAGGGGGTGGACTCGGTATTGGATAGTACTGCCCAAATGGCATTTTAATTTTATAACTCGGGTCCATGAAATGGTGAACACTGATTTGAAGAAATATAACAGAGCTATCAGTGCAGCAATGTTGAGTCCAGAAGAAAAAAGTATTCTACATGCAATCCTTACTTAGACATGGGGGAAAAAGTTCCCTTCAAACTTTTAACAATTCATTTTGGCTACTTAGTGATGTGAGTGGAACAAATTATTGTAGAGAAACACCGAAACAATATAGGTTGGAAACTCCGAATTAAAAATTGAGAATGAAAAATAAAAATATTGCATCTTCTTTTATGTTGAGAACTGGTTAATATAGGTTAAGTGATTTGGTGCAATTTCAAAAAGCTGTCAGGACAACCTTCACAAGACTTCAAAAACTGAACACGTTCTCACATCTCATCAGCAGATTGTGTTGATTTGTTAATGAAAAGTTTGTGCGAAGGCTAATCTATACAATTCTGAAGTTTAATGTGTAAGCAATAAGTTGTCCAGTTGGTTGCCCGATTAGAGTTTCTTCTCAAGGAACTATCATGGGTATGATTTTTTAATGATTTTCTATTAAATAAACATGAGAGCAATGAATGGCTGTTATGCTTGATTGTTCCAAAAGAGGACAGGATGACACAATGTTTTTCGGTGATGTTTTATGGGTTTTATATCTGCGGGTGAAGTATGACCATTTGTGACTTCTGACTAAGCTTTATGATAGCATGTGGGAGTTTTACAGAGTTTTTATGATAATAGTTAATTGGGGAATCGAACATTAAGTAGTATAACGAGGGTGTCGTGATTGTAGTCGAGTTTCAACAATAATTTGATTGTAGTTACAGTGGAGGATCAACATAGCATAGATGAATGAACTAGTGTGAAGCAATAAATTCAAACATATACTGGTTATGATTCCTAATTTGCAATAAGCTCGACGTTAATGTAGTGGACTTGATCGATAGAGCGAGGAATAAATGGGGAGTTAGCAGAACAAGGGTGTCATCGAGCATGATTCGACATACTATTCAAACATGAGCTAGGCGCCCTCATAAGTAGCTCATGGTTTGCTCCAAATGGGGCAGTGATGTGGTGAGACATTAGAGTATCCATGACCTGATTGCTTTCCAGGGGGGACTAATATGTGATAGCATGATTGCCGATGAGGTGCCTATACGACATTCTGGTTGATTGTATAAACTTGAGTATGTATATGGATACACTGAGTCGAACACCATTTTTTGGTGCTGAGACCTCAAAGCTTAATATCCTTTCATTTCATAATTCCCAAACCACATGGCATGGTCACTTAAATGAGTGTGGCGCACATCATGTGTCAGTGGCTATGCCAGGCCCAGGAATTGATATTGAAAATAGTTGGGAGAGGGGGGGGTGGGTATTAGCTTTAGCAAATTTCACTGTGTGAGAATAATGTCAATGAGGAATTACCAACAGTTTCTCAGCTTTTGACTCTAGTACAACATGGTCATGACCTGTTGTTTTCTGCTGATGAATTGTGTTGTTGTTGCTGAAGCATTATATGCTTCTCCTTCTAATGGACAATTTGCTTTCTGAAGCTGTCCGTGTGCCTATCTGCTCTATCTTGAATATAAATGTCTTCTTCTGATTGCTGCCCCACCTGTGACAGAGCAGTGAGCTGTGTGATCTACTCGTCGTGTTCGAAGGGGCATTTGCAACTCAGCCTTTTGGTGTGTAATGTGCGTTGGCAGTCGTGGTTCCTACAAGTGATTTATGTTGGTGAAGCCTTCTCTCAGCTTGCTGCACCTCCAAGAATCCCTTGATTCAAATAAGTCTTAGCATCGTTGAACAGGGCGTCGCGGTGGTTATCACAGAATTATAATTTCATACCATTCACCGAAGAATTACTATCTGACGTTTTAATGGTCCTTGACTGAAAGAAGAGAATGATGGTTTGTGGTGCAGCATTGTGATTTCAGGCCATTGAACATCTCTATATATATATTTATATAATATATTATATCTATTTGATTCCCTGTTTGTGTACTTTAACCTCTTTAGCATATTTGCAGGCAGTCCTAAAATCTCATTTTCCAGATGGCTCTCTCCTTTGCTTGAAGCAATCTGTGGCCTTTGTGCTACTGGGAAGAAAACCTTATCGAACTGTCACGAAAACAGTTAATTCGTCTCCAGGTATCCGTCAGTTGCTCATGGTACCAGAGGTCTACTGCAACATTGGTGTGGTGATGTTTGGTGGACTGGCTTTGCATGAAACTGTCACTCATCATAATCATAAAAGGGGGGGGGGGGGGGGGGGGTCTGCAACCACCTACTACCAATTTAGTTTTCTAATGCTAACTTCAGACTCCAATCAGTTCAATTTCCTTTTATTAGACTTTGAGGATTTCTTTCCATCGACAAAATTGTGGGATTTTGGTACTATCTAAGGCTTTCATAGAGTTATGAATATTCATTGCTTATGGGAAGTCCGAGGAAACCTTATTAGCTAGAGAAAGGTTAGTGCTGGATCACCAAATAGGTTTACAATTAAACTGGATTAGGATAAAAAGTTGAGTTGGGAGTTCCTAGGATCTCTACAAATCGATCAAAGATCTATTCACAATAGCTCTAGGACTGTTATTATATATATGATTGAGATATATTTCATGATTTATTGAATTTGCCTAACAGGTAACATTTTTCCTTCTGTTTATTCGGAGTTATGGGTCTATTATGTGGCTTGTTGATCACTGGAAGCAGCAGACTTAACACCAAGATCAAGGGCCCAGTTAGGATCTCAAATTACTTTTTCTGGACGATCACTGCGTGTGTTCAAATGTGCATAATGAAAGTTGAAATGAAAATGATGATTGTTAGCTCAAACCAGCTATGCTGGTTGAGCTAGTGGAAAGATTATGCAGGTCACTCTATCTATCTATCTATCTATCTATCCAGTGTTAACAATTGCCTTTTTGGCTCCCAAACCAGTCATTCTGCGAAGGAGTTGACCAAACTTGGACACAAGTATTAACCCATGGATATGAGCGACTTGTGAAGGTCAAGGTCAAAAGCATTAACGGGGCAATAGGCCACAAAGTGTAAAATTTCAAAATGTATCTCCTACAAATTTTAGTGCACAGTGCTGATGTGCGGTCATTGAGGTCTAACAACCATACCTTCGGAGTGTTCAGGAAAATTTTGGTCAAAGGTCCACTGGGGCCTGAGGGCCAATTATATATGAATTTTCACTACAACTGATACTTGAGATGCATCTACTCCCACAAGCTTCAATGATTTTCTTCAAAGCTAGATGTAATTGTCCTTGAATAGAGGGCCATGGGGGTTCGGGTCGCGGAATTTTGGACCCCGAGTAGAGTCCGTTTTTGGGCCCTGAGCCCCAGTATATGACAAGCCACAAAAAAAATCCTGTATCTCCTACAAATATGTTGACACTTTGCTGAGGTTCGGTCATAATGATAGTCTATAGCCGTACCTTCAGGGTGCCGAGGATTTAGGACCCAAGGACCACTGTGGGCCAGGGGCCCATCATGTGGAATTAGGCAAATTAGACATTAGTCATTAAGATGGTCTAACAGCATACCTTCGGGGTGTTCAGGAATTTTGTCCAAGGTTCAATTGGGCCCGGGGGCCCCATTTTACTAAATTTCAAACAATTCTACTTGAAATGCCATCTCTTCCCACAAGCTTCAATTGATTTTCTTTAAAGTTCATGTGATGGTCTTTGGGGGGACGGCCATTGGAGGTGTTTGGAATATTGGCGACCCAGGGCCCAGTTCGGCGCCCACTATATGAAATACCGCAAAATCTGTATATATACAAATTTTGTTGCACATGCTGATGTTTGGTCAAATGATGGTTCTAATAGCCAAACCTTCAGGGTGCCCAGGGATTTAGGACCCAGGCCTGTTGGGCCCTGGGGCCCATCATGTGGAATTGAGCAAAAAGTGCTTTATCTTCGTAAATTTTGGTGCATGCCACCATTCTGGCATTTGTGCGCATGTACTGACATTGTCATAATGATGGTCTAACAGCCTCGGAGTTTTAGGATTTTTTTATCCAAGGTCCCACTTGGGCTTGAGGGGGCCTTTCCATTGAAAACTTCCACAAAAAACGGTAATGGAAATGCATCTCCTCCGACAAGTTTCAGTTGATTGTCCTTCAAGTCACATAGTGCTCCTGGGTCCGATGGTCATTGGGGGTGATTGTGAACTTCTGACCGAGGCCCAATATTGGCCTTGGGACCCTTCATGTGAATTCATGCAGATTGCTTCTTACTACAAATTTTGATGACACAGGTCAGTGCTGATGTTCTCAGGAATTTTGGACTTGAAGCCCTTATGTGGGTTGCAGGGGCCCATCAATCTACTTTGTCTATCCAGTGTGTTGTCAAAACTGCTTTCTATACTTAGTCACCCAAGTTGTGGACAGTGAGTCAGTGACCTTCAGCTCATGAAAACCCTTGTGGACAGATTGTTGAAGAGATCATTCAGCTGGATGATACTGTACTCATCAAACAGTCCGGCTTCATCTGCAGAGTTAAAATTATTAGAGAAAAATCCAAACAGCCCCATGGCCAATTGACCTTGTTCATGGGCTCCATGGCCACAGAACATGAGTGTATGGTGCAGGGGGTATTTCCAGAGTCTCACAAGTACAGATTAATCTTTGTTAGCGTTCATGCTGCCTTGCTCAGTAACAGTTGTTTATGTACATAGTGGTCAGATTACAGGGGCTAGTTTGAAGCTTGCAGATGTCGAATATAATGCGGTTGGCCTAACACAGGGATCAGAATAGCCTTATTGTTTGAGTGCACTTCATTATTTCTTTCTTGTGAGAGGGGAAGGAAAGAATGGTTTTTGCATCACATTGTATTTATGTTGTATTTGTCTAGCATTACCATTCTTGCATATCATACTTACTATGGAGAGATCATCAACGAAGTTGGGAAAGGATTTTGAATACACACTAAGGATTTAGATTTAATAGGAAGTCTCGAAGGTATGTTTTAAATCAAAAAGGTTGGTCAATCTCGCCTGAACGAAGTTCAAGAAGAGGCTTTAGTGGTCAGTGTCTTGTTGTGTGTGCTGGGGGCGTTTCTGCATGTTATGTGGTAGATGCAAACTGAACATACTTCCAAAACTGTCACTGTGGGGTCATTCTTACCAGTCAGGTAATTCTTGCTTGTTTTTTTGTCTTGCCTGCTGAACTTTGAGGAGAGACAGAACTCAAGTTGTTTGTGTGTGGAGGTCTGTTTGTCCATCTGTTTCTTGGATGCGTGTTTGATATCTCTTGAACCAGTTACAGCCGTCATGTTGACCATTTTGTGTGGAGGTGGACAGTGAAGAGTAATCGTTGTTGCAACCTACTTTGATCCCAAATGACCACACTAATTTGGTGGATGGAGGCTTACATTTGTCTTGAAAAAGTCAGAGCCACCATGGTCAATTGATAATTTATGGTGAAGTTTTGGTAACTTCCATGGAATACAACAAAACTTGGTTGATGAGGGCATCTATCTTGGTTCCGGACCAAATATAGGTCTGTATGAACTGTTAGATACTTCTACCCCATAATTGCTAAAAAGCGGAATATACACATGGACGATTTACCCGCCTACACATGTCTAGTTTCAGGTCAGAAGTCATTAGAGGGACATGATAAACAATTCAGCTCATAGTAACACATGGAAGGAAATTGCATTGTTCAGGCCCTTGAATATCATGTGCTCTGACAGATGTGGACCTCCATTCAAAAGTTCGACACAATGTTCGGCGACTTCTGGGTGATCACAAGCCTATAGGTCTCAAATGCTAACATCACCAGAACTGAAAAAACCCCATGAGCCAGCTGTGTGACAATTTCAAAAACTAGCGAGCCTGCAACTTGTTCAGAAATTTGAAGTTCATAATAAGCAATGGTGGGAAAAGTATGACATAATCCTATGATGCTCTCTGCAAAAAACTAAACATTGTTGAATGTGGGAATGGTTTGAGCTACAGCAATATTGGTGGCTCTAGTTTTTTAAAGGAATGGTAAAAACACCTTTCGGCATGGAAGTGGTTGCATCATTCACCCACAGGAATACTACCATTATTTAATATAAATGTGAACTACCCAAGCACGCAGAAGGTGGTGTGTATGATCGCCAAGGAGGTCTACAGGACCGGGTCTACTCCGCCACTAAAGTATTAGGATTTAGTAGAAATCTGGGGGCATTTAGCCAAAAGTGGGAATTTTGACAGATCTGAACATTGGATAAGCTGCAAATCTGACATTCAAAATGTATAGATCTAACTCTACCTGGTCAGATAGGATGAAGTTAACTGAAGAACATATCTAGACTTGAGAAAAACAAGAGCTGTGTTGATAAGTTCAAGGGTTGTAGTATGTAGTTATTTAGAAATCTTGTGCAGCATGAGAAAGACGTCACCAGTTGATGGGACCATGCTGTAGACTATATTTAGTTCAAAATGACAGTGGAAGAATCACAACTACTCATTGGCTCTTGGTTGCCTATGCCGGTAGGAAGTTAGGAATTGGATTCCAAGAACAATGGTACACACCAATGCATACAGTATATCAAGTACCTGCAGCATAAACAAGGATGACAGGAGAGGGTTTTAAGATTTTTGGCGAGAAGCGTGGGCTCTTCCGATGGTAAACATTTTACAACTGAACAGTCAATTGCTGCTTCAAGGACAGCACCATCTTATCTGCAAAAATAATATACCCTGCAAAAAAGTTCTGATGAAGATTTCAGCATATGGAATTGAATTGGAAAATGTGACTGAGGGACTTACCTACACATGTGTTATCCATATGCCAGAGTCAACATGTATATGCAATACTCATAGAGAAATTACTCCCTTTAAGTATAGAAATTTAGATCATGGCATATGCAATTTATATATTACATACATAATCCTACGTTATACATATTCTCCCCTAAACACTCAAATTTATGAAAAATAGTCCGTACATCAATCATGTTTAGCCATGTTCGTCTCTATCTCATCTTCTGTTCTGTCTGTGTTAATTATTCAGCCTATTTACACTAGTTTGGTTCTGCCGTTGTCTTTTTTAATTTACTTGCCCAAATGTCCATGCGGGTTATCATGGTACCCGATTGCAGAAACGATCCATAAAGCTGCCTTCTTTTATTTTCTTGTGCTCCAAGCTCACCCTAAAAGGCATTTGTGAGAAAAGGTACGATATGGCCCAGTAGCAATCAATTTGAAGCAAATATTTATTGCTGGATCTTTCACTTTGTTAGTTGGATGGTGGATTTGAAGTAACCCAATTTTGCAACATTTTGCACACACAGAAAAGATTGTTTTGCAAGGGAGGTTTCCTAATGCAACTAAACAGATCAGAGTTGTGTGATTTCAGTTTGTTTCGGTCAAAAGGTTTCCATGTTGGGGAATTGACTATATTGCAACTAATATAATGTTGGATGATGAACAGAATGCTACGAAAAATCTTTGTGATTACTACTACAGTAGGTGTGTTCTTCTATCAAGGTCATTGGTCAACAAGCACCTGTGAACCTTTACACATATTCCTCATGGAATTTTTCTTTCAGTTCGTTTAAGATGGTTTTGTAGTTTTCCAAAATTTCTGAATGATTCATGCTTGATCACGTTGCCTTATTGTGTTGAGCTAGCTAGACCCTAGGTCCTACTCCCGGAGATAGGGTGCACTTTGTTCAGGAATTCTGTTTTCAGTTTTCAGCCGTCTTGTCTCTAGACGTTAATCACCGAGCATAAATAATATGGAAAAGTGTGATACAGGAATGGGAATAAATGTTGCCACAATAATACTATGGCACTGCAGGGTGAGAGGGCGGGGGGGTTGGGGTGAGAGGGGGGGGTATGCCAAACCAATATAAGTAGATATAGGTACATTTAGCAGTTAGCTTAGATTTATATTTCAGAAACTTGCACAGTGTTGTTGTGCTTCTTCGAAGTTACGCAATATCAGTTTTGAACATTTCACAAAGCTGACCAGTGTATTTTCAAGTTCCTCAAAATAAGAGGTTTGCGCAATCCACAGTAGGTTTGCACGGAAAGGTGTTTTGAAATATTGGGGAGGGGGAAAATATATTATACTAGAGTAGTGCATGTTTTTCGAAATTTCGTTGAAGATATTAGATCAAGTCAATTGAGGAGTTTTTTAAGCCCCAACTTTGTTCTATATTTAGCAACCAGGTATATAGTAGTGTAATAACATGCAAATAAATTGTGTTGATCGTGATCTGGGGATTGTGGAACCTTTTTGGGAAGGACTTTGAATCCTGGTACTACTGGTTTTGTGGAGTAGTAACAGGTTTTTTTGAAACCTAGGCAGCCTCTACTCAGCTGACGGTTCAGATAGGTGTGTGACACTCCTCTAATCCGTTGGTTTATGTTACAGTCATTACTTGAATTGTTTTCCTAAATACTTCTCAGTTATTATTATAATATCACTGTAGTAACAACGTTTTTTTTATTCAATTTGAAGCAATCAATTTTGGGTACATAATTGTTGGTGTTGGCACTTTGCTAATTGATCCCTGTAGACAGCAATGCAGAACCTTCACACATCATAACCCTTAGGGTAATCCCCCTGATCTATTCATATAGCACTATTTTTAGGATGTAGAACACCCCCCCCCCCCCTTCTTCTCTAAGCATTACCCTCCTATCTATCCTGACCACACCTGTGGATTTTGTGTGCATTGACAGAGCCTGTTGTCATTATATAACTCATCATAACATTGTATACTGTAGCTACCCCCCACATATCATGTTCATGACCATATATGGGATTGTGTGCCCCTCCCCTTCCACATGGTGTATTCATTCCAGAGAGTACCTGGCCTCAATCATTCCCATTACTTGTTATCATCTATTCATCATTAAAAACAACATGACCACATTGATATTAGTCTAAATTATCATCATATACTGCATTTGTTATCTCTGTTAATGAATTGATCCTGTGATAGAATCACCACATATTAATAACGTGGATAGTAAACTCCCCACCCCTCCCCTAAACTCTTCCCATTTATTAGCGAGATAATCGGAACAGATTGTCTCTTCGCTCGGAGAAATACTTCTCAGGAATTTCCTTTCAACCTACCTAAAGTGCTATCAGTCCTCTTGTCACATTTGATATTGTGGTTGTGGATATTTTTACTTTTACCAAAAGGAGTGATGTCCATATATACATCATTACCAGCAGACAACTACTCATACTGTCTGGATGTGAAAGGGGGGGGGGGGTAGGGGGAGCGTGTTCCCCCAAACCAGTTTTTTTTTTTAAATTCATCTGGCAGCATTCTTCCAGTGGGTAGGTGATGTAGGTGATCCTTGAAATAAGCCACTAGATGACTAGTGGTCTTTTGGCATTTTTGGTGGGCACGTTTGGGCTGAAAGATTCTGGTGTGTGTGGTCCTCTGCTGAGGTGATAGCCTGTGGCTACTTGCAACATTTATGCAACCCCTCTCCCCAAATTTGGGACCCTAGCAGAATCCCAGTCTTTTGTGATAGTGCCAGCATGCGAGTGATCATAAGGCTTGGAGGAGGTTGTGGTGTCTCTTTGAAATTCAATTGATAATTGTCCCTTTATTCCCACTTTTCATACACAAATTCTTCCCCAAACAGGTTTGTTCTAACTCCACTTACGCATTAACAGAAAATGAAGGGTTTGGGACCGAACTTTTCCAGGAATATAACCTGTCGTCAGGAAGCTTCCCCTTCCCAGATATGCCCCCTACCACATTGCCCACTAAAGACATTCTTTAATCCTTATGATTAGTCTAGAGTAACTACAGAGAGGGTGGGTCATGAAACAGTTGTTCTTTAAGACACTACCTTATGCTGTGGGGAATAACATTTTGTGTCTCAAGGACACTCCTTGTGGTAGTTCCACTAAACATTGTGGAGTTTATCACATTCACATCCCTAAATTATTTGGACTACCCTATTCTGATACTGCCCTCTTTGTTTTTGATAACCCAGCCGTGTCCCAGTTTAGATATGATCAGTCCTTGTGGGTACCCATCCACCAGCCCACAAGCCAAAAACCCACAATGAACATGCACAAAGTAATAGAAACTAGCCCCTTCCAAATTACCACAAACTGATACTGACTCAAATCTTCTTCTTGAGAATGCTAAAACAAACTGCCCAGGATTCTCAGTCCTTTCGGCAGTTGGAGCGCACCTATCCCTCCGCTGGGTGCGGTCTATTGTCGCAGCCTCATCCCTCCCCGTCTTTGTTGTCATTGTTGTAACAGCTATCATCGCCCCATTATTGCACCGTGAGCCGCGGCCTCCTTTAGCGTGCAGGGTTTCCCCCCCTTTGCCAGATTTTGATGATGCCATGCTTTAATTTGAGTATATATATAGGTAGTGGCGTTATTTTATGTCCCTGCTACGGGGTTCAGTGCACTGCTTGTCCTATGCGCGTATAGTATAATGATTATACAATGTAAGATTCAGCGCAATGAAGGTTTTATAGCTCACTTAGGCCTACCAGCAGTACGTGTCAATCCAGGAGCCAAGTGGGGAAAAAATGCCTGTTTGGGGAATCTAATTTTATTATTCTTTGGTGGGATTTTGCAGCGTACGAATGAGTTCCTCGCAGTCAACGCCAACACATGGCCCAAAGGCAGGCTCTGGGACCGGCAGAGGACCAGTACAACCCCTGGCTCTAGGGTAAGTCTTGACATGATTAATATTCTTTGTCTTGTCTGATGAATTTCCTGTCCGTATGCTGAACTTCCTAGATTTAGAGCAGAGACAACCTGGTAGTCAGTGCAGTTTGTGCCATTATCAGTGCTTGGCTCAAATTACATGCTCTGAGCCTAGCAGTGACTAGTACAACCACTGTCTCTAGGGTAAGTCTGGTATGTTAATTCATTGTCCTGTGCGGATAGAATGTCTGGTGGTTAGAGCTAACCTCCGTAATTTTGTGAAGCATAAAAAACCTGGATTTCAGATGCAGTGTGGAGACATTATCATGCTTGGCTCAAATTACACACCTCGGACTAGCATATGACCAATACCACCCCTATCTCTGGGGTAAGTCTGACATCTTAATTCATGGTGGTGTGGTAGTGGGTAGCATGTCTTGGCTAGAACTAACTTCCATAGATTTGTTAAAGAATAAAAAAGCACGGAACATGTTGGTACAGTGGTTGTGACCTTATCAGTGCTTGGCTCAAATTGCATTCCATGAGAATAGGCATATGACCAGTAAAAACCCTTGTCTTTTAGGTTAAGTCTGACTGAAAGTCATTTGGTTGTTCTGGTGCATGTTGTAGTAAGGGCTAACATTCCATGGATGTTGCTAGAAGCATAGTACATGCCTGGATGTTTGGTTGCAGTGGGGATACATTATCATCGCAGGACCAAATGAACACATCTGAGAACTAAGGAGGAGTATCTCCCATAGTAGTTCAGTCATTTTTGCTAGAATTTCTGTTGTCGCTTTAGAAGTTCTGTTTTAGGGGTCATATTCCTCTTTTGCTATATGTTTTGCGGAATAGCCAGACTTTAATATCCATGCATGGTCAGGCATTCTGGTTTTTAAACAACCCCTGAGCCAAACATAGTTTTGTGGTCCAGTGATTTATACCTGAAAACCGAGGGTTTGGGGTCTGGATCCCTGGATGAGGCATGTGGGTTACCTCTCTAGGCAGGAAGAAATATGACATAAAAGGATGCGGAGGAGCATGAGTAATCAGGAAAGTGGCATGAACCTGACCCAGTCAGTCAGTCCTGGCTGCTAGTGCAACGTCCCAGGGCCACTTCGCTGTAATGAGTACAAGGTGTTTTGCAACTAGGTGATGGACCTGCTGTTCAGCCAGCCCGCCCGTCTTTCTGGAAGTGGAAGCAAATGGGCTACGGCTGAGGTGTCGGGTGATTATCATCCCTCGCAGCTATGGAAGTGTCGGCTTGTGTGCCCCCACCAAACTTCCTTTTTCTGTCCTGATTATACAGTGGACTGGATTGCTGCCCAGGTACAAACCATTCACACTGTCTCAAAGGATTGAAAATATACTGAATGCTTTCCAACACCCATAGGTTTCATTCACCGGCCTGTGGTCTAAAAGGTGAATTTCAAAAATGTGATTACTACCTATAAAGAGTGGGGGGATTGTACCTTGCAGCTGGACAATGAGTGACATTTGATTTGTGCATGGAATGGCAATTTAGGTCATTGAAGCATGGTGCCGAAACACCTTGATTGCTCTGTAAAATTTTATGGTATCAGACTCTGCCCCTATTCTGATTCAACTGCAAGCATAACTGCAGTAAAGTGGTGGTTACCCCGGTATCCACAACAGCAACAATTGGTATTTGGACAAAATCACTGTCATTGTCAAATTGAGACTGCCTTAACTAGCTAACCCACTAGCACTTAAGGGTACCCTATGAATATCACCCAGCGAAAGGTAACAACGAGGAGAATTGGCTTGGTTCTGAAGGGTGGGTAGCAGTTCAACTATATGATGTAAATTAGATAACTATGCTGATCAAATCTTGTACTCAATGACTATTTTTGTTGGAGCAATGACACCACTCTGAGGAGCCTAAACATGGGAAAGGCGTGGTAGGTTCAAATGTCAGGTCATATGTCATCTGAGGTTCATTAAAGGTCAAGTCTGAAAATCCTCTCACACGAGGAGTCCCGAATGCCTGATATGATCAGGTTGAAATAAATCTGGTATGTTGCTTTCTCAGGGGGAGTACAATACCCCATTAATGTTGGTGGGGGAGACTGGGAGAGTCATTTTTGGGGAGAGAGTAGGAAGGTGTGAAAATTTTGATTTCATGTACTGTACCAATTTCAGCTCGGTAGGATAACACAATTACTCATGCTTGGTAGGTGGGTTCATCTAAAGAGTACATGGTCCATATTGTTTTAGGTAGGTCAGCGGTCATCTGGCCTCAGGAGAGGTCAAAGTCTGATGCTTTGCTATTCCTAGCTTGGAAGTATCCTAAGTAATCCCCAAAAGGATTATCATCGTAATCACATTTTCTTGGAGTCAGGGCAAAGGTAATCAGTAAGTGAACGGGTTATGAATGCAGTGCAAGAAAATCAAAGTCTCTTGGCTTTAGGATTCATAATATAGATGAGTGCAAGAGGTAAAGCACATGCCGCGGTGTTTTATTGATACCGAGTGTTGTTATAGCGCCTCCCTTGTATCGCCTGGGGGAAATTCAACGTTAGTCTTCTGAGAGAACGAATTGGCATTTCACATCACCTAAATTTTTATTTCCATGATTTAAGGTATTGACGCTCCACAGGGAAGTGTGCTTGGACCAACGCTTTCCTCTTTCTACATCGTCATTCCAATTAGTGGCGCATCACTCAAAAAATATTTATTCTCCAGTCTGGCTCTATGTTGACAACATAACTTTGGGTCCCCTCCAAAAGAAACAAAATGATGAGAGTAGTCTCTGCCAATGGCTATCAGCACTATGGAAAGTTGTTGTATTCTATGAGGTTGCGTTTAGTGAGGAGAAACAGTTATGAATTAAATGATGACAAGATTTCTTTGCTTGGAACCCCTGTCCCATGATTTTGTTGTAAATATCAAGAGGTCAGTTCATAAGGTGGCCTCTATATCAGCACCATCATAGATCCTAGAACCTGCTGGGGGTTATTTCTGATTCAGAGTATGATTCTTCATGACCATATATCTAGAACAGTCTCTCAAGAGTTCTTCCACCTCTTTGCTTGATTGCCCATGCCTAAAGTACCTCCTTCAAAATGTTGACTTGGGACCCTTTGTCGTGCATGTACGGCCAAGATTGAATCTCATAGTTCAATCTTATAGGCTCACAAAGTATAGAAGAATGCGTCACAGAAGTAACCAGGCTGTTCATCTCTTCACCATCACCACATCTCAGGAATATGACCATTATAACCGCTATCCCCAAAATTGCACTGGCTCTCTTTCCTCCAGTGGATCAGTAAAAAAATCCTAACACAGCCTCACGAGGGGCCGTTGGAGTTAGGCACTCCTGGATTATTACAGACCAATGTCACTCGCTCATTCTCTGCACTCTCATGGAGGGGGAGATGCTAGCAAATATTCTGGCCAGTGGCCCGGTGTCTCCAGGGTTGCTGCCTTCATTGAGAATAACCTCACTACTGGCTGTATGTTCTATGATGACCTTCAGCTTTCATAGACTTTCAGCTATGACTTCCCTCTTTTGTGATGTTTAATATAGGGATGTGTAACTATTGTTTTGTTTTTCTTTTTTAAAGACACCCTGGCAAGCTTTGGTTTTAAGAGGCACTATATATATAAATGCTGTGATTAGTTATTATTATGAATTACAATATTACCTCACAAGGTCCTAAATCTCATACTTGGGTGGCAGTAGGGACATTTTCAGCCAGTCCTAGAAACGGGGCTCGTCAACAGCATTGGCAGAGCTTCAGGCTTCTGATGGGTATCAAACTAGCAATTAATTGTCTGCAGTTCAGAGCTCCACTGACTGAGCTTTTCCGCCTCCTTGTCTTTTGGTCAGCTTTGACCAGCAATGAAAATTGAGTGTAATTATTTCTCAATTCCCGAATATGTGAAATGTCCCCCAAATCAGCAAAGATCCTACCCAGATTGCCAGATTGGTGTATGCAGTTGGCGGTTGTCAAGGGTGGCCCATTTAATTTTGCCCTGGGTAAATAGGCAATTCCTCAATATATGCTGCTCTGGATCATATCGGGCCCTCGTCTGTATGTGGTGGCGGTGCTCCCATATTCCCTTCTGGTTTGTGTGTTTTGGAGCTTTCTGTAACATGGCTGACAAACAAGGATGTGGATGCCATCAGACGCTATCCAACAGCGTCTACGCGGCAGAAAATAGAATACGATCATAACAGGATAATGTGGGCTTGTACAAAATAGGCTGCCTTCACCTCGAGTGGCATTCTGTAAAATACAAATCGTCATGCTATCTTCCTGTTTTGAGATAGGCGCGAATTGTTTTGTTTAGTCTGATAGATACATTCATAGGTGAGTTCTGGAATGTGATTCGTCTGTCAGAGTCAGCCCCACCGACTTGTGAGCATGTTCATATCTGTACTGGTAAGGTTCATAACTGGGATAGTTTCCCCTGGTGGGTTGGGGGGGGGATCCCAGGGAGAATGTTTGACAGAGGAAAAACATTAAAATTTGTATCTGATTTCAGCTTTTTCAGTATTTCAGCCTTTGAAGTTTGGTCATGGCACACACATGCCCACATTTTAAGGTTACTCAGGTATAGATTTTGATGGGGGAAAGCTGGGGTTCCGGAACCACGAGTCTACATATCATGTATGGCAGGAGTTATTCATTCCAGAGTGGCATCCATCATTGGAACTAACCCCTGAGGAGTGCAATGAGTGCGGTGTTGCGATGAACACTACCCACTGTTCATTATTGTGGGATCTGATTTTTCAATACTTGACTGTTGTTGTTTTTTCCATGTAAGTTTCATGGTTTAATTTTTTTCTGTAATATATGGACTAATGATTGAGGTTAGGTGTAATGTGCTCTCTCCCCCCATTTCCAGGCAGATTCTGGGAAAGCTGACTTTCAGGTTAAAAGTAACAATATATTCGATTAAATGTGAGAAAAGCCTGAAAGTTACGTCGAAGCATGGCTGAAAACAGAAGTTTCCTCACAAACAGAGAATCGTGAGAGTATCAGAGTTCAACAAAGTGGAAACAGAAGTGAGGTGCATCAAAGTACACAATGCTGTTTCAGAACAAATGCAATTTTTTTGTGCCACCCTCAGCGGTCGAAATAGGCTGATTAGCATCGCGAAATGCTACTCAAATGAGCAAGATGGCTACACATGTTGGAAGGGTATAGACATCAGATTCGTACAGAACACTATGGACAGCGTACAGGTTTTCCACAATTCCTTGCCACGAATCGCCACAAAAGTGCCGCATATTAGGAACGGCTGGCCATGCACCCCTTTGTTTCCGCTTTTGTCACGAAAATGTGAAAGACCCATATTTCATATGCCTGTTTGGTTGTAAACACATACAGTTCGCTGTGTCAATAATTTCAAATTCCATCTGTCTTGTTCCTTCTTTGTAGAGGTCCCCTCACCCGGGGTATCCGGAGAGACTTCGACGACCGGGCAGAAGTCCGGTAAAATCACGTACCCAGCATAAGGGGTACAGTCCCCGTCCTCCCCCTCACCATCCTCCTCGGCCTCGGGGGAGGGCAAACAGCACACTACCCCCAGTCGACCACGATCAGTACGGATCGCCGATAGCAAGGACACCCCACGGAGCAAGGCCTCGCCCAGCGGCCCTCCACCAATCAAGAAGTCGCTGACTCCATCCTCCGTGAAGAAAGAACCCTCGACCAAGGCGTCGACCACGCCAGGGAGACAACCGAGGCCAAGTGCAAGAAAGAGAGGGCCTCAACCCTGGAGAGAAAATCTCAAATCGAAGGACTTGGAGACAGGGGATCCGGCGAAAACCAAGGGAGACTACAAAACCAAAGAGACTCCGAAATCAAAACGAAGAAATGCAAAACCCAAGGAGACTGCAAAAGCCAAGGAAGCAGGGAAACAAGGACTGAATAAAACGAAGGAACTTAGCAAACGAAGAGGCTAGTAAGCCAAAGGAATCCCCCAGGCCAGAGACGCCTAAGAAATCTGTCAAAGAGAATGGGAGAGCGCCTCAGCGGCTAAGGACAAGAACAAGGACCTCGTGAAGGAGACGCCTAAGGGGTCTCCAAAGACAGCTAAAACGAAAAAAAAAGAAACGGCAAAGGCTCCTGAAAAAGGTGAGCATTTGACGGGGGTATTATTTGTGAGAGGACCCTGGTACCACAGACAAGGTGACTCACAGGTGGTCAGTTAATCAGTGTGTCAGTCACTAATGTGACTGAAGGGAGAGTCACTAATGTGACTGAAGGGAGAGTCACTGAGGTACTGAAGGGAGAGTCACTAATGTGACTGAAGGGATAGTCACTAATGTGACTGAAGGGAGAGTCAATAATGTGCTGAAGAAAACGGAATCCACAATGTCAGTTGTCCATTTTGTATGGCAGGGGGGGGAGTATGACCTGTGATCTCTCGAAGGTGACTGTGGGGTAAGTTTCTCTCTGCTATTCACAAAGAAACAGGGAAATGGAGTTTTATTTGTACAATCTGTGGACCCGCTAGAAGTACATTCCACATTTACTTCAGTCCTCCTTGCAGCCACAAGATACCCATCCGTGGTAATCGGTTGATAGACTGCAAAAGCCTTCTCCATATTCAGGCCGCAAGCTGCTGCACTCGCGTAGCTGAGTCACTGAAGTTAGCAGTGACCTCGCCTCGTGGGCTATAGAGCAGTGACAGGAATAAGGCACTGCCACTAATTTGCCTGTGTTATTTACTTCTTACTTAATTTTCGGTGGGGACAGGTTTACTTTCAGTCTTTCAGATTTTACAGCCCATGAATAATGTAAGCCTGCCGCCTACCCCACACCTGGTCTGGACCTAAAACAATCTTGATGTAGCCATTCAATACCTTTGACTAGTAGGTCGCTCTCTGTTAAGATTTCAACTCAAAATCAATATTAATTCTTTTTCTGAAGCTGCCAGACTCGTACATGTGCTAATCATGTAATATTTCACTTGCCTTCAGGTGACTAGTAAAAGGATTCATAGTTATGATCTCAAATGAGGAAGAAATGGTATCCTATTTATTACACACTGAGGCATATGTGAGATTAACGTTAGGTAATATAGCAATCTCCGAAATTTGTGGTCATATTTCATTGAATGAGTGATTTTAGGTTTGGGTGCGCACAAATCACCTGAATCTTCTGATATCATACCTTTTGTACAGACCTTCATTAGGTTTCGCATGTTCAGCAGTGTTACGATGGAAAAAGCTGTGCTAAGGAATTTCAACTAATCTGATCATTTCTTGACAAAACTTAATTATGGTATGTGTCGATCCACCACACGGCGGGCATTCGTACATACGTACGTACAGGCTAGCCGTGCCAAGCTTTGGGGAAATTTAATTCTTGGACCCGTATTGATATGGGGGCGTATGGTAAAATCTTTGGGCAGGGGGGCGATTACTAACATATGATTGACATTATTGAATATTTTGAAACATAAAGTGAGTTTAGTCATGGTTTTAATCAGTGAGGCAATGGGTTTAGTTGTTACTGTACAGAGTAGTGGGAGCATCATTACAAATAGCTCTAGCTAGAACGTGACAGGCATGTTTACGAGTGTGTAAGCAGATCTGTATGCAGTACAGGAGCCTGCCCGGCTTTACGGTGATGATTAGCTGTAATAGATGATGCTAAAGGTTCAGTGCAGTGTCACTGTTGTACCTACTAGGATATTTTATCCATGTCGGAGGTGATCAATAATGAAAACGTGGGTCTACAAAATATAGTGATTTCTCAAAAATCATGAACATTTTCGATTGGTATTTGGCATTAAATCAGAATCTTTTTGCTAGTATATACCAATAGTGGATGGAAAAAAATTTCCAGGGTCTATTCTCTCTCTCATATTTTTTGACATTTTGTCGCCCCCCCTAAATGTGATGTCGAGAGCTCTTTTGTAACGCTTTCAGGCGAATTCTCCTGCTGCCCTCCGTCCTTTTCAAGGCTGTTTTCAGATGGTATCACGACCCACATGACTTGGTTCCTCTCTCCAATAGTGATTCCGATTATAGGTTGTCATTTATCGGTTCTGTCGATTCTCCGTTTGACCTGCAGAGCCTAGCAGCAACGGAGATGGTAGCCCACAGGAGGAAATGAGTGAAGAGAGAGGGCTAGAAGATAATGGCCGAGAAGAGGCGGAGCAAGCAGAGGGCCGAGAGGGAGGCCAAGCTGGCGACAGGAGCGCAGGAGCAGCGAAGTCATACTGGGTGGGGGAAGGGGGGGGGGCCTGCCGTGAATGTCCCCTGATAAACAGTATAGTACTGAGCTAGCTGACCAGCTGCGGCATTATGCAGTTGCATCCTTCGTCTGTGGTAACTTTTGCACTTTACTGTATAGCCTCTCCAATATCGTTGTATCATATTAATTTTAGGAGTTGTTCACGGCCAGACTATGCAAAAGAAAAAGATTCCTACCATCAATTACAGCCCCAGCTCAAGTACAAAAGTGATGGTAACAAGGATTTAAGAACACTGCAGGATAATTTATAAAACTGAATGCTCGTCCCAAACCCAAGATCTACGACTTTTCCGGTACTGATTTACCTCCTTTGAAGTTTGTGCATGGTGTATTGTGCAAGATTGAAAAGCATCCCATCATGCAATGATACATGTCATAACCCTGCAGGCATTCGCTGTTTTCTATTGAAATTAACACATTTCGCTCAAAAGCATTAAGTATATGAGAGAGGATTGTTTGAAGTGGTTGGTAGGGTTGATGGTTACTTTGGTGAAGAAAAGAGACAATAAACGTCGGCTAAATGTGGAACTTATTTCACGAAATGAAACAATGAATTACATAACACCATCCCTGTGTTGTCAACGTGACGTCGTGCGTTATTTCGCGCATTGTGATTCGCCCCAATTTCTCAGCATAATGTACACCAGCAAACTTTGCAGCCCAATAACTCCCATAGGAACGTCATATTTAAGTGGGGTTTGGACCTTAGAAATAGTTTTCCTTTATGATCTAACCTCTGCCGTTCCAAGCTTCCAAGGCCCCATCATTTATAAAAAACCCACTTCAAAATTCTGCTTGAAATCTTCCATTCGCTGCTAATAATTGCTAAACATTGGCTGACCAGAAACAGTTCATCCTGTTGGCCTATTTTGGATATCTCAACATTGTTGCCCTAGCAGCAGATAGGCTATTATGGGCAGCATTGTAGCTTCCATTCTGCATCTATGACACAGGGTTCGGTGTTTGGTTCTATACATAGGCTAACGAACATTGAATCCCCGAATACAACATGAGCCTGTATCAGCCGTCTTGACACCAAAAAATTTTGGCTTGCGTGTAAACCCTGCAACTATGCTTTCCATACAGTTTAGATTGCCTTCCCCTGTGCATTACCGATGCTGATGCCGATATCCAAATTGAACATCCAAACTGCCTGATTTTTCCTGATAGGATTCTTATGTCCTGCTGACTTTTGGTGCTCCTGCTTGATATCTTATCCACCAATCCATGCCACATGGTTCAGGAGGATTTCATCACAGTGGGCACTGAGCGCAAGACATGTTTCTAATTGCTATAAACCACCAAACAGTAATCAAACATTAGGGATGCATATTTTGCTAGAATTTTAGCGTCAACCATACTGGCTGCATGTAAGCTCGCAACCACGTCTCATCTATGAGGGGGGCTACCTTGTAGGTACATCCACGAACCAAGCATTACACATGAATTGCAATCGAACATGGGATCTGTCAATGCAACACTTTTTGGGGAATCTCCCACACACAGTGATCTCTTTAGGAGAACTTCCGTGGTTTGTTGCACTGAGTAGGTATGTTTGAATTGTGGGACTGTGTCATCATCATCATATAGACAGGTTTAGTCAAGAGACCATGATGCATGGGTAAGACTAGGAAAACCCAACGGCACACCTTCCTCCACTCAACCTATTCTGGGCAAGGCATAGTCAATACCCTTGGCTAAAGATCCATCCGTACCACTTCAATCAGTCTTCGAGGCCTACTCTGCTCGCCGCCAGCTACCTCAAATGTCCATGGACTTTCTCGACCCAAGTTATGCCATCCATTCTTTCACTGACAAACCATCTCAATTACCCTCTGGGCACAATCAAAATTTAGCTCGACCCAAACTATCCTCAGATGACTTCCTATCTGTTAGTGTCACACCACACATCCCTTATAATCATTCTCAATCATTCCTATCAAAAGTCCTAGCCAGATCCTCTCTTGCACTGCCCAAGTCTCACTACCATACATAACACTACTTACACAAGCCGAAAGTGTGGAGTGACTATAAATCTCTGCTGAATACAACTCATAGTCGTCAATTCTGTGTCCATTTAGACAAACATGAGGCTGATGCATTGTCAGTGACATTTCTGAGGTTTCACTAGATACTGCTATTTTGGAGTAATGAATGAGTAATAACCAACAAAAAAAAAAAAAACATTTGGTATCAAGCTTTCTCAATAATGCGGGGGGGGGGGGTTTGAAGGCCTCATTTTAGGAATTCATTGATATTTAATTATGATGATGGTATTATTGGCAGACAGGGCCCTTAATGGTTACCTGCATCGTCCATAGTTGTGAGGATTGAGTTTTTCCATGAAGCTTCATTAATGTGGCTTGGGTAAAGGTGGTAGGTCGTGGTGCCTTGGGCACTTCAAACACAGGATGGGTATTATGGGCCCACATTTGGTAATTACTACAGAATTTCATATGTAACACAATGTCATGTTAACACGGTGTGAGGGAACTTTCCTACGTCTCTTCAATGTGGAGTGCAGTCTAGATTGGTGCTCCAGAAATCTACAAATTACAGATTTTCTGCGACGACGGCTATGTTGCCTATGTGATCGTACTGTGATGTCAAATTTTGTGGTCTTATGGGGTTGCAGAGGTTACTGCTATGTCTAGGCCTTTACAATATCCTATCTGGCATGGTTGAAATCTATAATACAGAGAGAAAAATATTGAAAGAAACATCAGATAGCCAATACGAATCCATCAAAATGATGAGAATTATGTTGGACTGCTATAACCTGTCAGCTGATATGAAATATGCTAAACTCTAAATTATAATGCACGTGTCAATTACATAATGCACCCCCAATATCCTGAGAATGGTCAGTCAAGTGCAGGTCATTCAGTGTCCAAGGTGATCTCATGTATGTACATCACTTTCCTCTATTCAAATGGTTAGTCACGTGGCATTCTCTGGGGTCTTCCATTGCTTGCATTAGTCAAGAAACAGTAGGAAAGGGTGCCTACTAGTGAAGATTTTTGGAGAATTTCAACTCGAAATCCACCTTGACAATGACTCGCCCGGTCAGGGGATGAGGGGTGCGTCATACATTGACAGTGCATAATTCTGTCGAAGGATGTTTCGACATGGTTGAGTTTGCCGCGAGTTTAACTGTATGTATGAGCGATTGACCTAAATTAAGTAATGTTTGACATTGCCTGTGAACGCCCCTGTGTCTGACCTACATTTCATGCCAGATAGAAAAATGAACCCGTAAAACATACAACAATGTTGACTGAGAACTGCAATGGCTAATTGTGCTGCTGTCACTTCATTTTGTCCTTCCAGGGAGAAGAAGAGGAGCGAAGACAAAGGGAGAGGAAGAGAGGTACGCGAAGAGGAGGAGCTCGGCGATTGCCGAGGAACACCGGAGATGGGAGAGGAACGGATTAGGAAGAGAGAAAGAGGAAACAAGAAAAAGAGCAGAGAGAAGGAAAGGAGGAGAGCGGGAGAGCAGAGGTAGTAGAAGAGAATCATAGCAAAGCTGTATAGTATACTACCCATAGCCCCATTGATTCACCCATCACATTTGAAACTATATATTCCAAACGCTGCAACTTTTCAAATGCATGTATTTTTTTCAGAGAAAATTGAAGAGGAGCAGAGGAGACTGGAGGAGATGCCCGTAAGGAGCAGGAGCTCTCTGCTAAACACAAGCAGGAGGAGGAGGAAAGAGATGCTAGGCGGAAGGTGAGAATGAACAAGGGTACTTAACTGGTGGGAGGAGGGTACAAATTGGCGACATTTTGGTGAAATTGCCAGAATTTTTTTTTTCATTTCTCGACAAAGTCGGGAAAGAAGTCTATGTAACACTCGTGTATGGTGTGCTTGCTGTGTGTGTGTTGTGGCTGTTATTCTTCTTGTCTTGTCTGGTACTCTGCAAACCCCAACTAGTGGTTCTCCACTACATAGGGGACGCACACAACAGGCACAAGCTATTGAAGATCAGAGTTGAAGGAGATGAAGAATTTACACCATCACGAAAACACCAAAGGACTACTAATCCTGCATAGTGAGATAGATGCATTCAATCTGGAATTGTTCGGGCCAAAATGACCACTGAAGCCGTCGGTATTAACCATAACATGTCTATAGTTAGGTTCCATTCACTGATGAAGATCGTGTGCGATAGCTATTCTGTAACTCCACAAAAATCAGAAACCGGTTAAACCAATATGTCGTTAATGGGATTATGAAACAGCTTGAGTCGCTGCACTGAGCCTTCTCTCCTGCAAAGTAGGCCAGGCAAGATGTTGCAGGAGCCCGCAACAATGGTTGACTAAAGTCGCATAGCTTCTCGCCTCGCCCAAATGCATTCGAAAATTGCCCTTTGAGAACAAAGAGATCTTCCTTCTAACTGGTCTGGAGCGAGTGGGATGATTGCTGATCATTTTGTACGTGAGATTTAGTATCCTATTGGTATGTTTGTGAGGCAGAGGTACAGACGGAACCCACACACACCTTTGGAGATCTAACCATTTGGGTGAAGACTGAAATTTACTGCTTATGTCCAGTGGAATTTGTTTGGCGCAGGATAACGCCCACGGTTAATAAAAGAAGTAGTGCACCAAGTAATATCTGCGAAGGTTAAATCTAATAAAATGAGATTGCAATTTGCTGGTAGATGCACATAAAAGCTGATTAGTCTTCAACGTACTAGAGTCTGGTGGAGGATTAGGAAATTATCCAAACCTAAATTGACCAATTGACTTTTGCTACAAGGGAACTATTTGCAATGGATGCCCCCCTCTGATTGTACACCATTGATGTGAACCAAGGAAAAATAACATTCAGAGTGTTTGTTCACTTCCTTTCTTTGTTTTTTTGTTTCTCTGTCAAATAGCGAGTCGATGAAATCATGAAGAGAGCTAGGAAGAGGACCCAAGGTGCTGGTCAGGTCAGATGATGATGATGAAACAAAAATGAAAGAATTACACCATACAACACCAACCCAGAGAAGCTGTTATGGTAGGTTTGTTGTTACCCAGAGAGGACTCAATGTTGGGCAGTTAACATTTGTTGTTGGGTACCGTATGGCAGACAGGGGCATCACTCAAGTTATATTGATGGGGGAGGGGTGTGAAAATACTTAATCGCCTTGGGAACAGTGTTTTCTGAGACCATGAGCAGATAGATAAATATGCTGCTTTTTGGGGGCCAATGATGCTTTTGCTTGATGAAAAGGAAGTATAGGGGGGGGGTGGCAGATGCTTCTTTAGGGGGGTGAGTGAAAGCATACCTGTTTTGTTTGACAAAATCATTCAGTACCAACATAGTGAAGATAATAAATTTGTCATGTTTGGTAAAAACTGAGTAAATGCAATTGTCAGAGCCAATATGCAAACTCTATCGACAGCAGTAAGGCTCATTCCTTTGTCCTCCCATTGAAGTTTAACAAGAGATGACTAAACAAAGGATTGGAGCTGATGCACTCTTCATCCGTTCCCCTCTCCACCAGTAAACTGAATGGTTTTGTCTCCTTAATCAATGCTAGAGTTTCTGGAATGTTGTAGTACATCTGATGTGAGTACTCCTTCACTTCATAATTCGCTCACAGAAGGAGAAGAAGACAGCGGCACGAGCTCTCCCGAGAACAACCCCACCACTCCGACCGGGGTCATCTGCCGACATGAAGGAGTCCGAGCCAGCAGAGAAAGGCAAGGATGAATCCAGTGGCATCAGCAGTGGCGAGACTACCCCTGGGGACAAAAACGACCCCGGGGTGGAGGCCGGCCCCCCATCGGAGACGGAGGAGAGGAAGGAGGACACGGAAGGGGTCGAGTCGGAAGAGACGGCACCTGACCAAGAGAATGGAACAGTGGCCGAAGAGTCAGAGAGCGTGTCCAGAGGGGACAAGATGACGACAGAAGCGTGTGAATGTGAATGGGTTGACTACCAGGACATGGAAGTGTCGCCTGACGAGGGCGGTCAACCCACTGAAGAGGTCAACGACCAGCCCGACAAGGTAGGAGGCGAGTCATGATTGCATCACTGAGGCATTATAAATGCTTGAAACTGCTAGTCAACTCCAGCTGTATTCAATCTGTCCGTATCAGAGACAGATGTGGCAAACTATAAATAACACATTGAGGCCCATTGAGGGTCTGATCAGTGCATTCTCAATGAGCCGACAGGGTTTTCACCTAAATGAAGATATTTTGTATTGTCCAACTCAGAAAGACTGTCCTACATAATAATTGGTAGGAGTTACATACTGTTGTGTGCGTATGGAAACAAGAATTTTTTTACAATGGATAAAAATTGAAAATCAAAACTAATTTACCTAAATTTGCATAAATCAGCATAAATTTACATAAAGACTGCTGAAATATGAGAATTGATGAAGAACGGACAATACAAACATTTGGAATGCATTTCTGTTTCATTGTACTCTCATTCCATCTGAATTGTTTGCTCGGCATACCAGACATTTTTTCTGTCAAAGCAGCCTTTCCTGCTCACCTCCTCAGGGAAGTCAACAAATGCCACCTACCACATTGGAGTCATGAAGCCTAGGCTGTTCAATATTTGACTTCTATCCAGCTGTTGAATTGGCTGTAATACCCAGAATATCATGCTGAAAATCCTCATTGAGGCTTCCACATTGTCCTTCACTTTCACTGCTTTCAGTGTATACCGACATTGCGACTAAATGCGTTGTAGAACAGACCAACAGTTTGGTTTCATGCCGTGCACTACAGATGCCATCTCTGCCCTGGGAATGGTCAGTACCAGGGGGGGGGGGGGGGGGGGGGGGGGGTG
The DNA here is from genome assembly GCA_026419785.1 of Sclerodactyla briareus. Taxonomy (NCBI): domain Eukaryota; kingdom Metazoa; phylum Echinodermata; class Holothuroidea; order Dendrochirotida; family Sclerodactylidae; genus Sclerodactyla; species Sclerodactyla briareus. The sequence continues at coordinate 96,097 of JAODTK010003666.1, forward strand.
TGTAGGATGAACCACATCAGGTTTGTAGTGATTCGGGAAGTGCTAATGACTGAAACATCAGGCCAGTACTATTTGAAAATTGTGGGCAGGAATCCTGATATTTGTGCCTTCATTGGGTAACTGCCCTCTCCCCATCTCCATGCAGCTGAAAAGTTTAGGAGGTCAAATTCAGGTTCATACTTACTAGAACTTCTGCTATATGTGGGGTGCATAGGCATCAGAGTAGTCATACTGTCCTCTCAGTCACAACTGGAGAGAACACAAAGAGTTAAAAACTAGCATAGAAATTGAGTTGAGGATGGCAAATGATAGCAATTAAATGATAACTAGCTGGTTCCAGTGTTGGCGCTAGGATTTATATTTTTTTTTGGGGGGGGGGGGAAATTCCCCCCTTCTGGAAAATTTGGGGGGATCTGACAAAGTGGGGGGATTTCTAGAATTTGTTGATTGGCTGTCAGTTACCCATATGCAGTGCCATTGCATTTTGCGATTGATATTCTTCAGCATGGCATATGTCAGCCAACATAAGCCAGATTGATGAACAATTGTATGCATGTCTGTTTTTTTTTTTTGTTTTTTTTCAGGATTATTAAACAACAGCACTACAGCATAACTGCATTGTATGTTTAATTAAAAAAATCATTGAGCCTATAACCTTCCCCTCCCCTTTGCCCCCCAAAATCTGCCACTCTATGCACCCCCACCCCATCCCACTCTATCACCGCTCTTTGAGACGGCAATCATTTGCAACTGACCCAAACAGATTTGAGCCTATGGTCAGTGCTGGATCCGTGGAAAATACTGTTGAGGATTCTAGTTTTCCCCTCAGCTCCAAATTAGTTCAATGTGCCATAGCTGCATCATCACTCATCTAGAGCGATGGCCGATGAGCCAATTTCCCCAAAACAGCCAAACCTGTCCCCCACCCTGAATGTATTATCTCCTCCTTCCCCCCAAGTCGTAGCATGACTCCATGTCACATGTAATTAGTTTGATTACCTTTAGATTTAGCTGGGCCCGGTGCAAAATCGTAAAATCCACCACAACCACACACAAATGTTGCCCCCGGCCAAGCCTTGTATATCAACAACACCATAATAGTATAGACCATCACATGAATTGTGTTGGGCCTATGGGAAGGCTGATATCGTGAATGACAACCTTGGGTATTAACTCTGGATCTTACAACACCTACTTGAGGTATAGCTAGTATAAAAGGAATATTTTAAGTATTTCCATTTTGACCTTGATTATTATGTCTGGCGATTATAACGAACTTTGCAGTAAGTAACCTTAGCCTAATCCAACACAGCAGTATGAATAGGGCCTAATCAAGCCTCAGCTGCTCCGACCAAGGTCACTGAGGTGCTCGGTACCGTGGGGCATAGCTGTGTGTTTCCGAGGAACTTCTGAGTCCTTCAATCATGTATACGAAGGCTCTTCTATGTTTGCATAAATGACTTCTATGATATTATGAATGAATGGATATATTTTTTATGTGTCATAAATTAGTACTGAGCTTCATGTGTGCCGTTTTTTTGGGTGTATGTGCCAATCTCCTCGCAGAAAAGAGTGCGGGAATTTCCCGAATATGACCAATTTCTTTGGGGGAATCGGAGAAGACTGCGCGAATCCGCAATCGCGCACCTTAGCGCGAACACTGGCTGGTTCTGTTTCTGCTTTTGTCACTCAGTGTATGGAAATGGGACAGTGAACTGTGGTTGGCATGTTATGTTGTTTTACTGTGCCTGGCTTGCTGTCTACATGGGGTCATTTAGGCCCATAATGCATGAGCAAAATTATACCCAATATGGAACCCTATATATAGGCCAAGGTATCATCTGAGCTTGGAGGCTGAGATTTTTTTATTGAGGAGGGAAGGGGATTATACCAATTTGTTTGGATTCGAAACTTTCCATATCAAGCAAGTAATGCCACTGATAGTGTGTTTCAATCAAATTCAGGAGGCCTTGCTTTGTTGCATTAACAGCGTGAACGAGACGACAGACAATCCGCCAGCCCAGGAGGACGACGATGATAAAAGCTGACGGTGAGCCTGACAAAGAAGTGAAGTTTTGACCATCAACTGGCACGACAGACGAGAGCTCAGCTCAAGCGAAGCGCCGTGCTGACCACCCCGAGGGGGAGGGGTTGGACTCCCAAGGTGGTGAGAAGGTGGGGAGAAAGGCCCGTTGAAAACGGGGGCGAAGATGGGGAGGTTCCCGTGAACGGGAACACCGCGGACTTGATGGGGTCTGGGGACGCCTCGATCACGGCCGACATGAAGAGGGTCAAAAACTCACGTGGAGGGGGGGAGACCGAAGACGGCGATACCGGCAGGCGACACAAGGGCGTGGGCTTCCAGATCGTTGGCGGAAGGACGGCATCGTGGGGGTCACGGTGACCACGCCCGACAGAGAGGACCAGGGATGGTAGCGGTGCCTATTGCTACAGAGCGTGAGTAGTCGTCTGGTATGAAGGTGCTGCTGCCTGCTGTGAGAGGCTAATAGAGGGAAAAGTTTGATCTGGAAAGCCAATATGGGCATGTATGTTCAGTTGGTTCGCTTGCCTCAGCTTAAGGACAACTGCAGGGTAAATTATGAAGAGGCTAATATAATAGCTGGGAGAAAAACTAAATGCGGCTATCCAAACCCGACATTCATACGCCTTCTGTTACGGAGTCTGAGGGTCTTGAAAATTTGTGTATGTGTATTGCGCAAGATCAAAAAGCATCCCGTCTTAAAAAAAAATAATGAATGATGTCATACTCGCCCAACCTTCCAAATATCCTTGGGTTTATATTAAAAATGTACTCATTTATCTCATTTTGTGAATATTTATTCTATAAGAGAGGATTGCGTGAGTGCATTGGTAGGTGCTGATGGTTACTTTGGTGGAAAAAAAGACCAACAGCACAGATGTTGAGGTTATTGTCACAATGAAAACACAATAGGGGGGAAATTAATACATAATTATTTGTGTTGCTCAACCTTGATTTCATGCATTATTGTGCGATAGGGATTTTCCGCAAGTTCTCCGCATTATAAACGCAAGGCTGATAACTCGACACAATAACATTTTATTGAATATGGTTTGGACTATACATCGTGTTCCATCCCCCACAGGTAACATCTATTGTATTCAAGCCTGCAGTTGTCCTTCCGTAAAAATCCAATTCAATGGAGGTTCTCCACAACTGACACTGATGCAATCAGAAAGTACAGGGTCAAGTTGCACATCCGTAATAGGTTATGCCTAGGCTATTTGGAAGATTGCAAGACAACCTGGGGAATTATCCCCCCCCTTATTACTCAAGAGAGGAAAAGACTCCCCCTTAGCTCCCCACTTCCTTCTTCCTTGACAGCAAGGTGCTTCTCTGGAATGCCCTTGGCACAAGGTGTTTGTCTCAATTTCCCCTTCATGCCCTTTGTAACGGTAATGGACATGTGAGGTGACATGTGATAAGCAGTGACGCCCTGTATGGGGAAACACACATGTGGAGCATGGAAGGTTTGCTTGTTTTTTTTTTGTTTTTTTGTTGGATGAACAGCAAGCAACCTTGGCCTGTGAGCATGAGAGCAGCCGCGGGAGGTTCGGGTTGGCTTTGCCCTGGGGTCTTGTCATACCAACGACTTTGCTACAGGGTGGTGCAAGCTAGCTCTCGAAATTACGCCCAGTATTCCGAGATCAATTTAGCCTGCTCGCCTGGAATGAATTTTTTACCCTGACTGGATAAGAATTTTAGATTTTTTTCAATAGTGTGTGGGTTCCTTTTTCTTAACTTTAGATAAATGTGTGGTACCATCAGGACTTGAAGGAAAAGTTCACGCAGAGAGCGGAAAACCACCTCTCTCATGACAAGCACCACTGTAAAAAATTACCAGGTTCTAAGGGCATAAGACCCAATCTAGCAATCTGATGCACATTGTATGGTGGCACGTCCATGTGGAAAAGTGGGGTGTGGGGGAGGAATGATGGGTCTGTTAAACCAGAAATTACTTTATGGTAATGTTAAAGTCAATGGGAGCATTGCCAGAAAAGTGGGGTATATATTCTTCCCAATCCCCTGTAGGATGTGCGTCCATGGTATAGGTGTGGCAATGGTGGTAAAGTCAGTGAGGCAACCCGGTAAAATTTGGTATTGAGGAAGTGTCAGATAAATACTGACACACTTATATGGTATGTTGGAGTGTGGGTATGTATTCAACAATGACAGGTTAGCAAGTCAGTACTGAGTAATGATGCCTAACATCAGAGTGTTCAGAGACTGTATTGAAGAGATCAAAGTGCTAATGTAAGAAATAAATTTACCATATTCCTTCTACTTCGGAATAGAGGTGCTGTAGAAAATATTTTGTCTATGAGTTTCAAGTGCTATTATTGTATTATTATTGTTGGTATTTTTGTTTGGTACCAAAAACATGTACTATATTCCTTCTAGATCCAGCCTGGGGCCCTTGTAAAAATATCTCAAAGGGGGCGCTATTTCGAGTGACACAAATACAATTTTCTAGTTAGCCTCACGATTCATTCGCTAGCATACAAAACAATATTGGATAGTTGATACAATAATGGTAATTAACAGCTTTAACAATTATCCTGTCATATTATAGTATCTGGCCATGTCTTGCTTGGGGAGTTTCCAAAATTGAGGCATTTGTGGCGTGGCACAGCGGGCAGTAAATAGCTTTAGGAGTTACTCATTGTTGTTGTTGTGTATTGTGTAGGGGTACTACAATTCTTACAAGAAAGCTGAACAAAATTGAAAAGGATCAGCAAACTCTTGGGACATCCACCCAACTTTTCCTATCCAATGACGTATTCCATCGCCACCTACATGTAACTACAACATTGATCTGGGAGCGGGCATTTGTTCTAGCCATTTATCTATACTGTAGGTCCCTATGCCATGGCCATGGCTAGAGAAAAAGGGGGAGAGGGACGGTATTAAAGCCCCTACATGTGCCGGCATTGGGGGGTTCCGCCATATTTACGAATTACGTTCGTACCAGGTTTGTGCCACAATGAGGGTAGTCATCATGGCAGCGTCCAAGGAATGCGTGACAAATTGTCAAAATATTCAAAATTCTGCCAGGACAAAAATTTCAGTAATTCCTCTTGAACTACGCGTAAACTAATCGCATACTTGTGGTGGCAGCTCATGCCAATGCATACCCATCGACCCAGTGGTACGCACTTTACAAGTCGCGCAATCTTCCCGCATTGGCTGCGCATAGTTCCCACAAAGGGTTCGATGGCAAAAGTTTGAACTACGCAGTGCAAGGATGGTCGACAGTGGTGGTCGACAAAAACCACAATGGCTTCGGTAGGCTGCATGTCGTGGCAGTGCGTGAATAGTTCATGAATAATGCATGAACATGGCATGATCATTTTGTGACAGTGTGTGTCCTGTTGGTTACGCATACTGGTACATAATGTCATGCCTCTGTGCAGGGTAATGCGGGTTCAAAGTTCAAAGGGGGGGAATTAGGAGTAATACAGTATATAGCATATGGTTAAAGTTGCACTCTCTTCTGCCATCAGCACAGAATGTAAACTTTTCATTGCCTAATAGTAATTTTCTGACAAGTTCTTGCTCACATCCTGAAAGAAATGAAACCATAATCTAAAACTACTCGCTCTGATTTGTTCCGCAGATGCTGTTTGAAGACGTGTTCTCTCTTCGTAGGTCACATGACGGGTGGACACTGGATGCCCGCTAGCGCAGTCAAAGTCTGCTCTACGCAACGCCGCACGTGTCAGACACTTTGTACGGGGATAGGTGTAAGTGTACCGACACAATGATACGTGGTACGCTTCACAACACGACCAAGGTGTGGCATTTATTCTGCTGTGGAAAACTGGTTGTCAACCTGTGTATCGCTTCCTGTTTAGAGTTACAGTGTAAAAGAGAAATAGGATGAGAGCTGGCCACACTGCGTTGGATGGAGAAAGGCCTAGACGCTTTTCTCGTGACAGGCAAAGATTCTTATCTGAGCCCGTTTGTGTTGAGAGTAACATGAGCCTTGCGTGTGTCGTAAATTCATGCGGCGAACTTAGATTCTTCAAGAAGCTCACAATGAGCCAGAAGACAACACCTAGCCTACAGTGAAATGAGTTGTGCTAATCATGGAAGGCTTACCTCCCCTAGTAGGTAACTGGGACTGATATGTTGCCTAGCAACAATTAGGAGGTGGTAAATAAGGGAATCTGCTTCTCTTAGATACTGGATGAATTTGATGAATACCACCCAAGTCTGTTGTTTTAATTTATTTACAATGTATAGCCATATAGAAGACCTATACCAAAAACTGATATTAGCTAGTCTATACTTGACAAATTGGATAACTGTGCACCAGAGGTAAGCGCCTGATCCGAGACAAAATATAGAGAAGGTCTAACGCTCATGTGAGTTTGAAGATGAGAATAAAGTAACATGTCTAAAAAATGACAGGAAAAAAAAATTATCAAATATTCTCCCAAGCATTGTTGTGACGATCCATCATAGCGATGATGCCTCCGATTGTTCTCAGAGAGCAAAACATATTTATTCAAGCCAACAGTTGAGTGGAACCAGCCGATGACCTTTCTGTACCCCTCCCATAGGGGCAGTAGTCTGCAGTAGTCTGTCCTCTGAGAGACGAGTCAAAGATTCCTGGACACTCGCTCAGTCTGTGGTGTGGTGAGCTCAGAATTTCCATCTCAGATTTCCATCTCAAATTTCTTCAACAGGATGGTCAGCTGTAATGTACTATACATCATTGTTGTGTATATTATCGAGAGTGAAGAAGGCATGATGAACTCTTGTGGCCGGATGACTTGCCATGGTATTGGTAATAGCATACAATAGTTGATAAGATATGCATTGTTCATAGCTGCATACAGCAGCAGGGATGACATGTGTCAAAACATCATCACTGTACGTTTCTGAGAAACGTTCAACTGTCATTGTACATCTCTGCCGGCTGTAAATACTAGCATTTCCAATCTGTAAGGTTTTTTACTGGACATGTGATTTTTTATGCTGCCTCTCGATGCTGCCATCTCACTCACCGATATGTGGAATTCCAACAGTCCAGTATGGGTATGATAATACAGTGTGTGAGTCTCACTCACCGATATGTGGAATTCAACAGTCCAGTATGGGTATGATAATACAGTGTGTGAGTCGGGTCACTGAAGATAAAAGCAAAATCACATTTTTGGCAGAGTGGCCATGATGTGCAATTTATTAAACATTCATACATTACTGTTGCAATATTGTGTCTCCAACTGGTGGTTCCATGGTGCACACTGTTGAGCATACTTCTAAGCTATGTCAAGATGATATTACCCTATCAACGAGAGATTGATCATTCATGAAGTGAACGTTTTACACCTACAGTACAATTGTGAGGGCACATGCCTAAGTATATGGACACATGGAATCCTGAAGGGGCGCAGTGTCCCATGCTGACCGCAATGAATTACCATGCTGACTGCAATGAATTACCATGTTGATGGCTGTGCGACCTTGAGTTGCTAGTCTCCGCCTGTAGAAGGGCAAGGTCTTTTTCTGATCAGCATGGAGCAAGCATAATGTCACGGGATAATGCACCTCCCAAGTGCCACTTGAGTCATACTGTAGGAACCTCCGATAAATTGTATTCCAAACTGCATCGTTTTTGCAGAGTTGGTACCACAAGAATTTTTATCCGGTCATGCATTGGATTCAATAAACATACTACCAAGTTTTATCAAACTCATGCAGCTCTTAGAACTGAATGTGAAAATCTGAAATAATAGCAACATTTGCACAGGATCACATTTGTTTTGTACTGTACTGTGTGTTTTTGTCAATATATATGTATCTGATCGTTGATTCAACCATTAGTCAAATCATTTTTTTTTATGCAGCTACAGGTATTCTGCTCTGTAACAGGTAATGAGATTCCAACCTCTGTTTCATTGAGATTTTGTCTACGGAGATTCTACTCGGTGCTCGGCTATCAGCACTCCTTTGAAAATGGACTGCTATGCCCACAGGTGTTTCCGAGAATTCCAGAGTTGGATCGGATGTTCCTGCTGGTACGAGAGTGCCATTTACACAACCCAGTTTCTTCTTCTTCTACCGCCCCCGCGGCATTTTTTGTCTTTCATATGTGCTGTTCTCCTTTGATCTCCTGCGGTGTCTGATTGGACACTAGCACATATGAAGAAATCGTAGGGAAAAAAATTATGCATGCTATATATTGCAGATGGCACTCCATGCACCTCCCAATCCTCATGATTTGGAGGAAAAAAAAATTTCACTGCCTGGATAATTGGACGTTATAGTATGGAAACACACATTTTTTTACTGTGTATTCATCCTGTAAATTCTTAACAGGCGAGAGATCAATTGGTGCGTAAAAAATACCTGTTTTTTGTTTGCATAACCCTGATGTCTTTGAAATTGTGTACGACTACATTTCTCATGATTTAGCAATTAGCATGATCGTCAGTGGAAAAGAAATTTTATTATTATACAGTCTCGATTCTAGAAGTTGGTTAGGAGCTGTTCGGTATTGTGCTAAGAGTTGTGTTATGGAAGAATATGTGACAAAATGGATGCATGCATGTGTCAGTTTCGTGAGAGAACATTTTTATACAGCATTGATGCAAATTAACTACGTCTATTATCATCGTAAGAGTAAGCTCTATTGAAGCATAACTTTTCAGCTATAAAAAAAAAGATGTTGCAAAATCATACTGCTCTTTAAAAATTCACTTTCATGTAATGAGTATTTAATGTTCATCAGACTATCAATATTTAGTGTAAAAATTGGAAAAAAGTGTGCGTAGAAGTTGGCTAACTTAACAAAAATCAGAGAACAATGTTCTGTACGTTGGGTAAATAAAGCTTGGACATGCACTTTGAAGATTGTTCGTCTTAAATTGTCCTGCCTGCGTGAACATGCTGAATATATATTATTATTGTAGCATAAAATAAAATAAAAAACTTGTTTGTGTAATATTTAATAAAACAGACATGACCATGGTATTTGTTCTCTCTGTTTGAACAGATTGGTTTCTGGTTCCTCAATCTTTGCCTGGATGAAGGGAGGAGGAACGTTACCTAAAAGGTCAGAAAAAATGGTGGATGGTATCAGTGACCTTTGCAGAATATTCCAGGTCAAAATCCGCAGTCAACTGGACATTTTTCCAGAGGTGCTGTACTACTTACTTTCAGTTGCGATGAATGAGGTCCTGGTCTTCACTTCATGGTTCCGCTGTTATGCAGTGGACTTTCTGGGTTTGTTATGGGATATTTTCCATTAGTCCCCTTCTGTTTGGCTGTGAGCAGGCACGGTGAACTTGAACTTTCGCTTCTCCAGGTACCAAGCATGGTCTGGTCCTGGAGTTCACTGATCGTCCTTTCAAGATAAGTCAAGAATGCCTGATCCAATCAGGTTGGAATTAGGTATGCAGCTTTCTTACGGCGAGTACAGGAACCCTATTGTTTTTATGTAGACCGGTGGTCAGTTTTGAGGGAAAAAATTAGAAATTACTAATTTGGCAAATTTTAGCTTTGTTAACACAATATCTTGACCCCACCTGGATGGATGGAGCTCATACATGGTGGGGTTCTCCATGATGAGTACATGATTCTTCTAGGGGTCTGGTACCCTGACATGGAACGTGAACCACCTGGCAGACCCTGGTTCTGACACTGTTTCGGTGCTGAAAGTTTGCTTGTCAAGCACATCATTCCTTAACACAATACTAATACCACAACTTTCTGTCCCTCCCGGTGTCCTCAACTGACCACCTCTCACCCCCTTTTTTTGCACTCCATCTTTCGAACATCACCCACTGCATCCCCCAAATTTCTGTGGGAGGAGGGGCACTCTTTACACCACCGCAGGGTAAAGTTCCATCGATTCGGACCAGCTTTGCCTAACGAAGAGGTATGTACGACTTGAGCGGATCTAGTGACATCGATATCCTCTTCTACATCTGAAATTGATCCACTCAGGGCCGTTCATGGCAGCTCTCACAGAACTAGTAAAATATTTGGAGAATAACACAGAAGCCCGATTGTTGGACCCAGCAGCAGAATGTCTGGCAGTTTGGGTGGTAGTCAGGGAGACTTGCAATATTCATGTTTGAAACACCTTGTCTCCGGGAGAATGAACAAGATCACACAGACCTCGCTATCCTTCCTCCTTGGCTGCGGCCACTGAGCAAGATCTGGAAGTATGTTTTTTTTATTTCATGCTATTATCATGAAGACTGTGATCTGTCTATCCTTGACCCTATACAAGAACGATAGAAATCATCTACTTTGTGACAAGTATGAGCTCTCTACGTTATTTTTTTCACAGTTATCATGCTCACAAGTTGTTTTCAGGTGACCTGACCCCAAACCAATAGGGATTAATCCACTTCACATGGCTGCCTCTCTTGCCAAGTATGAACTCACTGCAAGTTTACTACTACTGACCTCAGACTGTTGATTTTCGGTGACCTGACCTGACCCCTAACAAGGGTTCAACTACTCCATATGGCAACCTTCGGCCAAGTATGAGCACTGCTTTGTTTCATTGCCCAGTTATCACGCTCACAGCTTTTATCATACTTTTATAACCTCTGCTAACCCTTAGGTGATTTCAGAACTGACCTCAAATAGAGTACTCCCTCTTTATAGCTAAGCTACATACATGTCTAAATTGACCTTGATGGAGGTTTGCGTTCTTCAGATATCATGCTCACCAGTAGTGTCAAAAACATACGATCGTGCATGACTGTGAAGATATTGATGTTCACCCATATATAACTCTGAATTCTCCTGTAGCAATTTTTTTGTCCTGCCATAAGTCAAGGAACTATGCAGTCCTGTCAGTGTGTGTGACAACTAGTCTTTTTTTAAATGAGTGTCCTGAAGTTGCTTAGACCGTCCTAATTTCACAAGGGTCAGAAAGAAGAATAGCGATCACTCGAGGTGTGTGTGTATCACACTTTCACGATAGCAGAATTTGATCCATGAACAGTAAGACCGATTTGATGAAAGGAAATTTTGCAGTCTCCGGGTTCGGTGAACATGATTTGACTAGATTGGGGCACAAAATCATCTAATGGAGTAGAGTAATCAGCCTTTTTTATGTAATTTATTGTCTAAGCTTGTTAGCGAGATGGTGATTTGGTTTGGCACAGAAGAACAAGATATAGTAAATGGAATGATTAGATTTTCAGCGGAAAAAAAAAAAAAAAATTCACTCTGAAAATCTAATCCGTTGTCCCTTTTCAGTAATTGTGAATGGTAGACTTCGCCAACCCTCTGGGCAGGAAAATTTGCACATTATCCGTATTTGATTGACGGTAATATTTAATCATCGGCAGTAATTTGTGTTATCTAGCTCATCGATAATTGAGGAAATAAGGAAGTTCCCAGTTAATGAGCTTTTAATGAGTATTTAAAATGAGATTTGTCATGCCAGAGGTCACTCATGTGGATTTTGCCCTTCCTGACCCTTTTTCACTAACTAAACTCTCACATCCTGTACCTATGCACCAAACCAAATCACCACTGCACCTATGGTTTGTCTGTAACCTTCAGTTGCTAACAAGCCTAAAAAATAAGTTACATAAAATAGGCTGATTACCCTACTTGATGAGTATGTTCAATAGGCCGAGTATTATGTGGCGGCCTCATCTCTCTTGCATGTAGAACAGGAAGTAAGAGCCGGTGGTCACTGCTCCTTCAGTCAAGTAAACAATGGAAGGTGTTCTAGGCCTACAAGGAAGTCAGTCTATCACATGCCCATCACTGGCAGAACGAGCCGGATCCCACAACTAAAATCTGTAGATCGAAGCTTGTCTGTAGAATTCCTTTTGTTTTTTTGATAATCTCTCGTCCAGAGTCTGCAGGGTGCCTAATTCAATTGATAATTGCTAAGTAACACCACCCGGGCTGGAGGCATGAAACCTGCTCTGATGGTTTACAGAGCGATGCATGCATCTTTGGTGGTATGATTTGGCCAGTAAAATGCTGACCTTGACACTGCACTAAATTGTTCAACTGGAAAATCCATTCTTCCTCTTTGGCCATTCCTCAACTTGGGAGTACCCGGAAAGGAAATTGCATGACAGTTACTATCCCTTGTTTTTTCACCTGTTCCAGTCTTGTGCAGAGAGTGCACAGTGAGCAGGCGAACGTCATTATCATGAACAGTTTTGCCTCAGGAGACTATATAAGCAAGGGTACAGTAAGAAAAGGAACTCAACAGCACACCTGATTCCACTCGACCATAATCTGAGCCAAACTCCAATCCCCTCGCTGGCCGTAGGCTAGAATTCCATTATTGCGTATGCGGGTCTGGTTACGCATGTGAAAAATAGCAGCTTCAGTGAGCTGAGATTGGGCCAGTTGTCTGAATGTCCTAAATAGTATGAGAAATTTCCAAGCACTTATACCAATGCTTAATGGCGTACCCTGCAAATTCCATTATAATGAATTTCCTCAAAAAACATCGATGGCAATATGCATGGGCTGCTGCATTTTTTTGCGTTTCCGAATAAACCAATTGTGTGTTCTCTTTCATCTCCTTGACTCCCGTACTGTACTTCGGGTCTTAGTACAAACCATCCAGGATCTCATGCATTGGTAAGCAGTCACTGCTTAGTCATATTGCCCATAGGTCAGATAATAGTATATTACAGTTTAACAAGCGATCGCCCCAGTGTCTCGCCTGGTTGCGCGATCAGTGTTTCTTCCAATAAGTCACCATGCAAATACTTATAAGTCATTGTTTACTACTGTTGCTTTCAGTTTTTGGTATTTACGTTCAACAGGAACCGCCTATTAATCAGTGACCAATTTCAAATTCTAAGGACTATTATTGACCATGTCAGTCTACCAAAGGAGTATACATTGTGTGGAAATGTGACTAAAAATTCCTACATTATGCGAATTAGACAATACTCAACTTCCATAGACCCATTTTCTCAGGACCAATAGTGACCACGCTAATACGTTTTCATGGAATCCAACACTTGATTGGGTTTGCATGAATGATGTAAATTATACACATCTTCAACATCAAGAATAAGCAACATAAGCAATGTCATTCGTAGTCTGTGTCTCCTGTTAGAAGTTGACGTCTATGACTCTATGTACACCAACAAAAATATGGCCCCCATATAACTACACATCTATTTCAGCCCCGTACCCTCCCCTAATTCCCCCTTGCTGAAACTCCTATAAGTGTAGTCCTAATCCTAACCATGCTGCTCTAAGGCTTGTCTCAAGTTGATAATGAAACCATTTTCTGACCAGCACTCATTGTTTACAGATTCACATAGCATGCAGCGATTGGATAACATGACAATAAACAAATCTCCTCTTGCGGATTCCCTGATGAGTGGTGGAGGAATATACTAGGCTTGGGTTCCCTTCTCCCTGTAGTCCTCAAGGATCTAAGGTATGAGGGGGATAATATCAAGTCAAAATGTTGGAGTTTTGCAGGGTCCTATTCACTCTTTCAATTCTTCTCACAATTAGGATTCTAATAATTGGCCTGGATTGACTTTGCTAACTAAGTTTTTTTTTATGAAATATTCCTTTTACAATTAAGTTCATGTCTCATAACAGCAGCCATATCGCACAGTCCGTTTAGAGGTTGTTGCAGGACTGTTATTATTTGGCAGTTTTTGGTCCATGACTGACCTTTAATGACCTTTGATGACATAAAACAGTTTTCATGAAAAATGTTACCCTTGATAATATGCGGAGCCCCAAACTTTCGCCTTATCGCACAAGTCACTAGACGTTATTGCAGAAATGTTAATTATTTGGTAGTATGTTGACCTTGAATGACCTTTGATTACAATGACTGTTTTCAGGCAAATGCTTGCTTCCATGTGATGCCCCAAGCCCTAAAAGTATTATGTAATCAGAAACACACACACCCAATGCTTTCCCCCAAAAGGTATCAAAACCGACCTGACCCCTTACAACTCGAAGACCAGGTTCGATTGACGCGATAGTTAGTTTCGTCCTATGTAGTCACACAGATGCCTATCAATTCAAAAATTGATTTTTTATTTACACTTCTTTGTCCTCTACTCCTAAAAATAAGCTCATTTTTCAAAGACTTCAACTTTGACCTCGTCATTCGATGTTGTTTGATCCACCCACCAAAATCAACCACGAACTCTATAGAACACCCTAACTGCACCTCATTTCGATCGTTGTTCTTTTTATGCTAAACTTGGACAACTTGGGTCATAATTTCTGCAAATCTAGTCACATTGAAATGACTCCGAGACCTTGAAACGGTTGTTTAATCGATCAGGATTGAAGGTGTTTTGATTTGATTTGATTGCTACGGTTCAGGAAGCCAATTTGACTCATCATGGAACCTAACCGAATTTTTGATGTTCGTGGATGAGCACCGGCGACAACTTCGCCTTCTCTCTCGACTAGTGCTCACGATAACGAGCAGGGTGACAACAATCCCTGCTCCCGGAACCCGGGGACCGCAATTTTACGTCCCATTCCGACGGACGATCAGTGAACTCCAGGACCTGACCCCCTTCTCCGTCCTGGAGGAGCGGAAGATGTTCGACCGACGCTCACGCCTAACCGAACGAGACCTATTGCAAGTGCCACCGAAACAAACCCCCGAAATAACCAACCCACTGCTCAACAGCAAGACCAGGAACCCAAGACCAGGAGACATCGCCCGTCGCAACTGCAGTACAGCCACTTCTGAAAAACGCCCGTTGCTGATCGGCTGGAATTCGAACCCGGGACTCTGTTGCATGCAAAGCGACACTGATAACCGTCTACTATTCTCCCGCTCATGTCCATCTCCACCAAGTTTCCTGGGAATTCAACCAACTTCAACATCTGCATATATTCTGCAAATTGTACTACTTACATGCGAATTTGTCACATTAAATCGACTCTGGTGACCTCAGTCACTACTGGCAAAGTTTATTGGGACTAGATATCCTCTCAATCAAGTTTTTCAAGAAAATCACAACTGAAAAAAAATTGCATCAATTATGCAAATTATACTACTTAATTAGCAAATAGAATGCTGGAATCTATAGTTCATCCACACTCCATAAGTTTGATATATATGCTGAACTCATCAACCAATTCTATACCCATCAGAATTATCCTGTAGCACAAGCTTTTGGGGCCAATCTTTCATTAAGATGCGAATGAGTATGGTCTTGGGACGAAAAGTGGGTATGCACATCGACAACTCTTCCTCATACACTCCACAGAGAGGTTTCAGCATGCAGCGTTCATGGTTCAGGGAGATATCCTCGCACATACTAACAGACAAAAGCAGCAGACACCACACAACAAAGTGTCAACTATGTCTCTCCTTGAACAAATTCATGCCAGACAAAAAATACAATATGGAGATTAAAAAAACACACAAAAATAAGTTCCAGTGTTACTTTGTAATCATTACAACTATGCAAACGTTGTGTCTCCAGAAACACTCATAATAAAATCTTGTACAATTCCTAAACCTTACCTATGTCTAGGGACTTTTCCATTCCAAGAAGAGCAGGATGAGTAACCTTGTGCCAACTTTGTTAAATGGCAACGCCAAATCACCCTATAACATTATGGTCAATATGATGCTTCCTGAGTATGTCTTCTTACATAACATTGATCATGGCATACCAGATTAAATATTGTACACATGTCAGTTGGACTCATACATCCAGTTTTCCTTGTATACGATCCTGCATTCAACTAAACTACTACCTCTCTTAATATCGTTTCCCTGAACCTGGCTATCCCTGCTGGGGAAGGGCCAACATCCAAGTCAATCTGTCATGGCACGACATTGTGTGGCAGAATGCCATTCACACTATACACTTCCTACTTGTTGTTCTAGGAACGCACAAGAGACAATTCCATTATATTGTCCTCCAACCACTGCGAATGGCGAGTTGGATAATACGATGCGATGAAGAATTTTAACCCCAGTAGAAAACCTGCCAAATAACTTTGCCAAACTTCAATGGATAGAACCTCAACATGGTGTTAGATAACAAATTTTACATCAATCCATATTTTAGCAATTCACGAAATTTTGGGTGTTCAGGACGAATATTCTGAAGGGTTCACTCACTTTTCCAGCGACATCATTTCGGTGTAACAATAGATCAAAAACTAACTATGACTTGGTCTTTATTTGGATCATGGATAGGAGGCCGCGGTGACTGAAAGTGCTTTAGATGTGACGTGCAAACTGTCTAACCAACTCCGGGCAGCTGGCCTTGAGTTGTTCGCTCATTTAATCGCCAGCACGAGACCCATCATATATTTGGGGTCATCCACACACAGGAAAATCTAACAACCAAGTTCAAGATTGATCCTTCTCTCCATATTTTGCCTAAACACTGGAAGGCGATGTCGAGTTTCGAATCTAAGAATAAATGACTGGGTTTAAGCAGGTTGACCTAAGGACTATTGGACAGTGGAATAAATAGCCCCCTCCTTAAAACACAGTGCCATGTGCAATGACACATTGGTACCAGAGGCAACTTGGCTATCCACACACAACACATCCAGAAAAGGGTTCTTCCCACAGGTCCTTAGTGGGGATAGGCTGTGTGCGCCGATCACGCAGGATGGAGATCGCTCCTGGGCTTTAGATGGGCTTGATCTTGAAGAGGTGAGTCCAATGAGGAGAACACGAGGCACTCAGGTCTTGGTACGAGGTAGTAAAGCACTTAGACTTCAGCGTCTCTGAACGAAAATATACCGAAAGTGAGGTTTACTCTCAGCATGTTCCTACACCCAGGCGTAAGAGCATCGGCACTCTGCATAGCCTAATACCAACAGAGAAAATGGACAATTTATTTTTGAAATATTTAGGTTAATTCAGCGAATAGAGTCTGTAGGCTTATGCAAATCAGGCTGTCTAGGTTATGCACTGGCAAACTGGCAAACTTGTGTTCCTAATTGTATTTTTTTACTAATCAATTTCTTTCATTTCTTTTCAAGTATTTTCTCAAATAAACAGTTCAAGACATGTGTAACCAAGATCCAGCATATTATAACCCAATTTTTGGCATTTTACTACAGTAACATTAATTTTACGGTGAAATGCTTTTTGAACTGATCAGTGCTTAATGTACGTGATTGGACCAAGAAAAAATTGTTAATTATTCCTGGTCATGCCTGAAATATTGGGTACCGTTTTTACCCGATGATAATTACCACTAAGAAGGAAAATTTCATACAAAAAGCCAAAAGGCTTAGTGACTCCTGACTGCCTGTCATGACCTTTCACTTGAACTTGAACATTTTTGATAACCCAGATTGCCAAAGTCAATGCTCTCATGGAGGCTGAGATAGTGAGGCTCAATGCACTTGTATTAGACACCAATTTCAAGGAATCACTATCAAAGTTGCATCTTGTTTATGTCTTTGTTGTGAGCCAGCAAAAGCTATTGGACATTAAGCTCCAGGATTTTTCTTTCTGTGTACTGAGAGGATATGTTTCCAGCTGAGGCAACTGCTGTCAGACCACCTGATCTATTTTGTAGGAGTAATTCCTGGACCATTCAAACAAAATGGCTGAAATTTACCTTTCGATGACTTGACCATAAATCAATTAATAAACACCTCATGATGTACCATTTCGTTGATGATATACTTTTTGGGGAATTCTGGAATCTGATTGTGAACAGAAGCTGCCTGACCGTATCAAACAAAATGGCACCATTTTACCTAGATGTTGTCAAATTCACCATTGATAGATTTGCATGCACAATAGCTCACCCAGCCATGTAGCAGAGGTGAACTAAAAATGTATGATGCATTCAGTGTATCACAGTAGGCGTCTAAATACTCTCCCTCTTCCTTTAGTTGCACCATATAGCATTCAACCCAAACATCACAATTACAATTCTTCTTTCAACCACTGACCTGCTGTTGTTGACGTCTATGAGGGAGCCTATCTTGCTGGTTGTGAAGGAGATGTGCTCGTCGCCCATCACAATCTCGAGCTCCTGTCGCCCGACGCGTCCTGGCGTGGCAAAGCTTGTCCATCCTCCGTGCTCAGGTCACTCTCCTTCACAATTCGCTTCCGCTCATCCAGACTGCCTGTGCACAAATGCCTAAAGAAGAGGGAAATCATGCCCCATCACAAGGCAGCTCCTTCTTCCAGGGGTAATATTCTGAAGTTTTGGAGGAAACTTGTCAAGTCTCTATCATCCAAAATTGACTGTCATCTCATCTCTCAATATGAATTTCTTCCAGTCAAATTCGAAGTGTCCACTCTAAATGACTCTATGTAACGATCTACAGTACTAGGCAGGATGCGTCAGCCTACATTCTGCCTAATCCGGAATCCGGCCAGCGAGATGATGCCCTGCAAAATATTACCACGTAACAAAGAAACCAAAAATGTCTGTTGTTAAACTAATAAGTTCACATTGTATACATATAATAATCCCTATGCCAAAGTCTCGTTCTGCAGTGGATGCAATGCATGCTATCCACTAATTTAATTGACATACATAGCGCATATTAACCGAGGTTATAATTATAAGGATCCACACTCTCACAGCTTAGGCTCAATTTTGGATCAACGCACCAAAAAGTCTGTTACCACCAAAAAGAAATTAAATGGCAGTCAAGCAGAAACCTGTGGTTGAGAACAGCAACTCTCCAAATTAATTTAATGTACCACCTTGGTTAGTCTCAGAGATGTAACCGGGTGAAAAAATATGTAAAACAATCGAAATCATTACACGTGTAACGATGACCAAATTTTTGTTCTTCTCCGTTACATGTATTCTTGACTGGTTCACTGGACTAGCGCAAATCATAATCCAGTCTGTATTTTCCACATTTTATGCAGCCCTTCAATCAATAGAAAAAAACAACATACCTGTACATATTATTTTCCTCGTACTACGTTACACAAACCGTAACATCGAGATCCAAATTTGTTTCTCTATTACTGTGAATTTACTGTTTAGGGCTCCTAAATAGAATAAGCAGTATTTTTAATTTAGGTCTTGCTTCTTAACTGATTCTGTGTTCATTCTTGTTCATTTAGTACTCTGAAATGCATACTGTTATTTGTTATGCCTCCAATTGGGGTGAAGGGCTATTGATATCAATCACCGTGTAACAAACAGAAACCAAAGGCTCTTTCCCCTGAATATTTTTCTTCTTGAGCAATAGAAGCGGAAGTTTCTTATGATGCCATGTTGCCTACCAAAAAAATACATCAAATCAACAGTCAATTTTGATTCACTATTTGTCAGATTAACGGATTTTATTGGGCAAACAAAATCAACTGTGTACCCTTTTGTTTGTGAGAGAACTCCCTAGTGAAAAAAACGAATCTATTTCGTCAATTCCTTGAGGAATTTAATGTTTCAATGGATTTTATTCTCATATTCAATTCTGGGATATGCCATCTCTTAAACTACGACGACAGTTTTGCATGTATGACAGCCCTTGATTGCGGAGATAGGATACTTATTATTGAGAGATCTCACATGTAACATGTGAGAAACCAAATGTTACACAGTGATACTCTATATCAATGCTCATCATCCAAAAATTCCACAAGCCTGTTCTATTAAGAATATACTTCTCAGTAGACTAATCAATTGTCTATGTGTTGGAGGTAAAATGAACTGTGCAGACTTGTGAAACAATTGCCCTGATGAAAAAATAATGCTCGTAGTTTATCGTCGCATCAGTTCTCCCAAAAATGTGAGAAAACCAAAAACCAGTTTTGTCAAATTAATGAATTTTTAATTTTAACAACAATGAAATGTTCTCAACAATAAAGTGATATACGCTCATTTGTATGGTTTTCTATCAAAATATTCCTAATGAATCATTATCAAATGACCACTCAGACGGTTCCAAATGTTTCAATAGCAAGATACATCTGCCCGACCCTATTTAATGGAACACCCAGTTAAGCATGATATTTGGCCCTGGCTGTAATTCGAAACATCTGGATCAACTAGCCTCACAAACTCCCTGCGATAATATATATTATGTATATCCCGACGTGTTATTTGTGTCGTTCATCTTTCTCTGGATGGAAAGACGTAATGTGTGGGAATCCCTCCTCTCACTTATACATACCTCCTTTCTTATCCTGACATCATGCTTGTAGTTGGAAAATTGTTTGGCATACCTCAGTTACCTGGAAAAATAGAAATTGACCACTGTACTAAAGGATCTTAATAATGCACAAATGACCTATATCAACGCAGCTTTTTCAGTCTCATAGAAGACTGTGATCCAAATTAGATCACTCCCATTGCTTTGTCGGTGGATGGGAAACTTTACGTGTTACAGGATTCAAAAGTCCCCAGTTTCAATTCCACTGTCCAAACAATACTTTTACTCTAGGGGCCTACTGTTAGGAATGCCTGACTTGACCAACTACTTAACAACGCCTCAAGTATCGAGGGAACGTTGTTGGATCGCCTACCATGCAAGCCGTAATATGGTCTTTGTTTAACGTAAACACTCACGTAAATTAGCCTGAAATAATTTAAAAGGAATGGAAATGGATTTAATTGGGAAGAATGATTTTCCCTAATTGGGAAGGCATTACATTCATAATAGCCTATGTACTGTGAGTGAAGCACCACTATGCCAGCTAACTTTGAGAATGGTAGACATTTTTTTTTTCTCTAGTCTTGCGGCTTATGGAACTAGTATGCGGGCACCAAAAGGAAGAAGGATGCTACCAACCCCGAGCTGGCGCTGAAAAATGAGTGAAAAGTTAATGGGATCCCTATTGGAGATATCACTAGTATGTTAGGTGATCGTAAATTATAATGTAAATGTAAGGTTATTATAGCAGTTCTGATAATCTATTCTTGGCAGTAGTAGTTGACATCCAATTCAACTGATCCTAGATACCGCAAAATGCCTGAGTCACAAAGCGGAATACCACGCTACTGATGTCACTTAGCTGTAAACGATAGCTGACCTGTCAAAGTCAATGGACAGTTTTTTCCTTGACACTCGCAATCAAACTTCAAAAATCTCAGTTTGTACCATTTTCTTTCTTCCAGTCGGGGTCGGCCCAAGAGGTGAAATTATCCCATCAATATTTTGTTCCGTGGAAAAAATTGCACACGCTCGGGAAACGGGAGTAATTCAACTTCAAAAGCTTAGGATAGGCCCTTCAGGGTGTAACAAACAGTGAGTTCTCCTTGCGTACACGCACTGATGTAACGGCCAATCCGTGAAAGACTTATCACGATAAAGATTTTAGCATGATTGGCATAATGTATACCCATGTGGTATGTGTACCTGATGTAATGAGATTAGTGTTAGGGATTAGGATGGGTGAGTAAAAGTTAGGGTGACTTAGGTTTCTTCTGCTTGGTAACGCTATATTTAGGTTAACATCTGTAATTGTAAGCTGAACCTAACCCCACCCCTAGGCCTGATCCCTAACACTAAGCTCATACATCCAGTTACACATTAATATACCATATTTATGTCCATCACGCCAAGGAGTTGCCGCCATGCTTTAATTTTTACACTAGACACCGAGAGTTCTTGAGCCCAGCATTGTTCCAAGATTTTCACCCACACTACCAAGACTATAACAAGGTTCATCAACAAAAAATTACTGCAGAGCTGATCCACAACTTACCAGGCGATGTTTCAGTGAGGCAACGGTTTTCCCCAAAGTTGGTAAGATAGCTCAAATTGTTGGAGTTGGAATCGGATAAAGGCTAGGCTGCCTAACCGTAAGTCAATGGCTGAAGGGTCTCACTCTGTGTGTTATTTTTAGTTATGGCGAGTACTGCATGGAATCGTTGGGGGCCTGTGCCATGAGGCATGCCCTGAACTTTTTGAAAGATTGAGTTTATGCTGTGTGCATAACACTAGGCTACTAGTTCCACTGCTGCAAGGTTCGTTTAGCTCACGGCGTTAGGCTAGGAACCGGCGTGGATACTTTTTACAAAAACAATTATCGAGATATTATTCAGTATACATCAAATTAGATTTGGAGGAATAGTCTTAAGTTACGAACCGTCTGGTCGGAACTCGAATTCGATGATTCGTGGACCGAATTTTCCCTTATTCCAACTTAGTATCTCAGGTACATTCGTTAGCATTGTCGCGTCCAAAGCTTTCTTTCGTTCTGGCACTATAATTCCGATACACGATCAACACAGCGTTTTTGGGGAGCACATGCGTTTCCGGATCTACGTACTGATACCGCACGCGGTCATGTGTTAAATGGAAAGAGCATCATAGCGATTACCCGTGTATCTCTCTAATTATTTAAAGGGACACACCTCAATCTTTTACGTGAGAAGAGGATACCCTGTTCAGTGTCATCTCTTCATGAATAGCCGCCTGAAGGATGGATGGCCCCCCCTAATTCGACAGTCAGGAAAGCTTTTCAGTAATGTAGAGTCGGCCTTTCCAAAATATGGTTCTTTACTCGGGCGCCAGCCAATGGTGGACTTGGTGGCGTTCCCCCGTTTGAATGTCAAATTATAATATTCCCCTCCCTCCACCCCCGCCCCACTCCCCTCCCCCATACTTCCTTTCCTCCAAGAAAAGATGCCTCTAGGACTGCGCCAGGTTCAACATTAGGTTCTTTTCTCTGATCTTGTCGACCTACTCGCAGCAATAACATATGACAATCCTATGTGTAGGTATGAAAGGATTTCGGAATCCAGAACGGATCCCCTTCTCCACACCGGTAAAAAAAACTGGCTGCAGCCAATGAAAGAGTTTATGTTTATTTTGCACATCACTGCAAAAACACGGAATATAAAGATGAGAGGCATTTGAGGAAAAACCGGAAAAAAAACCTATTTTATTTCTTGATTCTGTTTCTCCTAGAGGACGGCTGGCAGAGACCAAGAGGACAAGAATCTGGCATGGGCGTCAAATGAAGAAAATGGACTTGACCTTCCAAAAGGAGAAGGAAAATCCCTTCTCTCCCACACCTAAACCAGGCCATTTTTTTTTTTTCAAAATATTTTCTATAAATATGTGAGTAGAATAGGGGTGACCTCTGGCCCCCAGAAGGACCAATGGGGATGGAGGGTTAACCCAAAAAAGATAGGCAGCCGAGGATAGGAAGTGAAGAAATGTGAAAAAAAAAGGGAATTCACCCAAGAAAAAAAATACACTTCTTCCCCGCGGCAACCTCCCCTGCCACTGGACACCCACTTCCGCAGCTCCTCCTCGGTAAACAGGTCCCCAGAGAGGTTTTTATCTGTTCGTGGCCTTGGTATAATATTTCTAAAAACAGCCAATGCCTCTGTTTGCTGATCAATATCTTTGTTTTTTAAGATATAAGTCTTTTGTTCAATGTATTATTCTTTTCCTTTAGAGTTGGTTTGTTTGCAAGAGATAATACCTTTAATTTTATGATGTCACTAGGTCCACCCCTATTATGCTCTAAGGCAATCAGTGTATATTTTTTTCAGTTTTGTTAATTGGTGGTGCACATATGTAGAAAAGAGATTCTTTCCACTATTCTAAGCACGGTTCGATTATTGAACCGAATTACCAATCCCGTATCGTTTGTTTATGTATCTATGGGATAATATCGTTTCTAAGAGTGATTACTTTGAACATTAGTCTGGAAATTATATGATCAGTGGGAGGTTTAAAACTTAGTGTTGAGTCAAATATAACACCCAAGCACTCAGCTTTTCTCTGTTAAGGGTATTGCATATTCAATAGGTTGAATATGACTATTGTACTTATGGTTTTGGTTTGCTTTTATCTTTAGACTATTTGTGAATTGAATTAGATTTGATTTAGAGGGATTTATTTTGATTCTCCTCTCCAAAGGCAACACCAACTTTTCCGATTTCATTAATAGCGGTAGGCGGCCTGGATTTCGTGTAGGTTAACTTTCAAGCGCTTGACGAGATCCAGAGGGCATATGCGTCTGCACATTGTGAGACCGTCAACCCCGCTGAATGCTGGGAATGTCGTTGAAATAAGTATGTAAGTAGTGGGCTTACTACAGAGCCTTGAGGAGTCCCGTCCTTAGTGAAATTCTCTAGAGTATAACGTATGAAAAAATATGGTCATCCTTCTGTTTGTGAGAAAAGCTGGGTTGTGATAACAGTCTAGTGGTATTAACGGGCAACCCTAACCCCAGACGATTCAGTTTAAGATCTCAGCTCGTTTGTGCCACGTCTGAATCGAACGCCTTCTCAGCATCTAAAAAACAGTAGAAATCAATTTACGGTTTTGGAATCCAAGTTTAAAATTGACTCAGAAAAGTCTAACAGGGGCATTGAAAACTCCCTTATTTTCTTTGAATCCAAATTGGTTTGGATTTTCTTATTTGTTTTCTATCCTAATTCGAGTGATATAAGGTGTTCGAACAGTTTACCAATGCACGATAATAAGTTAACCGGGCGAACCGGTCTGTAATTATTCGGGTTAGAATGCTTTTCCCTTCCCGGCTTAGGAATCAAGTATTGTTTTCGCCTTTTTCCATGGAGCTTGGAAAATAGCCAAATGCGGCAAATAGATTATCAAATGTTAATAATAATAATTTCGCGTTAGTTGGCAACTGCCAATGTATGAATGAGACGTGGTCTAGCCCGGCGGCTGAGTTTTTATTCTGAGTCCTCTTAGTGCCTTTGAGAGATCTCTGTTATTAAATTGTTAATATGTATTTGGATTTCTCAGAGATTGAGTCAGGACTAAAATTATTATTATGTAAGACTTCCACGATCGATGGCCTCACGATGATTCTCCCCAAAAAGCTGGGTTGCTTTGAACTTAAAAATCGTTCAATGTTTCCCATCCATCATGTAACTTGATCTGTGGGATCAGAGACTCGCGGCGCGAACCGTCCTTCTTTAATCAATTTGATTCTGAGATATGCGATGGCAGTGGTTGAAATATTCCTTTTGATTGACATTACTGCAGAAATTTGTTTGGGTTATGCTAGAATTAAGATTATGATCAAAACACCATTCCATCTGTTTAAGCCTTTTTTCGAATTGCCTTTTTTTATTTCAAGTGTATCCGATTTATTTGGCTCTTGGTTTGTAAATTCCGGTCCTGATATATTCCCTTCGTAATTACGTTTATGCTTTTATTAGTGATGGATTTCTGATTGAGCTCCCAGTTTTTTGTTTTCTGGTGGCTCAGTGGACCAAATTTTTTTAAATTGGCCAGAGATTGTTGTTATATAGTGTCGGCAAAATTATCCATCTGCTTCGTTATTTTGAGTTTCTCCCATTCAATAGTTGAAATTATCAAAATCCACTAAGTTTAGCTCCTGGTATTTCACCCAAGCAGTCCTTTTTCATATTATAATAGACTTCCGTTGCTTTGGCTTTATTTATTGGATAGTTGAATTGAGATAATATCATGTAGTGGTCACGTAATTTGGAATCTTCTATAATGTGCGAATGTGACATGCAGCGGAGAAATTCCTCGTGGCTCCCACCAGATCTAACAATTCTTCTGACCCATCTATTGGTTCCTCCTAGTCTTGATTTTTTATTTAAAATTTGAATACTAATTATTCGGTATAGACATCCAATAGAGTCGGCAGGAGAAGGTGTCCCCTGTTTGATCCTATCGGCTTATGTGGACAGTTAAAATCCCCGATAATGATTGCGTATGGAAGTCCAGTGGGAAACAGATCTTGGTTTTACATATTTTGTTGGCGGATTATAACTTTATAATATTTAAAGATCTATTACAGCTATTAGTTAATTTTAGGAAATAACTTGACCGTCTTCATGTGCGTTGTCTAAAAAAATTTGAGTTGCTATTATGTTACTTGATATTGCGATTGCCACTCCTCCTTCATTTGATGTGACATCCTTTCTGAAACATTATGTTAGATTTTCTAATTTAATTCGCGTCTAGTTTAGTTTCCATTTCAATACAGTACATGCTGGCGATTGATGCTAATGAGTAGTTTAATAATTCTATTTTGATTTAGCACTCTTAATGTTCAATTCAATAATTTGATGGCATCAATTCTAGTCATCTTGCCCTAAGTTAGAGGCGACGCCTGACTCTTCCCGCCCCTTTTCCTCTGAATTTGTTTTATGTATTTTCCTCCCGGTACTGTTAGATTGAATATTTACTTTTAAGGATGAAGCATTGAATAATGTTTCGTGTAACTTGTGTTGTCGTAACATTCGCCGTTTTTAATGCAGTGATAATTATTTCCGTTGCCAAGGCGATGACATTGTTTTATCTTGGTTTTCCATCTGCTTTGTTTACTGTCGACCCTGTTTTTTGTTGCCCTGAGCATATGTTTTAGATTTTATCTGTCTTCTTGTTTCATCATTCCATCCTCTTTTCTCTCGTCTGGCTTCTAGGTACTTGGGGCATCCCTTGTATAGAGCCAAGTGTGGACCACCGCAATTGGCACATTTCTTTCCTCCTTTTTGACTGGCAGTTTTTTGATTTGATGGTCCTCTCCACCGGAAGCATTTTTGTTCTTTAGGGCAGTCCTCCTAATTTGTGCCAATGTCTGACATTTTAAAGCACTGCACTATGTTTTGGAAGTCATTATATGGGACCACGTTATGGTGGGTATAACCTATGTTAGTCCCCTCATTGATTAATCTGTCCTTCTCTTCAACTGCACCAAGGCCCAACTTCACTTTCCCAGGTCTGCTGTACCTGTACCCTGGAATAGTCTTTTAACGAATACAAGTTGGATATTTTCTCCGTATTTTGTCCTTATTTGAGTCTCAGTATCTAGATAACCCCACAAATACAATATTATGCGGTGTTTCTCCTTGTTTTGAGGGATGTTTGCTTTCGGTTCCCTAAGGTTGTATTTTGCTTCCATGGCGTGATAGAAATTAGGGCTGTGCTCATTGGACGGGAAGATCAAACGGTTGTTTATTCGACCTCGCTTATGGTTTTGTATAATTCATTCGGTTTCTCTTTTTTGTTTCATTGGCCAGGACATAGTCTTCAAGCTAACCTCTCTTTTTTATCCCCTTACTACTATCGGGGGATTTTTTTTTGTTTGAGGGACCTGGGCCTTCCTGCACTCCGAGGAGGAGTGCTCGCCGAGTTCCGCTGCGGGGCGTTTATTGGATTTGTATAACCCTCCCACTCACCATTGTCTCCATTGTCTTCCTCTCCACGCCATCCGCCATCTTGGCAGCCGCAGCACCAAACGAAAACCAAATTTTTCATGACCTAGTATATAAATGGAAGAAGTTCAAAGACCCAAATAGACATAGGCTGGCAAGCCCTTTGATAGGAAATCGGCAAAGCCAAAAGGACAGTAGAAAAATAATTTGTAAACTCTAATAAACCACTTCTGCACTGCTCGGTCACCCCGCTAATTATGTATTTATCTATCCCCGAGACACTTTATTACTTACATGTTCTGGGATATTATGGTTTTGTTGTTTGCCGCCGTTTCTGCCGCGTCGGCCGCCGAAACGCGGCGTGAGCTCATAGCTCTCTATGCTTTAAATGATTGATCTGAAACTTGGTACTTATGCCTAATCTGATGCATTTGGGGCAACATAGTTTAACTTCCGAGGATGATTTCTACTCATAATTCATAGTTTTCCAGTTTAAAGTTCCCACAAATAATTCTCGAAAGCACCCTGTCTCTTCACAGTCTTCGAAATTCGAATACTTTTTTATTGACTGTAATACAATGATTATGAGTTGCATGCAAAAAATGCAATTTTGAAATTGCGAAAGTCAGGGTTAAAGACCTGAGTTAAATAATAGCCTAATTGTTTATGTACTAATAGTCGATTTCCTGAAGATGAGTCCATTGACAAAAGAGTAATGAGAAAATAATTTTTAAGCTTGTGGTGTAAGTGGAGTTCACTCCACTTGCAAGCCCATTGGATCGAACAGTACAAACATGTACAATTGGATTGATTAATTGACAAAGATCACTAGCCTGGGGGGCCGCGCCGGCCCCCCTGACTCGGGGCGGGCGGTTCACACGGAGGCCCCCAAATTCATTACTTTCACTGATGCCTGGCGATTCTGGAACCCTTTATCTGAGGCGATAGCCGGGTTTTTTGCCGACAGGTTTTCAGCTAGCAGGCATCGGGTGATTGGATTGGTGAATGAGTTTTTATCAAGGAGAAAACGTGAAAAATCGGAATAAGCGATTAAAAGTCTCCATTCTCCTTTCTCTATTCAGCCTTCCTTCTTCTCTCCTTTTCTCCTCTTCCGCTTCCGTTCACTTTTCTCATGGACTCCCCTCCGCTCTTTTTTTCGACAGACCTAATTTGCCACATCCAAATTAAATCGGGGTGTTGTGACCCCGCCCCCCCCCCTCCCTCACCCCTCCTGCTCGCAACTGCCCCTTCCCCTCTAGTCGACTCATGCTCATACATAACAAAAGTCCGCCTGTCCCAAGATGCAACTCCATTCAGGTTTGATAGATATAACATGGTTCCTAAATATACATTTGAATATCATAATTGTACTATTTCTGGTTCTATTCACGGCACTATAGTGGGCGACTGGTTACATTCGTTGTGCAAGCTCCCTACAGTTGGGAAATTTTTCCGGAATGGCTATGATGTATTGGTAAATATGACTGGAGCGAAAATTTCTACATTGGCGCCTTCTTGTTTCTGTACCTTTCTAAGACTAGCCTAGAATCCAAAGTAGCGCAAACACCGTTCCCACTGGGCCTTGAAGTGTCGGACGTTGTTTCTGGTCTGTCAGTTTCCAACAGTAGAGTCATTACTTACTGACAGCTGATGTCCTGTGATAGGCATAGCACAACTAAGTTTCTAATTTCTTATTATTCCGGTAGTAGTCAAGGCAAACAATCCAGAAATGTGCCTAGTTAGCTGCTGGGCATGTTTGAGGAAAGCACACAAATAGGTGATTCTGAAAGATAATTTTGTGCTGAATATGAATCTCTTGTTTGTGTTTCTCAAAATTGCCTAATTAGGTCAATAATTAGGGTCAAAGTCATTAAGTGCAAAGTTCAGGTTCATATAGGAAATGGCTCATTTTACTTCCTTATTATCATGATGTCAATAATTTTTGCATTTCTCTTCAATAAATCAGACAGAGCATTGAAATTATCGCATAGAAAGAAAATTGAGCCCCCTCCCAACCCTCAACCCCCTAATTATGTCAATAATAGAGTCAAAGGTCACTAAGTATTTTTTTCCACCAAGTGATGGCTCCGTTTTACTTTCTAAAACTATTAATGTCAATATTTTGCATTTTTTCCTTCCTTCAATCATCAACAGAGATGAAACTTATCGATATAATGTAAATTGGGACCCCCCCCCTCTCCCCCTCGCCGGGTGAGTTTTTCCTCCCCCACTGTCTGAGCAAAGTAAATGGGCCAGAAACTGAGCGAAGGAGGGAAACGGCAAAATGGAATTTCCTAAAAAGTTTCCATATTTCTCCAGGTGGGGTGACTTATTTGGTCACTCCTGTTTCGTCGGTGGCCCGCCCCCTCCGCATCACACCCTTTCCCCTCCTCCCCTCTTCCACCCATCGTCATACTAGCTGAACCCGGCGGGCAAAACGAATCATCAAAAACATTCATCAGCTTCCTGTTGTATACACACCTGGCGTTCCCTCAAAACCTCTCACCCTCCCCTGCAGGGAAATCCTGGCACTGCCCCATCACTGTCTGAATTCCCGCTCTAACTCACTCCCCCACTCACTCACTCACTTACACTCATTGGAGCACGTGCGTGGGGCACTAGGGCGCATCCACCGCCGCTTCCAATCGCCGGCTTTCCTCCGGCGAGCGACCAGGCCTGGGCCGGTCCCATCCCCTGAGCAAACCTTGAAGCTGCGCTTAACCATGAGCTACGGGGCGCCCCGGCGCGGTCGGCCCCAACCCGCCGGCATCCCGTTCACACAGGAAACGGTGTGCAGGAATTGTCCGCCGAAAAAGGCGCCATATGCCTAAAGGAACGCATTTGACGATCACGGAATTAGGCAGCTAACCTTCACCACCCGCCTTCCCGAGAACCCTGGCATTAGATACGTGACCTGGTCAGCGTTAACCGAGCTTGCGACGAAGTGAGGAAGTGAAATAGAATCCAATATCGCCGTCTCACCCAAAAGGGGCGTCCAAGTCTAACTATATGGAATACAGCAAGACGGAAGCACCTGGAACCAACACACGAGCTTGGTTTCTCCACTCAGAGTCACTAATGACAGTGCCGAGGTAAACGAATGACCTAGTGACTTCCACTATCTCGTCCAACTACTTGGACAGCACTGCCAAGATTCCACAAAAGACTGGATCTTGCCTATAACCCTGAAGTCCCAACTGATTTGGGCCTTCGACTACGTGGTTCCAAGGGCATCAACCGAGAATCCATAAACTCGGCGTTAATGTCAGCTTCATCCGCGAAGTCCAGTCCAGAATCCTGACCTCCACGGCAGGGTACTCCACAGTCGGTCCATGCACCAACCCTCTCCATAATCCAGTCCCTAACGTGTTGAAACGGGTTGGAGCCAGCGACAACGACTGTATCAACACCCGTGACAACGGGGAGAAGTCAGAGACTTCACCAACACACTCCACAACACCCTCACTTCCAGAATACAGAGAGGATATCAGTGTACAAGACGAGTTGGCACAGACCCGCTGCTCGAAAATTCCTCACAGAGAGTCTCCCTACACACAGAATTGAAGACCTTGGCAGAAGGCCACAAGAGCTACCAAGTCTCCACCAAATTCCCGCATCCGCTACCAACCCGGAGAGCCAAGATGCAATTCACAGTGGGTTTCTTTGGAGTGAAACCTCCCGACTGCTCAGGACCTGATGGGCAAGCAGGTGACAACGGATTCTGTTCAGGAGATGATCCTAGCAAAGACTAGCTAGTTTACTGAATGAAGAGTAACCCCTGTGTTTTTGCAGTCCCGTTTCCAGTCCGTGGATTACACCAGTGCTTCCAAACAAGTCAGGCGAAGCCATGCAACAACTCAGGGCATCCTGGCCACCATCCCGACACCTGTGAATGTATGCCCCACAAACACCGGGAAGCCGCCCTGCCATTCAACTGCTCCAATACCTCTCAAGTTTTTCTTGATGCCGGCACTTCACAGTATACAGCGTTCAGCCTCTGGAGTTGCAGCAGTATCCATCCTAATTTCCAGACCTCGGGGCTCAACCTTGTACAGAATTCTCAAAATAACCCAGACCACAGGCCCCCACATTGATTTCCCTTCTCGGTTCAATACCATGCCGTCCATCTAACCTATGACAGCTGGGGGCAGTGGACCCCACCACAGAGCCGAAAGTCGGAGTCGCTCGTACAGATTGAGCCGGCACGTTTGCCCGGGTTTTTTTTGCCCCCGTGGTTCTCCCTAGGACGCTCCAGGATGTACTCCCTCTGTTGTCTGAGGATGCGGCTTGCCCATCCCTTGCTCGGGGTCAACATTCACCTCCAGCACCTAATCGACTCTTTGCCGCAGCTAGTAAGCATACACTGTTGCCCCTTTTGGTTCCTTTGGTTGGCTCACGATGAAGCACGTCTCGAAACGGTTATTGGACCTGTTCTTCATATGGATTAGCCGGCTTTGGTCTCGAATCCTAATGAATGGTACTTGGCCTCGGAATCCCCCGGGGTCTCGGTACCGAGACGCGGCCAAGGCCTGTATAGAACGTAGCACGAATTAAGCCTACTGGTAATACAGAACAAACCCAGCAGTGTACTGAAATAATGATGTAGGACCACTGTAAT
The DNA here is from genome assembly GCA_026419785.1 of Sclerodactyla briareus. NCBI lineage: Eukaryota > Metazoa > Echinodermata > Holothuroidea > Dendrochirotida > Sclerodactylidae > Sclerodactyla > Sclerodactyla briareus. Next base: position 127,784 of record JAODTK010003666.1, read on the forward strand.
TGGGTATGGATAGGCATAGTGAACATGCATGTGACACACCGCCCCGCTTACAAATTTGGTTTCGCGTCCCTGTTTCGGGCGACATCTCGGTAGAAATATTCCACCTTGACGGCAGAACACATTCCCGACAAACGTCAATGACTGTCTGAGTATCTTCCCGACGAATTGACCAGTTGTCCTGACCGTTCTACAAAACTTCTACTATGACCTCCTGTTAATCAGCCCAGCTATGGTGAAATTCTTTCTCTCAGGCTGGCTGCGCTTTATTCAAGGCTTCCTATTTCTATGGTAAGGTCAGCGGATAGTGTGAATGTTTTCAAATCCAAGGTTCAAAACGCATCTCTCCTTCGGTCCTTTCCCACTGTACTTTGTGGCTCAAGGCTGGTAACGCCGAGGAACCCAAGGATATGCTCCCATTCACACTATTAGGGTCAGCTTGGCCCAGTGACGGAGTCTACAACCATGCTAGCATTCCATGCCATCGCGGGATGTGATACGTGTCATACTTATCTGGACACTCGAGAGGCCATCCGCATGGGATGTTTCACTGTACACCATCATCTATTGAATGAAATCTTGGAAAGTCTCCAACTCTATCAGCGGAGTAACAGAAGATGCCGAGCCTTCATCTGTCACATCTCTACGAGTCCCATTCCAGAATTGTGACGAAGCCGGCGAAGCGGTCACGATGGGCTAGCATCGGACTCGATTCCACCATCAAGAATGCTGCCAGTTTCACACACAGCTGCCAACTACTAAAGCCTAGTGTGGAAGAGGCCTTTCATCCCAAACCAGTCATCCTTCACCAGACTGACTCTCCGGGTCCAAAGCATGTACGAGGGTTGTGTGAGTTGACAGGCGCTCTTGCAACAGTGGACTTCAAATGTACAGAGCATTCAAAAGCATGAGTCCCGAGAATGGTGCGATGCAGAAACAAAAATGGGTTAAACCGGGGGGGGGGGGGGGGGGGGGGGTCCGACGTATATATCCGCCCGCAAAAACAGCATTTGAACCCTCGTTTAGAGGAGCACATTAAATTATGTCCATTGACTTCCAGTGACTTCGAAATGGCCCTACCTGTTGTTCAAGGCCACCGAGTCCCCCTATCCCACGTTTAGTTAAAGCTCATCGCATGAATTTGCAAAATTGACTCCTGTGACCTTGATTGATCTTCATGCTGTTCAGAACTAACACATCCAACATCACAGTTTTGTTCAAATCCACAATTGAAAAATCCGCACAAAATTACCTCTGATGACCTTGAAATTACGTCATGTTTTTCGGGACCAACCTTCCGTCCGCCCCACCCACCAAGTTTTTATGTTGATCGTCACTTACTCTGTAATTTCGCAGATAAAAAACAACATACATGTTCCACTCTGCGTGACGTTAAATACTGTCATGTTTTTTGGGACAACTTTTGTCCGACAAAACCCACCAAGTTTCATGTAAAAAATCGGATAAACTCCTATTTTCGTGTGAAACATGCCAAATAGAGGGCAGCGGACTACGTTATGCCCACTTTCAACTCATCCGAGATTTCATTTCACCTGGACACGGCTGTTACCAAGTTCAGACCAATCGATCAAACCTTAAAGAGAGTTAGTGTGCTAACTGCTAGTTTCCCAGCGGCGGCGGTGGTGGTGGTGGCGTCGGCGGTGGTGGTGGTGGTGCGGCGGCTCAACCGCCCAAATCAGATCCCCGAACACTTCCAGTGTTGCGGGATTAATTTCACCGAACGCTGATCAAAGTGCATTACGATGAGAAAGCAATACACACTCATCCCATGGATAAATAGTAAAGTTGCAAATGAATGGAATATTCTTCAACTTCAAAATTCAGTGGCGTCGCCAGCCTTCGAAAAGTGGGGTAAGGGGACTTTGAGAATTGAGAAGGACAAGAGTGGCCCTCACATACTCCTCTTTCAGAAAACCTCGCTCAATGGATTTTAGACAATTTCAGAGGGAGTCATTTTGAAATCTCCGAAATGTGGGTTAGTCCTCTCATCACCCCACCCCCTCCCTGCCCCCAATTTGCCAGTGGCGCTCCCGCTGCATTAATTTCGATATTTTGATAGACAGTTCGTGGTTTATCATAAAGATTATTGCAAAACTCGTCTCAAAGTCTCTCACGATGTATTAAGAGGTAAAATAAATCATTTCTTGTGAAAAGAGTAATTGTGCAGCTTATTGATCTTTGTGACCTCCATTATACTGACCTAATAGACGATTTGAGAACACAACAAGAATATTCAAAATTAGTACAAAATTTAACGGTTCAGAAGCACCTATTTGTTTGCTTTTTTTCCTCAAATCCTCATGCAGTCATATTTTCCCTCCCTTTTCTATTTTCTCAAAATAACCAGCTACAGCTACCGCTGCTATTCAAACAACTTGGAGTTATAGGCTACTAATTTATTAACTGTTCGTGCGTGCTACGAACTACACGAGGAATTGAAACTGGAGCAGGTTTACACAGTTCGTCCGGCATTAGATTGAAGTGCAGCGAGTGAGGTGTTGGAAAACATAGCCCACTAGTTCAACCCCCCCCCCCCCCCCCCCCCCAACAGCCTTCCACCCCTCCCATGCAAGACAAAAGCCCCCTAATTATTGCCCTGAAACTTCGATCACAGTCAGGACAGTAGAGTGCATATAATTATTATTGTAAAACACACTGAAGTATTTACAGTAGTGTCCACATCAGTAGATTCTTCCTGAATGAGGATTCCAAAGGCGATTAACTGTAAAGTATTTGTATTTCACATAAACGACAACATCAGCTTTCGGTCTTTTCCCAAGCACAACTTCGAAGACAATTTTGGAAAGTTCGATACGCTCTAATAACATTTACGGATATTTTTACATAACAACCGCTATTATTTACGGTATTATATATCAATCACATTGTTATATGGAATGCTTTTGCTTGCAACGAAGGGGTTCATATAGGGGGTCTGAGTCTCCCTCCATATATCATCAACCCTAGTGAATCCTATAGTTCCCAAGTTTGGATTAGGAGAATACTGGCCCACCTCCCGCGCATGACTTGACCGAAAGTAACTTATTATACCTAGCCTTTGACCCATGGTATCTGCGGGTACCTGATTGGAGGCAGTTCGTTTTGTCTTATCAACACACGGCCTTAATCACTTATCCAAAATGACCTGGAATGACTTCTGATGGTATAGCGGTTTTTCATTTTGAAAAATGGGGAAAAAGGGTACCACTCCATGATGCAAAAATGTCCAAATTTTCAACAATGCCAGGCACTGTCACCAAAAATATTCGTTTTCCGTCCCATATTGACCATGAATGACTTTGATGAACATGACCGTTTTCATGAACAATGTCACTCTATGAATCACCCAATCCTGCCTGCAGCCTAGGATGCATTCATATGCCTACATACACTCGATGTCATTGCCAAGAAATTGTCAAAGCTAAAACCTTTGAGCCCATTGTAACTCGAGCACCAGGTGCCTGACTGGAGCGAGAGCCTTGTTTCTTGTATTTTAGCACACAATGTCATACATCCAAAAATTGACAATTTTTAGCTCTTAATACTCTCTTGCAAGTGCCCAGTGACTTTTGATGAGTCCCTCAGTAAGCGATTTTCATGGACCGAAAAATCCACGAACGCTATCATATGGAGCGCCATCTGTGAAACATTGAGCGCAGAAGTGTAGTCTAAGTATCGTTTCCTTATCCATCTGTTCATTGACAGTCTTGACAGTCTTGACAGTATGTATGTATGTATGTATGTATGTATGTATGTATGTATGGATGTATGTATGTATGTATGTATGTATGTATCTATGTATGTGTATGTATGTATCGGACGCACCTGGATATTTAAATCCCTTCAGATGATCCGCAAACGCGTCTTAGTGCAAAGTCCTCCTTCCACCTCACATATGTAAAGAGGAAGGTTGTTCCTGAAACGATGGGGAGTAGACAATGGGGTTTCATTTGGTGGGTATGAGGTTGATGCCGGTGGTAGGGTAATCAAAAGGGCTAAGGTGAATTGGCCTAAATCGATCTGGGTTGAGCTAAATTTTCTTTGTTTGCGTGAACACCTTCAATTGGAATTTCATAACGACACTCATGCACTTGTGGCGAATGAGGATGGTATTCAAATGGTCTTCCGGTGTCACATGCTCTCTCAAAACTTATATCAAGGAGAGGCACACGGCACCCATCTTCGGAGGGCTGCAGTATCTGCGTTCACAGGGCAGAATTAGCCCAAAACCATCTGCACACCAAGCCCTGAATTCTGCATTTTATTCAACCTGGCCCTGACTGATGATTCGATCCGATTCATTTTAAATCCCGCATGCAACTGTAGGAGTGCAATTCACTTCTCCATACATATTTCCCCGATACCTACCCAAAGTCGTGTCACTTTTGTGATAACCCCTTTGACACAGTGTCTCATATCCTAAATGGGTGCATAGTGTTTCGCAATATCTATGTTGACAGACACGATAGGATAGTGACCCTTAAAAGCAGTGGCGGCGGAAGCCTACAAATTTAGGGGGGACGCAGACCAAAATTTGATGAACTGAGTGTGGTACTATCTAAGCGGAGCGCCACCATTAGTTGGCGCGGAGCGCGGAAGAAAATTTCGGGTTTTTTTTCAAACCTCCAGATGGCCGGAAACGACACTTCCTGAGCGTTGTGAGCTATATCTACCCATTATCAAACTGGGGTCATGTCTGGAAAAATGGTAGTTATTAATAAAATGTATGTACGAAGAATGATAATGCAAATATCAGATTGGGTTTGGAGACAGCAACAAAAAATTCCGCTGAAGAGAGCCGGGGAAAGGGATGCCACACCTTCGCACCCCCCGCCCCGCCGCCCCCTCCCCCCATCTAAGAAAATCGACGTTCTTCTCTTCTTCATTACGGTGAATTTTCAGTGCCATGATCGAGACTGAGTAATTAGGACGCTCACCCAAGTAGCCCCTTTCCCGCCCAGTTGGCCATCCCACTGTGGTCACATGGTTAGTCGATTCGAATCCTGCAGTCTGTTTAAGGGGTTTAGGTCGACTCCGTAGGTTGGTCGAACCAAACACTGGAAAGATAACATGTTTTTTAAACACTTGGTTTCCTCGCATTCACAATAGTTGACCAACTAGTGAAATATTATTACGTACGTTTAGGAGACATCAAAGTGGTGCTTTTGACGTCCGTAACACCTCTTCCCCTTGGTTATGAAGTGTTGTAACAAACAAGAATCAAGGTTTCAAAATATGTTTATTGTTTCGTTACCGTATATGTGATCTTGTACATACAGCAGTGATTATTGTCCATCTTGAATAATCTAGTAGACCTAGTTAAGAGACTAACATTACAGTCCCGATCGGTCATCACTTGTATTACCAAAAATGCTGACTCGTGTTTTCTTCTTGTTCTAGTTTTTTTCACATTTCTCTACGAGGAGGTAAATATTTCCCATTCGATTGCAGATTTCGCTACAAGCTGCGAATATCGCAGACCAGCTGCAACTGGCTGTACGGCGACATTTGTTGAACTTAGAAAGGATACTAGTTTTACATTTATTTAGGCCTGTTATAATCTATTGTCTATATTCTAATATTACCATCTTCCATCAATGTTCCGCAGATCGATGAAGTTTTAATTGTCGTTGTTGGTGTTAATTTTCAAATTTCATTTGGTCAAAATTTTAGGCACTCTAATTTTTTTTGGGGGACGCGTCTCCCCCCCCCCCCCCCCGCCCCCCCCGCTTGCGCCGCCTATGCTTAAAAGGGATGAAATTTTGAAGGCCACAACCGGGGCGGGTCGAAATTTTCCTTATAGATTCCTACTAGTGATATGTTTGGTGATCAGCTTCATGTTGCCTTCAAATGCGTCCAACACAGAAAGCAGACGTTCAGGTTTGTGATTGGAATGCCGGAAAGGTGTTTGTGGTAGAATTTTCCTGTCCTTACGACGCCTGCATAAATCACACCATAAATCGAGGTTTCAGAAATATCAACAATTTAACTACGATGGATACACTTTACTCCTGTAAAAACCATGGGCGTCGATCCTGGGGGAACGGGCAGGTGACACGTCCCCCCTACTTTTCGAAGTAAGGGGGGGCATCATATCAAGTGTCCCCCCCCCACTTTTTGGTACTCGATGAAGACGAAATTACATGTCCTTCAACACACGTATTCGTTAGTGTCTGTGTGGCTGATAATATTGAGAAACAAGCCTCAGCAAAGACACAGGAGCCGTTGTTCGGCCCACCAAAAACCTGTACCTCCTGATTGTCGTGAGCAATGCATTTTGAAGGCATATCCTGGCGATATGAAACATGAGTGAGACTATTCCATTTAAAAAATAAAAATAAAGGTAGATTCACAATAAAATTTCCTTTGATTATAACACGAAGCGTCGTTGGCATCCCAGGCGGTGAGAGTCGAGCGGCTCTCAACACTACTTGGGAACTTATATGAAGCAAGTTTGCAATCGAGGACACAACCGCTCCGGGCAAATAATGGCAACAATTCAGGCAGACAAACCTGCCAAGGAGGATGGAATTGCCCACAATGTTAGTAGATTGCCGATTTCTCTTGTCGAAAGCGCGATGAATGAACAAAAGTTGTGTCAATCGTGTCAAATTTGGACGTTGTGGTTTTAATCCAAATTTCCAGAGGCCAATATGCATAACTGTAATAGGCGCTGACTGGAAAATATTCATCTCCCTTCATATACGCCTCAGTCCTTTTAACATACTTAAGGAATACATTCCAGATAACTTATCCATCATGCACCCCAAATTCACACTCTTCACTTAGGCTGTCCTCGAATGCGGGGAACTCAAGGAGTCAGTATAAGGGGTGTCTACTCCTTCATAGCGACTCTCCCCGTCTCCCCGAGAACCACATTTTTTTTTCGATGTCCAAGAAATGTGCAAGAATTTCGTCCGTTTCGGTATCCTGATAGTTTTTTCGCTGTCATTTTTGTGGACAACGTGCACGATAGCTATGAGATTCCGTGCAAAATATTTTCTTGAGTGCAATTTTGTAACTCTGGGACTATATTTTACGAATAGCTTCCTGGACATGCATTTCTAGTCACTAAAGCTGATATAAACTGCCACTCCAATTTTGAACAATATCTTGCCACTTCGCTTTCAACCAAAACACTCCGTTGCCTCTGGGCGCGAAACGAGCAGCAAAAAAATGTGGAGCGCGTCGAGAATTTTATTCTACATTGTAATGCGCTTCATAGGGATGAATATGTTATGTTTAATTGGAACCCAGGCAAGAACTGTATATTCTAGCAAAGATGAGGAGCAATTCTTTAAATTATAGGGCTATCCAGGAACAGTGGCGACTAGCACTTTCGACTTTTGTGTGCCATTCTACCTTCATGAATTGCCAACAAAATTTCGGCAACAAAAACTTCGTGAGATTCAGCAAAATTTCCGTCGAAAGAAACGGTACTAGGCAAAACAGAAAATTATAACCTGGGTTCTCTAGAATGGGCTTACCGGTCATGACTTCCAGGCCTTTCCCCTGACCCTAACTGAGGACATTCGGCGATCCCATGGAAGGTAAGGATCAGACCAGACCAAAGAAGAGACGCAATGTCTTTGAGTCCAGCCACATTTCGACCAAGAAAATAACATTTTAAGCATGGATTTGCACCTAAAGCCAAAACGTTTCAAGTGGACGGGTAACCCGGAGACCCCTCTCACAGCGCCCTGATAAAGTTAGCTTCCTCGCCTAGTCCAAAAATGTCTTAACTTCATTGCTGCCGACGTGGAAACTATCTAGACCTCAGTGACAGATTCTGAGTTTTACTTCCTTTTTGCAACATGAAATCACATTGCACTTAACTGATTCCGCAAGGGCAAATCCTTTTCTCACCCATCAATCCTTTTAGTCACGCCCCAGCCTGGACCTGGTAACTAGGCTACAGTTTGTTCATAATTTTTATTACTTTTAATCCAACTGCTTTGATTTTCCTGGTTTGCTTTTCTGCTCAAATTACCAATCCGCGTAGCCCTTAAGAGCGCAAAGAAGTTTTTCTGAGATGAAAATTCGGGCAAAAATGAAAATAATTCGGGAAAAATTTGGACGAACAAGAGTAAGAAATGCCCAAAATGTCGCTCCTTGGCGCCTGAATTTTTCCAACAAATGCCCGATCATCACATGCATCCTTTTTCGCGCGCTCCGTGTGCGGGGCTGTTTTTCTGTCGTTCTATTTAGGCAAACATTTTGCTTTTTTCTGCCCTCCAATTAGAGGAATTTTTTGAAATTGTCTTCAGTCCACTATTCCAGATGCGAACCCATTTGAAGATCGGACCCCCCACTCGGGCAAAGTCGAGGATTTACCCATGTTTCTTACTGAATTCCCGAATTTTTCAATCGAATAGCCAAAGTGCAAAAAAAAATCATTTGAACTTTTAATTTGAACAATTTTATGTTCAAATAATGTTCCAAACAACATTCATACTGTTTTTCTTCAACAACACTAGGGATGAGATTTTATACGATTGTCTCTATTTTTAACGGCCAGACCTATTTTGAGAACACATATATTTAGATGTTTAAACCATTGATATGTCAAGTATTTGCGAATTAAATCGCCAAACCTGTCAATTGTGAATTTTAATAGTGGGCGTAATCGTTGACATTTAGAACGGGTTTTCAGAAATGAAACACCGGTGTTTTTAGAGGTTTAAAAAACACTAGTATGCGTCCGGTTGTTTTTGATAAATATAATAATATAAGAATAATAATATCATATAATATATAAATAATAATAATTAATAATAATATAATAGGCTACATCATCTGTTCTTTATAGGAGCGCATCTACACCCCTAATAGTGAGAAGAGGTGCGTGACTCGGAAAACGCCCGCCCGGCGGCCCGCGTGCATGGAACGAGTCTTTCCAAAACGCCCGCCCGCGCGCCCCCGCCCGCCCGCCCGCATGGAACGCGGCTTTACTGTTTGGGGCCCATGTGTAAGAAACACGCATTATTACAGGATCGTGTTTATAGTGCAGGAGGAGGCGTACCGTCTTCTTTGCGCACGCGCGCAGTTTACTACCATTTATCATCACAATGGTAATGGCAATGCCGAGAGAGCTCAATAATTGCGCTGAAATCATCAATACCTGAAAACTGAATAACTTCTATGTTCGCGGAAATACACGTGTAGGCCTAACCTCATTCACAGGATGGGACAATACATGTGATTGAAATTCATATAGAATAGGCAGACTTTTGATTGAGCTTTCGTATTTCCTTTTATAATAGAATATTTCACATTTTTATTGAGCGTTCGTATTACCAACCTTATAGCAATCCACATGCTGCTTCAATGTCCTTGATATTTTCTGATGATCGACTTCTTTTTGAAGATCCCCAAAAAAGGGTTGTTTTCTTAGGCTGCTGATTCTCTGAATTTATAATCGATTTACTTTTGTTTCTATCGAAATACATCACTTAACCAGCTGTCAACCCGATACGGCGCGAAATACGATACTCTCGATATGCTGTAGTTGCGGGGTTTGGGGACCAATTGAGTTATTAATTTTAGTGCAACTGTTCAAATTAGTAGAAAAAAATGGAATACTAACGGTGGTTGGAGCCTTTCCAAAATTTTTGGCACTGAACGTGAACGTGTAGCGTGATTTCGCCACATTGATTGATGAGATAGATCAAAAGTGTTGTTCGATCCTTTTACCCTACTTAACTGACTGAAATTTCAAGGTCTTCAACGCTGCGATGAGTTAGCGAGAGAGTCAGCCACCCAAAATATAAACCCGCTATCAAAAAAAAAAAAAAAAAACTATGTATATATTATATATATATATATATGATATATCTATATATATATATATATATATGATATATATTATTATAATATATATATATATATATATATTATTTATATATATATCTATATAGTTATATATATATATCTATCTATATATATAAAATAATAATAAGTCATTCTATTAGGGTACGTATAGACCGATCAGGGTAGCTAATGTGTTCGATATATAAACTCTCCATTGGCCCTGAGGCAACGGCCATGCCATCAGCCGAACATTCACCTCATGAAAATAAAACGGTGATCCATAGGAATATTATGAACGAACGCGACACTGACGGACGGAGAAGAGACAAGTATCCCTGAGCTGCCTCATACCCGCAGCAAAAAATAGTTTTCGCATCGTGTGGAGGCCGTACTATGTGTTACATTTACCCCGTCGTACGGCATGGCTGTGGTCTGGACCGACCGTCTTCAGTTAGGGACAACACATAATATGGAAGCAGCTGAACATGGTCTTTGTCTTCAAGAGAATGCAAAGAATTTCATTCTTGTCAAGAAAGAGCCAGTGCATTCCTCAACGAGTACAAACACTTTTTTTTTAAAATCACATTCCAGCAACGAAGTGAAGTTTATTCTTAACACGTAGCCAGGATGGTGGGTGATGAAGAACAAATTACATAATTGACCTGTTTGTGGAAATCAATGGAAGAATAGACAGGATGAACCAGAGAGTAAAGCACGCTCAAGTGATCAAAAGAAACAGAAAGCAGCAATGAAATACCAATACAAAGTGCTCATTTTTATTCCTTCACGGAGTCAAAGGAAATCTATGCAGTCATGCAGTGCGTCTGGGTGCGTTGTGTGTGTAAGGTGTATGTGTGTATGTATGTGCGCCAGATTTGTAAACACTATAACTAGAACCCAACGGATGGATGAAGCTCAACCTTGGATGGTGTTCCCCATGATGAATACATTGAAAGCTGTTTGTTTTGAGGGGTAAGGTGAGATAGGTCATCTGAGGGGTCACTAGGGGTCGAAGTATGAAAACCTTGGGAACAGGTTAATGCAAGAATGGTTGGTCTGATCGGGTTGATTGAATTTGGTCTGTGTAGCTTTTAAAGGGGAGGAGTACAGAACCCTAATGTTTTTCGTATAGGTCGGAGGTGAATTGTAGTCAAAAATAGAATTTTGTGAAAAGTCAATATGGTGGCCAATGTTGGCTTGTAAACACGAGAACTAGACACCACCTGGATGGATGAAGCTCATACTTGGTGTATGCGTGTTCCCCATGGTGACAACATGAAACCATTTTTTTTAGGGTAAGGTCAGATGTAACGGAGGTCAAAGTCTGAAAACCTTTGTACACGGTAAGTCTAGTATGTTGCTCCTGATCGGGTTCGAAATTTGGTATGTAGCTTCCCAATGGGTAGTACAGGAACCAATGTTTTGCGTATAAGTCGGGGGTCGGAATTGTAGGTTCATAAATAGAAAATTGCGAAAAAGAACGAAAGAAAATAATATTTTGGCCAATTTTGGCTCGTAAACACGATAACTCGAACTCAACCGGTGGATGACGCTCATACGTGTTATGCGTGTTCCCCATGGTGACAACATGAACCCTATTGTTTTGGGTCAGTGTGAGATGCACCAGAAGTCAAAGTCATTGAGAGAACCTTTGTAAAGGACGATAAGTGGTTTGGTCGGGTGGGTTGAAATTAGTTGTAATGCTTTCTTATGGTGAGTACAGGAACACTAATGGTTTTGTATAGCGGAGTGAGTGTTGGTGAAAGAATAGAACATTGTGAAGTCAATATTTTGGCCAATGTGGCTTGTTAAACAGGATAACTCGACCCCACCTGATGGATGAAGCTCATAATTGGTATGTGTGTTCCCCATGATGACTACACGCACCCTATTATTTTGGGGTCAGGTTAGAGGTCAACTGAGGTCCCAGAGGTGAACGTCCTTATGGGGAGTACATGAACCTCATTGTTTTTTGGTGTAGGTCGGGGGTGATTTTCTGTCGAAAGTGGAAAATTCGTGGAAAAGCAATATTTGGCCAATTTTGGCTCGTAAACACGATAACTCGACCCCACCTGATGGATGAAGCTCATACTTGTTATGTGTGTTCCCCACGATGAATACATGAACCCACCAGGCTGGCCTCCACTTTCGAGGAGACCCGCACTGATATCGCCTGAGAAACAAGAGAAAAAAGCGGACAATTCTCGACAGGCTTCAGCCCCTTCAGTGCACCAGGACAAGACCTGCGCTTGCAGCCACTGCAGTAGTGTCTGTCGGTCGTCTGTCTATATATTGGCCTCTGCAGTCACCAGCGTCGACGCGGATAAACCCCTTCATAATCTTCGTTCGCGGAGTCTGACAAAGAGATGCCTGGGTCAGGCATGGTAACCAAAGAAGAACGTTATTCAGAAACTGGTGGATATTCAGAAACTGATTGTATAATTCTAATTATATACTGTGATGTTCTACAACTTGAATACAATATCATATCTTCATATGTTCATGTTCATATCTTTTATTATCCTATATCGTGCGTGTACCTCGACAACGACTACTTCCTCACTAAGCACGCGGAGTCCTGGATATTTTTCCGTCTCCTCCTCCTCGATCATAGTAGTAGTATTTCCTCGTTTTAAACCAAGACCTGCCAACTAATGGGAATTCCCCATCAGGAATAAAAACAATATTTATAAGAGTACAGCCCCGCCCTTTCAGTGACAGGGAAGGTAATTCGTAGATATATAACGTAAGCATAGGCTACATTAATCGAGAGCGAGTACGTTTAGCGATCAGTATAGTGATTGGACGTGTTCGCACGCCCAGGGAGGAGGGAAAAGAACCATTAACTTTTTTTCTGGAAAAAGAGGACCCGTGCGGTGTAATCATGGTTTCGTATGGAGGGTCTCCGACAGGGTTATCATACTCATCATCGTTCTATCCACCGTCTGCCATGGTGAGTGATGACAATCGATCGAATACTTTGTACATAGGGATTGGGAGGGCGAATGAATATGTGGATGTACGAGTTTGAACTATTTAAACTGTGTGCAAGCAGCCAAGCTACGTCAGCTGGTATATACAGGGGAAACAGAAATATATGAGAGGAGGGTGATTGGGAAAGCGTGGTAAAATAAATGCTAGACCACACACGTGAACACTTTTGATCTCAAAATACGGGGTCCTCATACTCATTCTAGAGGAAAACTGCAAGATGAATTATGTAGATGCTAATATATTAGCTGAAGAAAAACTGAATGCGTGATTCCAAACCGAAGTTCACACGACTTTCCGTTACGGAGGTACAGTCTTTGAAGTTTGTGCATGTGTATTGCGCAAGATCGAAAACATCTCATCTTGCATTTTACATGATTTAATATGCCAACAGCAAACAATCTTTTGATTTCTATTGAAATCACACATTATTCTCACTTCTAAGAGGATTTAGTATGGGAGAGGATTGCTGTAATGGGTTGGTAGGGGTGGATGGTACTTTGATGAGAGAAAGCACAAACTTCTGCTAAATGTTGACTTATTCAACAAAATGAAACAATGAAATACGTAACATAATTCCCTGTGTTGTCCAAATGTGAGGTCATGCGTTATTGCCGCAATTGGGATCATCCCAATCTCTGCCTAATGGCCATGAAGGCCAATAACTCCACATAGGAACCCCGTATTGAAATGGGGGTTTTGACCTATAGATTCAGGTTTCCATTTTCTCATGATATAACCTCTGTTTTATCCAAGCCTGCAGTTGTCCTTTAAAGCAGTTATAGATCAAGAGATTGTCTTCCTTATACTTTCATTTCATCTATTTGTTTCATCGGCAACGCACATTAGGAACAGGAAATATGAACTAGCAAATAGTATCAAAATTGTTGGAATACCAGTGAGGAACAAATGTAGGTCACGCTGGTATTCAAAGTAAGTTAGGGAACTCCATGACAGGAATTAATCAATGTGTTTGTAGGACTGTAGAAAAGAACTCCCTCTGTGATTGCCACGATCTTAGTTATGGTCGGACGAGAACAGTGTATACTTGAACAACGTGTTAAAAATAATTGAATTGCTGGTCTGTAATCTCTTTCTATAGGCGGATTTCACAGTACGGTCTCGAATGAGCTCAGATTACCTTTTATGAACAGAAGTTGTGTACATGTTAGTACTGAGCACTGTTACATACAAGTGGGTTTTCGAACCGCTAGTTTCGCCTATTCGCGATCAGAGATTTTCTTTGACGCAGTATTTATCAAGTTTCGACCACCTTGATCTGATGGGTTGACTATCAGGGGATTTTTTTGTGGGCAGCTGATAACATCATCATTTAAACCAGTGGTGCATGCATGGAAGGGGTTTTGGTGGTCATAATTCATCCAAACCCAAGTTACCAATACATTCATACAAATATTTATAAGCGCTGCTTCATGAAAATCGCGGTACAGTGAAACCAATCGGTGTATTGTTCATGTGTGTGATATATATTGTACATGGGAGGAGAGTATATGTTATTTAAAATTCTTGAAACCAAGGATGGAGCTACATCCCAGTCAAATTTTAAATGAAGGGTGATCATGTGCCACAACCCCTGTAAAAATATGACTGAATGTTAAATTAGCGCATAAATTATGACACAGTATCTGACCTCTACTGACCCAAATCTACCCTCAAATATCTCAGAACAATATGTGTATCACATCATTCAAGTTTCACTGAATTCTCTAACTAAATCCATAAATACTTCATAAATTATGCAATTATACCACCGTTAATAACTGACCTTCCTGTGACCTTGACCCGACCTTCAAATTTGTTTGAACCAAAATGGTAGCACGAAGTTTTTCATGAAAAATAGCTGACTTAGAAAAATGCATAAATTATGCGGATTAGGCACCTCAAATGACCTTTGATGACCTCGCCTCTTGTCATAAACTTATCAAGACCGAAGGTAGATCATGTCCACTAAGTTTCGTGAAATCCGACAACCTTTGCAATTTGCATGAATTATGCAAATGGGGTACTTATTAGCAATAATTTGGCTGTAAATCTACTCATTTAATCTACCGGCTATCCTGTTACTATATGCCGAGCTACATCCCCGTAGGTCCTACCGTTCGTGCGCAATATTTCTAACGAGTCATACAATAGAATGGGCTAGTTAGCATACCTAATTCCTGAGCATCAGTCCGCAAAATCTACCAGATCGAGGCACACACCCACAACACAACACACCACAAACACGCTATAGTGACCACTAAGTCTCCTCCTGATTTCATTCAGGCGAGACAAAAAGTACTACTACCGAGCTCAAAGAAAATATGAACATTTCGAGGGAGCGATGAATCGCTTGTATTGCAGTCGGTTCGATTGCGATGGTTACATTTCTGTAGTCTTGACGCAGTCGCTTTGGCGATTCCACCTGTGAATGTGTGAATGTTTTTCTTTATGTCCACAAGTACATTCCTAATTGACGTGATGAAATATTGCCATTTCACTTAATATGTAAAATACATTTGATCTAAGAATATTTTTGGTCCCTTCTTGCTACAACAGACAACTTTGCGGGCAAGCGCGTAGACTTATATAACCGTCCGCTTCTTTGCCATGAGTAAATCTAATAGCCGGATTGGCGGCCATTACCTGTTTTGAACTGCACACCACGTTTCTGCCACTCCTGATTTGATTTTTTCGAGCGATTAAATCGCTTGCTATTTACACTCGGTCTGTGAATTTTGTAGTCTTGTACACTATAATTCTTATAGTCTGTGTCTTACAATAATGTTGTCGAACCTCACATTCACAAACCAAAATCGATTTATCGAAGAATGATGCATTTGAAGCCTAAATTGACCGAAGCCACTGTTTCGGCTTTGCGCAGGCGTATTGCGGCTTGTTTGGTATTGCCGCAGACGTTCAGGAAAAATATGAATCCTTCAATGGGAAAATAAAAAAGAATATCCATCTAACGTTAGCCCAAACTTGGAGGTTGTCTAAACAATTCCAAATCAGACCATAGAGTAATTTTCCATAGACATAGCCGTTTCCCGTAATTTAGTGAAAGAGAGAATGTCCGATTGCGCAATCAACGTTGACGTCGCGCCACCCACAGTACACCGCCCATGATTCAGCTCGACAGCGAGCAAAACGAAGTCGCACAGGGCTGTTGTTTAGCAAATCACCGATGGGGTTAAAGGTAAAGGGTCATCCTGCCATATGAGTAACTGAGGCTGATACAGGTGCAAAGTCAAACGCCTGTTTCAACAGGCTAGTACGACTGTTGCTTAATATGTTATCAACTTGCAGAATAAAATTACTGCAGCGATTCGGTTTGTAAGCCAACAGAAGGCCTACTTAAAACAACAATGACTATCACTTATGTGGTCCATTTCTCGTAGTGTAGTGGTACACTCTCGATCGCGGACGTTTCGCGTCCCGGGTTCGAGATCCCCGCCGACATGATTTTTTTCAATTTTTTATTAGCTTTTTTAGGATTTTTTTATGCAGTTCGGCTCCGTGTCCTTATTATTACCGGAACATTTTTATGTTAGGAATGTGTGTACATAGTACGCGCGCGTACGTGTTGACCTCTACAGCGGTTTGCGTATCTGCACAACGACCTGTCGCGTTTGACCCAAATTTCGCTGCTTGGTTCCAAGTCTCAATTCTTTGTTCTTAAATCACAAAATCAATTCGCATTCTCTCAGAGATGGAATGAGCTTTAACAGAAATTCAAAGTTGTGGCCTAGAGAAACCCATGGGAACTTTCTCACTTGAATAGCGCAAAAGTCCCATACTAACACCAATCCTTAATGACTCCGGGTCCCTTATGATTAACGTCACCTCACCTCAAATCGAAATTCTTCAATGCACACGGCATCAATCACGTGACACCCTTTTTCCCAAATCGACTATCCCTTATATGTTCACTATTTCATCGCGAGATGAGTGCGTAGCATTCCGGTTAGGGAGGAGGAGATCCGGTACTTTCACAGTTTTGACGTACGGCCTTCCTTGGCCACCCATGCCTCGACGGCAAGTGGTCAATGATGCCCCGTCTGCAATTGGCGCTGTGTCCAAGTTTTTTGTCAAATCCGGGAAGATCACACGCCGGCAAATCAAAAAAATCGCATAGTTGGTTCGAGTTGAATTGATCTCCTATCAACCTTCCTCTCCTGATTCAAAGTTGTATAATCTAATCCTCTCAGTTATTTAAAGTTTTCTCCATTTTGTTTCCGGCGTCACCTAATCCCCTCTCGTTACTGACTCCCAGACAGTAAACTGTCCTCGGTACTCAGCGTACGCTATTAGGCATAGGTCCATTTTTTCCGACAGGACTTTGCTCCCACTGATGTGCTTGGCATTTACCCGGAATAATGCCATAAGGGCACAGTGGTTATGGGCCATTGCATAGCAAAGAGGATTCCGCCTTCCATCTTCCATCCCCATTTGCTTTCATCTCAAGGTGGGATTCCATAAGTTGCGGGATGGGTATATCTCAAATGATGCCATATTCACGCGAGCATGGTCGGTGAACGTGTTCTCATATGCTGTATCTGTGTGCACAGATTGAGATGGTTCCATGGCGAGGGTTGGAACTGCGCGGGTTGGAATGGAACGAGCCATCGCATAGGCAAATGTTACGACTTCTATGCTACTAATCTGCATTCGCAAATGGATTCCTGGAAAATCTTCCTCTCTCGTGAAGCCAATCAACGCCCGTACACTAAGCTGGTTTGTGTTTCTATGCTATTTTTACTGTTATTTGACTTCCATATCAACGTGTCAATTCGGGTTTTACTTCATAGCGCACCCCGCAGTCGCACTTGTGGATTCTAATTCTTAATTGTGCAGTCTTGCATTGCTTTACAAGCCTGTGCAAGCATCTGTCGAATTGTATCATGTGCCTGGAATCAATTCATGCTCGTATTCTTTTCTCGCATGCAGTGATCTCTCCTTGGTTGTTACCCAGCCTACTTGTCGATGGTTATCGGTGTATCGCTTCTCTGCAAGCAGCATCATGACACCTGATGACAGCACCCCCAATGTGCATCCACTATACTGAACACCCACTGCCTCTCGCTCTCTCCTCTCTTTAGATTTCCCCGCCCCCCCCCCTTCCCGACCATCTCAACGACCACACTAGTCCGCCTCTGTTACCCATCATCCAAGCAGCTGCCTGGGTCTCCCACTCCTACGAAGGTGTGGCGTTTTGTGAAATCAAGGAGGTCTTGTTGGCAGCTTGCGTTTTCTGAACATAGGTGCTCTAATAATATGCCCTATGTAGGCGGAAAGGTGCCATGGCCTGATCATTGCATGTGAATCGCAATTCCCATTCCTCAATTCTCGTTCCGCTTCAAGGTATATTAACAGTGCATGTAGGCTCGCCTTCTCCTTGACAGCTGTATACAAATGGAATAAAAAACAACATATTGCAGGTGAAAGATTAAAGGCAGATCAAAACAGGTTTACCAGGGCTGAGAAATATAAACCTCTCCCCCCCGCCACCTCCCCGCCGAAATCGATACATATGTACGTCCATTACCTGTAATAAAGTTTTTAACTACTCTACTCCTGTACCCCCTAGTCCCCAGCAGTCTGTACCGCCAATGAGAAATACCTCGCAAAATTTTGAGTAGAGCGTATGTTCATGAAGTTGAGTTCATCAATTGCATGATCTGTAATCTTGCGGGCTGTTCTTTTCGACCCGGCTACTTCTGGAGAATACGTCTCCATGTAGGTTTACGCAAATCATTAGAATTTCCAGCCCCCCTTAACGGGACAAGTGAACTGCCGATCGGCCGTTTCACGGACATGAAAATCAGCCGCTTCTCCCAAGGGAGCATCTCCTTGGACCACTTGGTATTTGACCTTGAATTGGTTTCAATTGTACTTGGAACGGATTTTAACAGTGAAAACTCAAAAACAGCGACGGTTGATAGGCTAATACTTGACCCAAATTTAGAAATGCTGGAGGAAATAGTAGGGATACATATATTTTTCTCAGAAAAGTCCCAGGAAACGTAAATCGGAGCACGGCCGACAACGAAAATATTTCAACGATCCCTTTTCCAAACTTTGAACGGATTCATATGAACTGAGTCTGTCGTTTTCAGTCGAATTGAACCGATTTTGATCATTAAACGTTTATTTCAGTCTACCATTTGCCATCGATCCAAATTCGACAATTAAAATGAGAGAATGCGAAAATAATTCATCATTTCCTTTTGATAAAATAACTTCCCAGCCCGCAGTAGAAACCACAAGATTGTGGCCACCTGTCCTCCAGGAGGGTCATTAGCTATGATACTCTCGGTTCAAGGGGCGAGTTCTGTAATGTATTATGCCCTTTAATTTCAACTCAACATTGAATTCAATCCAACGCAACCTTGTAAAACAATCTGTGCAACGACAACGCTGGCACTTCAACATTACGATAAACGTAGTCCACATTCACACCGACACAACTGTTTTTTATATTGAGAGTTTTTCCTTAATGAATATCTAGAGCCGGCGGCCAGGCCTCTAACATCATAATGGTTTGTCTCATTCAAACACTAAATTTCATGATTAACTGTGTCAAAGGCCTCCGACACGTCGACCAAAAAGGCTGTCACTATACTGGAAAAAAAAATGTCAATGACATCGAGACCAACCAAGCTGATCAAACGTCTGAAGGAAACCACACTGACTGTCAGAATGAGAGTAATTTTATCATAAATATCGCAGCCAGATTGTTCAATTTGAAGAAGTAATGATATAAGGACCTTTATGATGCTTCTATCAGGAAAAACATACGAAGGGATCTTCAAAAAATCTCACAGCGTCCGGTACGTGTATACCTGTTCAGGAGCTTGTATGCGTGCGAATTGTATATTGCCTGGTAAGATTTCGTATCGTGAAGAAAAGGGTTCGTGGGGCGGGTGGGGGCCATTAATGATGTAAACAAAACATTTGTCCTGTATCGGTGTAGGGCTACAACAGTTAATTTCACGTCGGATGCGCCCGGAACATGTTTGAATGAAATTTGAAGGGGAAAAACGATGTTTTTTCAATTAGCGGTTAAAGATGAAATTAGTTTGGAGAAAGAATATTTTGGGGGCAAAATTTGGTTTCTCCTAAAAATATGTTTACAAGAGATGGATTTGAGCCAATGTTTACCCAGCCTGGTAAAAAAACAAAAGGCCAGGTGAGTTAGCCCACCAAAACCCAGACTTGATCAACACATACTGAGCACACCTGGTTATCAGGAAGTACGGAACCTTCTTAAAGCGGCACGTGACTTTGGGCACCGCTGTCACAACTCCGACGTACCTAGATCTCCCTGAATCCCCGTAGGGTTTCGAGGTCAAGGAAGACTAGATGGATTGATATACCAACCAAAAGAGTTGTGAGGAGAATAATAATAATAATAAAATAATAATAAAATAATAATAATAATAATAATAATATAATAATAATAATAATAATAATAATAATAATAATAATAATAATAATAATAATAATAATAATAATAATAATAATAATAATTGAAAAAATGATCATACCTACACTTCTAGAAATGCTGGGTACTTGCACTCCTATCCCCGCCGGTGTTGTGTAAGAAATTACCCAATTATTGTGTATAATCTGCACAATTTGTGTATTTTTTTGCACGACCTTCACACAATGTTGTAATAATTTCTTACACATCATCGAGAGAGGTTGCTAGTTACACAGTGTTGCCTAAATTGAAGAATGGGGTAGGTGTGGTGATAAATGCCTTCTCAGAGCCGAAAAATGTTTGAAGCAAACTATATTCCTAAGTGAGGCCATATCGAGAAATGAAAATTGTAAAACGTTCAGCTCAACGATAAATATAGGTTTATGTGATTATCGAAACATTGGGATGGGCTTTCCACATCGATGAAGCGTAATGGAGAGGGTTCTGGTCTTGTTCAGCATACACCGACGATCCCAAAAATCGGATCGTAGCACGACACGGTATCGTTGTAGACTGGCTGGCCCTGGGTAGATTTTTTTTATCATACAATACAAACAGCCAAGCACAGCTGTCGCTGTAAATTCTGCGTATTGACTGAAACGTTTTTTTTTAAGTTTGCGGGCATTACATTGAGATTCCGGGCCCATATCATGATCGACAAGTTCGGTAGAAGAATTTTCGTCCCATAGGAAATATGCTAGGCAATATTTTATTTTAGTTTACTGATGCAAAGCGAACAATACATACAGGTAACACTCACTGTAATTTTTCCGTTAATTGTTTTCAGCCACCGAACGAGATAGCAACAAGGAACAAAACCAATAATCACTGATGTTTTTCTCATGATGTTTTTCTTTTTTCTTTTTAATTAATATTCGTTTTTCCAGAGTATAATAATATACTTATTCACATTTGGTTGTTTTACGACAATGCATGGGGCCAAGGTAGCGGATCGGGCAGTGGTGACGGTAAGTCGCTTCCACTTCTCCGAAATCCAGCTCCCAGATAGATGAATAAATTCGCGAAAATGAGCACGGGGGAACCTGTGTTTCCGTTCAGATGCCGATACCCAATTGAAGAACAACCTCAGAAATTTTCATGAAGGAAAATAAAGAGGCTCATATATTAGCTATGGAAAAACTTAAGTGTCAGTTCAAATATACGACTTTCATAGGGTCTCCGTTACGCGTGTTGAAGGCCTTGGAAGTTTGTGCATGTGAATTCCCCTAGATCGGTGAACCTCCCATCATGGACTAATAGATGACGTCATACTCGGTGGCGTCTCAAGAGTTGTTTGTAAGAGGGGGGGGGGGGTCAAGATACTTGATTTACGCCCAGAGCTGAACCATCACCTGATTTTTCTTTCATATCATCATATATTAATTCATAGCTCACTCCACCCTTTCACATTTGCCCTGAGTTTGGCTTTTACTTCCATTTATTCTTTTTTATAAAGAGAAAAATCCTGTGTACCTTCATTTGGCGCCCCCTGGGCTGTGTAGAGGGGGCGGCTGCACCTCACTGACCCCCCTTTGTGAAGCCGCTGGTCATACTTGCACAACCCTACGAAATAATATGCTTTGTTTTCTGATAAAATCTACGCATCCATTTCAAATAGGAGAATAAATAGTCCATGAGAGGAGTCTGCTGAAGTAGGTTGGTAGGTGCTGATGGGTACTTCGTAGCGGGGTGAAGGCGGAATGTTGAGTTATTCAACAACAAAAAACAAAACAATAAATACATATGATATTCTCTGTGTCGTTAATCTGTCACGTCCTGCATTATAACGCAGTAGGGACTCTCCTTGATTTTTGCATAATGGACCAAATTTTGAAGGAAAAAAACTTCACATGTGACCTCTGTTGTATCATACTGAATCTGCCGATTGTCTTCTGAAACGAATGTATATTGTTCCCGACTAATCTATTGTCTAAAGAGCCAGTCTGCTGAGGGACAACAAGGTTTGAAATAACCGGGTCTATCCTGTATCTGTTGATATCGCCCCAATTTTGTAATCAGAGCAATCACGGTTGCGTGATTTTGTGAATAGGGGTTTCACTCTGTACCACGATTATTGTTGGAAGTACCGACATGGTCGTTGCCCTGTTAGGTCGACGGACTCCATTATATCCAGAGTCAAATACCGGACGCTCAAATAATGGACAGGAAGTCCTAAAAAAGCTCACCTGAGAACCTGCCTTGTTATTGCTGCCAGAAACTCTACCTTAAAAGGTGATTGTCGGGAAGTATATTATTGGTGGTCCATGTTTTCTGTTATTTCTATATCTTATGATTAGGTTTTTCCATCTCGTCTTTAGCCTTCACAGGAAATTCCGAGGAAGAACTAACCTCAACAATATATATTTGTCATAAACTGGTATGGCACGTGAATGTTTTTTTTGTTTATGTCCTGATATATCATTTGAAAAGAAACAGGTTATTTTTACTTAGGTAATATACCAATCTAATTTCTGGGAATTGGCCACGGCCCTCCACCCGAAATGGTAACTTCCCTAAATGTCGGGCAACATTGTTCGAAGTAGATGGAAAAATTATTACGTTCCCATTCAGCCTTTTCATGCTCCTTTTTCCAGCACAAGCTATGATACCCATACTGTAGTAATCTATTGTCTTGACTGTTAACACTCCAATTTAAAAACAAATCGGTTGAAAACGATAGCATTAGGTGAAAAAATAGTAATTCGCGGAATAGGTCCCCGTAGCGGAACAAGTAAATTTGTTACAACCGGCCGGTGTTTTTTTTTTTTTTAATTCGCGAACTGATCACCATTTTATGCAAGAATAGAAAATCTTTGAGTGCTGTAATTTCGACTTAAGTTCTCCTTGCTAGATCGAAACCCGGTATCGAACTATGGGATGGAATTCAATTTCAAATATCATTAATGCCTATTCTCTCGAATATTGCAAAGGCTGAATGGAGACTTAACGAAAAGTAAGTAACCTATCCATATATTAAATCTTAAGTTATCCGTAAGTTCCGTAACCAGTTCACCCTCGTTGCCGGTATCACCGGTATTAACTGCCTCCAGCGCTGAGTGCAGGCTCTGCTAGAGTTGGCAAAATGTCCATGTTCAGAGTGGACGACAGATGCTTCACTCTTCACGCAAGTTTCGTTAAAGTTAACAGAATGTTAACCACACTGAGCTCTTCTATCTTCTTGATCGACAAACTCGCATGATCATACCGACAGTTGAAGAAGTATAATAACAAACTTTCAAATAATATAGACTAATCGTCTTATAGAACATCACCCATGAAACCATTGCCACCAGGGACTTTATCCTACTGGGAAGATGGTGTGACAGGAATTATGATATATAGGTATTTACGTTTCTGTATTATTTCATATTCAGGTACCTTCATTCAGGTTTTGTTTCATCTGTCTTTACAGAAACAACCACGGAAGTACCAACAACTACAGGTGATGTTTACTGAGAATAATGATTTTTTTTCGACAGAATAAACTAGGCGTTCTTTGACTTGGATAAACCGCATGCGTGTTTTCTCTCCCAAATCCTACTGACATACCAATGTTATTCTGCGGGAATTAGATCGCGCCTCTTCTCCGAAAGACTAACAATACGTCAATAACACAAATTAAATTAAATGACCTATCTAAATGACAATGAAAAATATGATATCAAGCTATCAGTATCACAGTTTCCTCCAATTTCAAAGAAGAACATCGTCACCCCTCGCTGACGGGTATTTTCGATTCCATGCCAACTGAAACATGTTATTATTAATCTTTGAAAAAAATTATTCATTCAGTTTCTTTCAACAATTTTCCGAGCGATGTATCCACAGGAAGATGTGTGGACATTTTCAAATGCTACTGACGATCGTAATAGGAGTACCCTCGCCGCACTATAGAGAAATTGTGGAGTTACTGAGGCCCGCTCGAGGGTCGCAAATTCCCGATTTTTCTGGGTTATACCAGCCAGTTCAGTTCACCTGTCCATTCCATGAGATGCGTGGCCGCCCTGAGGCTAATAACGCGCCTTACGCACGTATGAATGTCAGCGTGAAGGGGAGCCACATGTCCATACAAGAATGTAACTGTGCGTAGTGAGTCCTTGCCATTTCTTTGAGTAATATGCAACGGAGTTTTGTAACAAAAGGAGATTTTCGAGATCACCTAAAATCTGAATGTTTATTCTCAGCAGGCAAGTAGCATAACAATTAACTTGAACACACACCACACACGTTCGAAGGTGCTGTTAAGTCGAGTTTCAAGCAGTGGTGGCGCCAAGATTCTCCCGATGGGGGTTCGAGTTCCCCGACGAGCCTCACCCAACCCCCTAGTGTCCAACTGCATTTTTGTTGTTTTCCTTTTTTGAAGTTTTTTTTCTCAAAGAAAAAAGAAAAGAACGAAAAAATAATATACACATTGTGGAGGGCATTGTTTACGTACGCTCAGTGGCATCCCACTCAATCAGGTGTTCTGATTAGAATAGGTCAGGTATTCGCAATAACTGCACAAAATGCTTGGGCATGGATGTATTTGCGTTGTGAGAGCACACCACTTATCACAGGCAACACATTGGTTGACGGCAAAACAAACATCTTCCCCAACAGAATTGTAACGTTAATCTCTTGCAGGGACATTTAGAATATATTCACAAGGTTTGTGTATTCTATGTTTATATGCCACGATTGTATAGAAGAGAGTATAGGGAGATATGAGGATGGATACTCTGTTCTAAACTCGGCAACATTATGAAAAACATGAGGCGCGCGAATCGCGCCGAAAAATGTTCAGCTTGACTATAGGAATTTTTTCGCTATGAAGGAGGTTGGAAGTATTTATACTGTCGGGCATTAGGCCTCCCTCTCCCCGCTGGCGGCCACTTTTGGTTTCAAGTAGCACATACCTTTGGTCATGACCACCTGCATTTTCCTGCAAATGCACACGCACTTGCATAAAACTTATTGCACAGTGCTGAATACCACCGGTACCCATTCTGCTATTCTGCTAATGAGTGACTCCTATGCAATATTTAAAAAAAAAATCAAAGCAACGGATCGCTGTAGATTATTTTCAGTCCCCCAAATATCTGACAAAATAACTCAATAGAACAATAGAAATATTTGAACACTACAACTGTGGCAGAGGTGGACGGATTAACAGAACATCAACCTTGGTGTGGTATCATAAGAAGTTTCACCCCTGCTGTCCTCCTCTCAAGCTGTGAGGGTGCGAACCGTAATGGGATTAGAATTGCGTCTTGAAATGATAACAAGCAATGAGTGTTCAAAACGAAATATTACCCTGATATTAACAGAATAGATATACGAATATGCAATGTAAGAGGCTCAATCAACTCAATCTGCAGACAGTCGATCTGTTCCGTTCAGTGGTAAATTGGCAGACTTAAACGTCAACGTATTTATCTATCCTGCTTCTTGAGATCATGTCATTCTTATAACTTCCTAACAAGGCATACGAGAAATTTATTTTTGGTTGTAAATTCAAAATGGCAAAGCAGTCTCACGATCCGGCGAATAACGGACAGTTTTGCTTACATGACGTCACGACAAAAATCGTCTGACGGTCTGTCAGAACTGATTTTAAATGGGCATACTAGTGTGACGATATACCACATCGACATTTGAATGCACTGGGCGATTCCCCATGGTGACGTAATGACATCGTTGTCGCAGCTCCTCGCCAGTTCCCACTAGACGATATTGCCCACGGAGAAGGCAGTATTGGTTAATTTTTCGTCGCTTTATATTCGACGTAAACATGTGAACTCCTATTCTCACATTTTTAGAAATTTATTTCGTCATTGTAAACTCCGTATAGTAAAACCAAACTGTTGTGAACTAAAAAATGCTGATCACTCCCTTCAAGTCTGTGTCGACATTACCAAAGTATCTACACTTAAAGAATCCACACTCTTTAAAATGTGTTGTAACTAGCACACCTATCCCAGTGTTGTGTAAGGAAGTACACAATCATCATTGGAATGGCTTCGATCATACCTACGTGATCGCACGCAACACGTCAGTATTGAAGGTACCCCATCAACTTCCCGCCAGCTAGCTCACGGTTTACCACAAGGTTCCGTCCTTGGCCCGTTTTTTTTTTTTTTCGTGCTACACCAAACTACTCGGCCGTATCTTTCATCAGCACGAGCTCCAGTACCACATGTATGCTGATGACAATCAGGTGTATGTATCGTTTCGTCTGGCGACACTCCACTCAGCAGGCTGCCATATCTCGACTGGAGCAATGCCTCTTATAAGTACGCCGGTGGATGAGCCTGAACTTCTTCAAGCTGAACGAATTCAAGACTGAGCTGATGGTTTTTGGCACTCGGTCTCTCCTTAACAAGACCAGCAATGTATGTCTGCGAGTCGGGGATCACTCCATCGAACCGAGTACTTCAATCAAGAATCTCGGAGTTCTGTACGATCCTGAATTGTGCATGGAATCCCACATCGATCATGTTTGTCGCATTGCCTATATGCATTTGCGTAACATTGGGCAATCCGGAAGTACCTCACTGTGGACTCTGCTAAAGCTCTGGTTAACGCATACGTCACGTCACGCCTCGACTATGCAAATGCTCTCCTATATGGGCTACCGCAGAACTTAATCTTTAAGCTTCAACGAGTCCAGAATAAGGCAGCTCGTGTCATATTTCTCAGGAGAAAATCTGACCATATATCGCCATTATTGATTGACCTGCACTGGTTACCTGTCGAGAATCGGGTGATTTTCAAAGTATTGCTCCATACCTACAAGGCATTGCATGACATCGCTTCAGCCTACCTTACGAACATCCCGGCTCCGCATGTACGGTGACAGATCCTTTGATGTGGCGGCCGCTAGGGAATGGAACAGACTCCCACAGGCAATTAAATTAAATTGTCAAACTCTTTGTCCAGTTTCCGTTAACGACTAAAGACTTATTGTTCAAAAAAATCGTATAATTTGTAACTGTAGTTTAGTTCTGCTGGGTGTGGTATATAGTTTTCGTTTTGTTTTTGTAGCGCATTAGAGCAAACACTGTTTGAATTTTGCGCTGTATAAAATTCTGTATATTATTATTATATTATGATTTGCACAACTGGGATGTTTTTTACACAACCTTTACGCAATGTTGTGCTAACATGTTGATCATTCTACCATTCTATCCCACGGTTTCCAATAAGAAGTACAATTTTTATAGGTGATTTCAATTATCCTGATATTTCTTAGTCTGATGGTGTAGTGGTAGTCACGGATATGACCTTTTCAATGTAACCCAAGATTGTATTCTTTGCAGCATGGCCATTTTTCTGCCAGAAAGCATAATTTTTGGATTTAGTAGATAATGTAAGAGTTTAGGTGAACTTGGTGCAAGTGATCACGATATTATGCTGTTCGATGTGTCCTTGGTCTGTCAATATTCCACAGAGCGTTTAGCTCGTTCCTTGTTTCTCGAGGGCCGATTTGGTTGACATTTCTGGGTTTCTGAGTAATGTAGCTCAGCCTAAATTGTTAGAAGGTTTAGAGTGCTGTTGACTCATGGCAGGGTTTCATTGAAAAATGAACGAGATGATGAAAGTTTACGTTCCTTGGAAAGAGCGACGCACTAAGAACAAAGGCCTTGTTGGATGAGGGACGGGAGTTTTTTTCTGGCCGATAAACGTAGGAGACATCCACTTTATCGTTCTACTTGTTTCTTGTCTGATTTAGGTCGGTTCAAAGTTCAGCAAAAGCTAGTTCAACATTAGGTATTTGGTACTAAGCTCGATTTCGAGAGGCAGATTTCCTCTTATATAAAGGATAATTCCTCGTGCGCTTTTTCTCTCACGTCAGGAGGGAGCAAAAAGTCAAGGACAGCACAGGTCTATTGTTAGTTTCTTATTCGGGTAATACAACCAGCGATAGTCAGAGATGGCTAGCGTCCTTAATAACTAACTTTTTCGTTCACTTTTCACTCGCGAGAACTTGATAATTTCAGCGGCCTCGTGGTTGATGTGCCTCAAAATGGTATTGGTAATATAACATGTTCCCCTGATGGGGTAGAGGAGAAACTGCCCAAGAAACTCAAAAGTGGTAATGCTCTTAGTCCAGAGTTTACCCCTTCTAATTTTTTTATTTTTTCGGCCGACCAGTGTCTGTTCCATTAACCAATGGTTTCAATGATACCTTGGACCTTGCAAGAAGGTGGTCCGCAGATTTATTGGAGGAGAGCAAACGTTTCTCCTTTTTTCAAGAAAGGCAATTGGTCTATTCCTTGTAACCACAGGCCAGTGAGTCCTATTGGTATAGCCTGCAAGGTGTTGGAATCCATTATTCGGTATATATGGTCGATTTTTTCAATGAGTATAGTCTAATTCGGGGTTCTCAGCATGGTTTTAGGAAAACATCGTTTGTGCTTGACTAATCTCTAACAATTTATTGAAGATGTTTCTAGTGCAGTTGACAACAGCAGTGCTGTTCATATAATTCCTCTAGACTTCCAGGAAGCTTTTGACAAAGTTCCTCTTGGGCGTCTCTTGCTCAAATTGAAAAGGTTTCGTTATTAAGGGTCATGTCATTGAGTGGATTCGTCAGATGCTTCTAAATATGGAACAACGTGTCGTCATCATGGGCGTTCGTCTCCTTGGCAAAAAGTCACTAGTGGTGTTCCCAAAAGATCGGTTCTTGGGTCATTACTCTTTCTTTCTACTTCTATTAACATCTTGGAAGATTCGGGCATTCCATAGTTTAGAAACTTGTGGACGAAACCAAGTTGTATCGGGAGTTTGTTTCGAACGATGCTGCAATTGTTCAAGGGAGCTTGATATAATCTCCAAGTGGTCTTCCGATTAGCAAATGTTATTCAATTCCGATAAGTGCAAAGGTATGCATGTTGGTTTCAACAATTGCAACGCTTCCTTCAAGTTGAATGGCTAAAAAAATCATCAGGTTAATTCAGAAGGATCTCGATTAATTTTAATCTTCTTTGAAACCTTCTAAGCTGTGTGCTGAAGCTGTGAGGAAGGTAATTAGATTGGCTTGATTAGACGTCACTTTAGTTTCCCTGATAGAGATATTGTTGTCAAGCTGTTTTTAAGCACCGGTGAGCATTCTGTCCAATTTGGAATCCTTAGTTATCGAAAGATAAGCACGTAATTGAAAACGTTCAGCGGAGGGCTACTAATTCACTGTTCCAGAGATTTACCTTACTTGGAACGATGAAGGCGTTCCGGTCTAACTTCGATGGAGCTGAGACGGATTCAATGTGATTAGATTCAGTTTTGCAACAGTGTTCTGGATTAAATGGCCTTGCGTATTCATCACTATTTTTTTTTTTTTGCTTCAACAATGTTACCAGCATAGGGGTCATTGCCACAAACTTCGTGGCAAACGCTGTAGATTGGACATTCGTGAATATTTCTCCTCGCATAGAGTTTTCACATGAGTGGAATAGCCTTCTGGAGATGTTGTTCTGTCCAGGAGTGTGAATGCGTACAAGAACAGTCTTGATTTTTTTTCAAGAATTTTGGGCGAATTCTTTAGGCATCTGGGTTCTCTTCTCCTTTGTTGTCCTAAACTTAACCATTCTCTATTTTTTTTCACGGATGCCCGGAATCGAATTACCCTGAGCAGTATTTCGTATTATACAGATTTGCTGTATATACAAAATTTCAACTCCCTTCTCATGAAGCGTCCATGCTTTCATTTCATTCTGCAGTAGTAGTTCGAGATTCCTAAAGACAGTCACGTCTGTGCTCGCGCGTGTGTGTGTCTGTGTGTGCGTGTGTGCCACTAATATAATAGCTCCATGCTTGGACTGGATTAGTTCCCACGCGTTATCCAAAGAACGCAAGCATGTATCAATTCATAATTGGTAGGTAGGTTTTCCCCATGTAGGGAAAGACCTGGGTCGTTTTTGGTATCAACTGAAGGTCGTGCAAGGCCAGTAGGGTTCAATCTTCAAAAAGCGTTTTCGCACAATAACTGGTGAACGGAAACAGATATGAAGTAGTATTCTTGTGTGTGGGTTGCAATATGAAGGGGAGCGAACTATAAGAAACTAGTTTGATGGTGTCAGGTCAACGTCCACCGAGGCCACGGGAATTAATCTCTTCCTATATCTCCACAACGAGACTTTTTATGGAGTTGGGGTAATGGGGAATTTTGTTTCGTCTGTGTCAAACTACATCTGATGCACTACGTTTACCTATTTTGACCTATTTTGACCTTCTGACCTCACTTGACCTAATGACTTGTGACCTTTGGGTCAATTCTTTGTGACGACTAGACTTGTTGTGTTTCAACGAAACCATACGCAATGCACCGACGTAGTGAACACTTCTATCACAAGCTATCTCCGGTTATGTCCTCCGTAGAAGGGTGAAAACAATAACCACACTTTTAAATTTCATGTTCGACATTGACTTTTCGACACTGACACTTTCAAAGGATAGCAATTAAGGAAGTTTCTTTTCATACTTTTGGCTATACCAACCTTTTCATCTAAACACAATTTTCCAGCTCACAGAGTTGAACAATGCAGTGAATGTAATCTATTGAACCAGTTCACATCAATCGATCATTCACTGATGGTGTCCCAATCGCCGGATTTTTGTGGGTTTTTCACTCCTGGCAAAAGGCGGTAGAATGCTCTCATGATGGAGTCGACCCATAATGCAGGCAAAAATGGGACCAGCACAAACCCAACTACACCTACCAGTACGTCTTTACCACGTGCCTACATTCCTAGGAAGTTCATCCTCTGTATATTCAGGACAGATTCTCTGCAAATGTGTTGTTTACGCTTTTGTCATGTAATCAATGCCTTCACTTTCCCAAGGAACCCTTGGGCCTTTTGAATTTCTCATTCGCTCACCAACTACTGGGGGTGGGTTTGTTTGTTTGGGTCTTTCTCACGCGACATCAGGTACTGAAACCTGTTCAAATGACATGGAAGCAAAACGACATGATGACACGCACTGAAAAAAATATTGAACAATTCATCGATCTTTCCCAATCGGGAACCACTCCCTAGCCTAACCAAGCCCCAGGCGTACTATATTGAAGCGCCTATGTAGGAGTTAACCTAACTTGTGTTATAATATCGCTGATGGCTATCATGTAATTATAATATGTGTCAAGTTACCACTCAGTCTCATAGTTAGTTAATCTAGTCCACGGTTTGTATTGGGTAAATAAGGTACATGCATGTAGCTTTCCGAACGGATTCGAATGCCCTACCAAGCATTATAATCAAACCAAGAACGTATTATTGAATACTCTCTTCCTCCTACCATGTTGCATGATTGGACCGCCATTGTTTGCTTCGCTGTTGAGCGAAAATCTAAACTGAAAAGAACTTATGGCCCGTCACCTTGGAAGCCCTTGGGGGGGGGGGGGGGGGGGCAAAATAACCACAATTTGAAATTAACGCAGTCGTTCAAGTTATCTTTTTGCGAGAACCAGTCAAAGGACTCACTTTCGTTAACTGGAAAGAGAACTGCGGTTTTGTTTTTCATTGTCTATTACTCAAAACAGCAAAACAACAACGATAATCTTCAACGAAGTATATGTTGGATTATATCTGAAATTATGAGTATTCAATTATACGCCAAAGAGGTTTATTCAGGGTACCTGGTTAAGGATCCACAGCTGAATTCGAGCCTCATCCGGCCTCGATCCTCTGCTCGAATAGAATATCATTAAGAATCATATCATTCACGTGTTGATGCCTTATATATTTAACCATTCACTTTTTGTTCGTTTATAGGCAATAATGGGACCAGCACAAACCCAACTGCACCTAACCAGTAAGTCTTAACCACATTCTACATTCTCGTAAGTTCCTCCACTGTCTTTCAGTCAGATTCTCTGTGCAATGTGTTGTTTACGCTTTTGTCATGTAATCAATGCCTTCACTTTCCCAAGGAACCCTTGGGCCTTTTGAATTTCTCATTCGCTCACCAACTACTGGGGTGGTTTGTTTGTTTGGGTCTTTCTCACGCGACATCAGGTACTGAAACAAGTCAAATGACAGGAGCAAAACGAAATAATGAGAAATGAAAAAAATTATTAAAATCATCGTTTCATTCCCAATCGGGTACCACTCCCTAGCCTAACCAAGCCCCAGGCGTACTATATTGAAGCGCCTATGTAGGAGTTAACCTAACTTGTGTTATAACATCGCTGAGGCTATCGGGTATTAATATAATACGTGTTAAGTTATCACTCAATCTCATAGTTAGTTAACCTAGTCCACAGTTTGTATCGGGTAAATAAGGTACATGCATGTAGCTTTCCAAACGGATTCGAATGCCTACCAAGTCTTATATAGTCACCAAAACGCATCATTGCATACTCTCTTCCTCCTACCATGTCCGCATAATTGAACCGCCATTGTTTGCTTCGTGGTTGAGCGAAATCATAAATCGACAAAGAACTATAGGCCTTCCACCTTGGAAGAACATGCGAAATAACCACCATTGAAATTATCGCAGTCGTTCAAGTTATCTTTTTGCGAGAACCAGTCAAAGGACCCCTTCCCTTACCTGGAAAGAGAACTGCGTTTGTTTTTTTCAATTGTCTATTACGTCAAAACAACCACAACAACAACGATACTCTTCACCGAATATGTTGGTTATATCTGAAATTATGCGTATTCAATTATACGACAAAGAGGTTTATTCAGGGTACCTGGTTAAGGATCCACAGCTGAATTCGAGCCTCATCCGGCCTCGTATCATCAGCTCGCTAGAATATCCCTTAAGAAACATATCACTCTCAAGTGTTGATGCCTTATATATTAACCATTCACGTTTTGGTTCATTTTACAGGAAGGCAATAATGGACCAGCACAACCCCAACTCAACTGCACCTACCAGTAAGTTTTTTACCACATGCCACATCCTAGAATTCCTCCACTGTTATTTAGGCAGATTCGCTGCCAATGCGTTGTTTACGCTTTTTCATGTAGCAATGCCTTCACTTTCCCCAGAACCCCCCTTTTTTGACCTTTTGATCTCATTCGCTCACCAACTACTGAGGGTGGTTTGTTGTTTGGGTCTTTCTCACGCGACATCAGGTACTTGAACCCTGGTTCAAATGACTGGAAGCAAAACGACATAATGACGCACCTGAAAAAATCTTGACGATTCATCGTTCTTTTCCGCAAAATCGGGTACCACTCCCTAGCCTCACCAAGCCCAGCGTAAGTGTATTGAAGCGCCTATGTCGGAGTTAACTAACTTGATGTTATAACACGCTGATGGCTATCGTGTTATAATTATAAGACGTGTTTAAGTTATCATCAATCTCATAGTTAGTTCACCTAGTCCACAGTTTTCTATCGGGTAAATAGAGGGACCTGTATGTATCTTTCCAAACGGAAAAAAAAAAAAAAAAAAAAAACATTCGAATGCCCTACCCAAGTCATTATATAGTCAACCAAGAACGCATCATTGAATCCTCCTCTTCCTCCTACCATGTCGCATTGATGAACCGCCATTGTTTGCTTCGTTGTTGCGCGAAAATCATCACCGACAAAGAACTTATAGGCTTCAGCTTGGAAGACACTGCGAACTAACCACAAGTTGAAAATTATCGCACGTCGTTCAAGTTATCTTTTTGCGAGAACCAGTCAAAGGACTCACTACTGTTAACGAAAAGAGAACTGCGTTTTTGTTTTTCATTGTCCTCATCTACGGTCAAACAACAAAAAAACAACGATAATCTTCAAAACGAAGTATATGTTGGATTATATCTGAATCTGATATTTAATTCAATTACAATCCTCCGGGCCAAAGAGGTTTATACAGGGTACCTGGTTAAGGATCCACAGCTGCATTCGTGCCTCATCCGGCCCTCGATCCTCTGCTCTCTAACTACCATTACGCACATTCACTCACGTGTTTGATGTCCTTCTATATGTACAATCGAATCGAATTATATCGAATGCCCTACCAAATTCATTATATAGTCCAACCAGACCGCATCATTGAATACTCTCTTCCCTCTACCATGTTGCATGAAGTGGACCGCCATTGTTTGCTTCGTTGTTGAGCGAAAATCATGAACCTGACGAAGAACTTATAGCCCTTCATCACCGCCTTGGAAGACACTACACTGCGAAATAACCATAATTTGAAATTGTCGCAGTCGTGGAGTCGGTCCAAGTTAAATCTTTTTGTGCGAGACAATCATCAAAGGACCTCAACTCTACGTTAAACTGGAAAGAGAACTGCGGTTTGTTTTTTTCATTTCCTATTACGTCCAAACAACAAAAACACAACAACGATAATCTTCAAATCATCTTCAACGAAGTATATTGTTGGAATTATATCTGAATTATGAGTATCAATTATACAAAAACACCAAGAGGTTTATTCATATGTGTACCTGGTTAAGGATCCACAGCTGAATTCGTGCCTCAGGCGGGGGCCGGTTCAGAGGCCCCAGAACAGCCGGCCTCGATCCCTCCTGCTCTGCTTGGCTAGAATCTCATTTCAGAAACATATCACTCACGTGTTGATGCCTTATATATTTAACTATTCACTCTTTGTTCGATTTCAGGCAATAAAATGGGACCAGCACAACCCAACTGCACCTACCAGTTAGTCTTTTGACCACACAATGCTTACATTCCTAGGAAGTTCCTCCACACACTGTATATTCAGGACATATTCTCTGCAAATGTGTTTGGTTTACGCTTTTGTCATGTAATCAATGCCTTCACTTTCCACGGAACCCTTGAGCTTTTCAATTTCTGTGTCTCCTTCTCACTCGCTCACCAACTACTGGGAGTGGGTTTTTTGTTTGGTCTTTCTCACCGACATCAGGTACTGTAACCTGTTCAAAATGGCATGGGAGCCAACGAATATGACGCAATGAAAAATTGATGATCAATTCATCGTTCTTCCCCAATTGGGTACCACTTCCCTAGTGGCCTGGCCCACCCCGGGCGTATTGGATTGAAGCGCCTATGGTAGAGTAACTAACTTGTGTTATAATCATCGCTGATGGCTATCCGTGTATATTATAATACGTGTTAGGTTATCACTCAATCTCATTTTAATTACCTAGTCCACGTTTGTATCGGGTAAATAAGTTACATACATGTAGCTTCCGAACGTATCGATGCCCTACCAAAATCCTTATAGAGTAAACCAAGAACGCCACCTTGATACTCTCTTCCTCTTACCATGTTGCATGATTGGAACCCGGGCCATTGTTTGCTTCGTTTGGCGAAAATCATGAACCTGACGAAGAACTTATAGCCCTTTCAGCTTGGAAGACAACTGCGACATAACCATAATTTGAAATGTCGCATCGTTCCAAGTTAATCTTTTTTCGAGAACCAGTCAAAGGACTCACTACCGTTAACTGGAAAGAGAACTGCGTTTGTTTTTCATTGTCTATTACGTCAAAACAACAAAATAACAACAATAATCTTCAACGAAGTATATGTTGGATTTATCTGAAATTCTGAGTATTAAATTATACAATTATACGCCAAAGAGGTTTATACAGGGTACCTGGTTAAGGATCCACAGCTGAATTCGTGCCTCAATCCGGCCTCGATCCTCTGCTCGGCTAGAATACCATTAAGAAACATATCACTCACGTGTTGATACCTTACATGTTTAATAGGCTGTGGACAGCTGTGCCCACTGGGTTGCCAACCCCTTCGGGGTGCACGTGCTGCGGGCGCGCCGCAGGCGCGCTTGGGGCCTGCTGGTTCCACTTAGCGAAAACAAGTACTTCGCTGGTACCCCTTGGCGCTTCGAACGGGCATATGCCTGTATGTATATATGTGTGTGGCACCTCGGTTTTGAACACGCCTGAGTTGATGAAGCTCTTACTTCGTATGTATGTTCCCCATAATGAGTAGGCCCATACAATCCCTATCGTTACGGGGTCAGGTCAGAGGTCATCTGGTCCGGCTGTGGCCAAAGCTTGTCATCCTCATGCATCAGATCGCTCTCCTTCACGATTCGCTTCAGCTCATCCAGGACTGCCTTGTGCACAAATGCCTAAAGAAGAGGGAAATCATGCCCCATCACAATTTAGAATAGCTACACATTTTCAATGTTGCAGCTTATTCTTCCAGGGTCAATATTCTGAAAAACTTTGAAGGAAACTATCTGCAGTGGACACACTATATAACACGTATGTCTCAAGAGTGTACCAAGTTAAATTTTGAGGTATAGGATGAGTAAACCTGAACAGTCAAAAGCTCAAAACCAGTTGATGTGTACGTGGAGAGAGTACACTGCGTGAATAACATTTTTCCTCCTTTCTTCATAGAGAGTACAAAAAGTAAAACAAACAAAAATTGTTTAGATCAATGAACATATTACTGCAACTAGGTAAATATGTATACATTGAATGCATGATATGTGGCCTCAGCTGTATTCGAAACATTCTGGGTTAACTAGCCTCACGAACTGCCTGCACTATATGTTTTGTCATTTCATCTTCTCTGATGAAAGACGTACATTAGTGGAAATCCTCATCACACTTATACATACCTCATTTCTAATCATGACATCATTCTTGTAGTTTGAATTGTTTGCATACCTCAATTTACCTGGAAAAATAGAGAGATGAACCCACTGTGTTAAGGAACTTTATAATGCATAAAAATGATCAACACAACTTCTCAGTCTCCATATAGAATTTTATCCAAATTGGATGCACTCCCATTGCTTTTCGGTGTTACAGGATTTTAAGTCTCCAGTTCATTCACTGTGCAAACAATACTCTAGGGGCCTACTATGGGAGTGCCTGAGTTAGACCAACTACTCAACAAGCTTCAAGTATCAGAGGCAGGGGTCGCGTTCTTGCGCGTCTGCACATCAGAGGCAGGGGTCGCGTTCTTGCGCGTCTGCACATCAGAGGCAGGGGTCGCGTTCTTGTGCGTCTGCACAAGGGCGAAAGAATGGTAGAGTTGTATCAGTGACACTTTACAACCAGAATATTCCGGGTTCGAATTCCAGCGGTCACCGGACGATGTTCCCAAGGTGGCTGCATTTGCAGTTGCGATGGGCGAGGTCTTGATCTTCACTTCATGGGTTCCGCTGTGATACAGTGGATTTTCTGGGGTTACTGGGATTCGTTACGGGATATTTGCAGTAAGTCTCGTTTGTCGGCTATGAGCATTGCACGTTGAACTTGAACTTCCGCTCCTCCAGGTTCCGAGAAAGTGGTCGGGTCCTGGAGTTCACTGATAGTCCTTTCGGACGGGGACGTAAAATGGCGGTCGGGGGAGCATGTTGGGATGGTTACACCTGTCCAACCTCCTGCCCCCGTCGTTATCATCTGAGCACTAGTCGAGAAGAGAAGGCGAGTTATCGCCAGTGCTCATCCACGATCAATACGGCCAGGGTTCCTAGATGAGCCTTAGTTGGCTTCCTGAACCCGTAGAAATCAAATCAAATCAAATCAAATCATAGACCCCTCACTTCCACCTCAAAACGCGTGAGGAAAAATATTATATCAAGTATTAAAGGGTCTTAAAAATAATCCTGGACGCCGAAAAAGGAAGGATATAATAAGAAACATAAAACATCACATACAGGGTAGGCCTTGAAATAATTTGGAAGCCCTCTCCTTGTACCAACATTGTGTGGAATCTGTTGCAAATGAAGGAAATGATGATTACAGAATACACAAAAGGCTTTACCTTCTTTTTTTTCGAAGGGGTGGGGGTAGTACTAGTAGTTTTGCAATTGAATTTAAAACAATATACTAACAAATAGGCAAAAATGGCTGGACGCTTTTAAAATTGCTCCTGGTCCCCTTAAAATAAAATTTTGACAGAGTAAAGGGTCCAACCCTTCAAATTTGACACTTCAGATTTTGAAGTCACCGCTACCCCTGATCAGAGGGAATGATTGTTGAATAGCCGACCATTCAGCAGTAATAATGTCTTGTCAACGTAACACATTACGTATGGTGTAAGCCTGAATAATTTAAAAGGAATGGAAATGGATGTTAATTGGGAAGAGATTACTTTCCCTAATTGGAAAGGCATTCTATTATAGCCTATGTAGTGTGAGTGAATCTCAGCGAACTTTCAGGAATGGCAGACATTTTTTCCTCTAGTCTTGCAGGGCTAGTGAAACTAGTATGCGGGCTACCAAAAAGTAGGGATGACTAGCCCAGCAGGCGAGTGAAAAGTTAAGGGAAGCCCTAGTTGGAGATATTCAAACTAGTGATGTTGAAGTGTTCTGTATATTATAGCAGTCTGTTAATTATCTATTCATGCCAGTAGGTAGTGACATCATCAATTTACTGATCCGAGATACGCGCAAAATGCCCGAGTCACAAAAGCGGAATACCAACTACTGGACAGTCACTAGGTGTAAACGAGAGCTGAACCCTGTACAAGTCAATGGGACAGTTTTCTTGACTTCCAATATCAAACTTTTCAATATGTACCATGTACCATTTTCTTCCAGTCGGCACAAGAGGTGAAATATTTCCATCAATATTTTGTTCCTGTGAAAAAAATCCACACGCACGGTGAAAACGGGAGTAATTCAACTTTAAAAGCTTAGGATAAGCCCTTCAGTGTGTAACAAACAGCATTAGGCTACTGTGCGTACACACACTGACGTAACGGCGAATCCGTGAATGACTTATCACGATTAAGATTTGGCATATTGGCATAATGTACTGTATACCCATGTGTACATGGATGTACAAGATTAGTGTTAGGGAGTAGGGGTGGGGTTAGTAAAAGTTTTTGCGTTGGTAACGATAATATTTGGGTTTACATCTGTATTTGTAATCTGACCCTCACCCCACTCGTAGGCCTGATCATCGCGTAATCTCTACATCCAGGTACACGTGGGTACACATTATGCAATCAGGCCACGGATTGCCACGCTTAGATTTTTACTGGACACCGAGATGTCTCGAGCCAGCTTGTTCCAAAATTCACCACACCACCAAGCTCGTATAACAAGTTTCAACCAAAAAGTCATAGTTCCAGGTGAGGCAACTGTTTCCATCATCCAAAGTTGGTAAGATAAGCTCAAAATTGGATTTTGGAATCGGATAAAGTCTAGGCTGTTCAACCGTAAGTACAAAGGCCCTGAAGGTTCTCACTTTGTGTTTAGACCTCCTGTATTGTATCTGTTAATACTGTGGCAAACTCCTTGGTGTAGAATATCCCGCACATGGCACAGACGCGGTTACATGCATCGATTAGTATAGGTCTCCTCTGTAGCACTAGTAATCCACATTCTGTACCTAAATTGAGGTTGGTGATTCTCTAATTGCAATGGCAATACGTTCCACTGGCTACTGTTCTTGGTAAGAATGAGTGCTGATAGCAATCTTTACGAGGCCTTGGGCGACAAGGAAATAGAACGCTCTGCCGGGTATGTTTCCTTGCCGTTGGTGTTTGATATAAAGTTATTGATTTAACAGAGACCAGATGGTGATACGCTTTGTTGAGAGAAGGGTAAGACGAGCACAGTCTTCTTACTTGGATCTTTTCGAGTTAATGTTCTGGACCATTGTTGAGACCGGCTGCTGCTCCTTCTAAATCTCTCTTCACACATCAGCATATCTGGACAGCTTCATGGCTTTTATGTCACATGATTGATGATAAGGGTCCCAAACCGTAGCGCAGTACCTAGTTGAGGTAGAACAAGTGTTTTATATGCTACCGCTTTGACTTCCTGATAACAGTGATAGAAATTGCGACGTAGTAGGCCCCAGAGTTCTATTAGCTTTATTAACTGTATGTGAGCATCATTCTTCCACCTCAACTTATTATTAATAGTTATACCCGAGTCTTTCATGGTTTTCAAGGACTGTAGCCTGAGAGCCTTCCATATGTAATCTTTAAGAATCGTCTTCTTCCTTGTGGTGATGTGGCATCGCAAAACATTCCGGAGTTGACTTCATCAGCCACTTGCTTGCCAAGCGCAGAGAACATCTATATCTCTGTGCAAGGTCTTAAGGTCACCAGCCGACTTGATTTGCCTGTCACATGAATGCAATCCTCGGCCAAGAGTCTCACAGTGATTTTATATTCCTAGGTAGGTTCATTATATAGGAGAAACATCGCTGGACCTAATACAGTCCCGTTGTGGGACTCCTGAAGAAACTGAACCTTGTTCCGAGCAGACTCCATCCACTACTACCTGCTGATATCGTTTAGTTTAGAACCCTTGCATCCACATTTACCAGAGCTGTGCAGAACGTGCCCACTGGAGCGAAGCTTAGTTAGAAGACGTCTGTGTGCACCCAGTCATCAAAGGCCCCTTGCTGAATCCAATATGATACAGTCAACTCAGTCAACAACAACCAATGTATTAGCTAATCCTCGACCGTAGCCGCAGCATGGTGTCTCGCACGACCTGCCTTTACGAAAAATCCATGTTGTTATCGCATAACACTCCATGATCTCCCAATGACACATTAGCTGTAACTGCGATTATATGTCCTATATCTACAAGAATAGATGTTAGTGAAACTGGGCGGGTAGTTAGCTGGTGTTGACCTCATCACCACTTTGAATATCGGGGCAACATTTGCATGTAACCATCCGAAGGGAGAATACTACTATCCAATGAATTTTTGAATATTGTGTAGAATTGGGGCTATGGATGAGGCACACAGTTTTCAA
This sequence comes from Sclerodactyla briareus, assembly GCA_026419785.1. Classification (NCBI taxonomy): domain Eukaryota; kingdom Metazoa; phylum Echinodermata; class Holothuroidea; order Dendrochirotida; family Sclerodactylidae; genus Sclerodactyla; species Sclerodactyla briareus. The sequence goes on from JAODTK010003666.1 coordinate 168,710, forward strand.
ACAATGTGGAAGATATCCATCGGGGCAGGTGCCTTCCCTTCCGAGTTTTCAAGTCCTTTAGTAGCTTTTCGACCCTTCACAGTAACATCGATTTTGGTATTCGGTACTGTCTCTATTGTCAACAATTGGGAAGTTAATGTATCCTCAGTGGTAAATACTGTATTGGAACTGGTTTTGCTGGGGCGTCTGCTTTCTGTTTTGCAGTAAGAGGCTACTATGCCAACTATCCCACTATGGTTGTGCAATGTTCAACACCGTATTGCTTCCTGTTTTTTGGATTCCACAAAATTCCAAAAGAGCTTAGTATTACTTGAAGCTATACTGCCACAATAATATCCGTACGTAATGTTCGTAGCCTTTCTAATTCTTCTATCTATCGACCGCCGTAGGTTTTTGAACTCTTCCCACAGAGCTTGGTCATATCCTCCTTTCGCTCGATTGTACAGTCTTTGTATGCGACGAATGGCCCTCTGATTGATCTACTCTACCCAGGGTGATTGTGATTTGAAGAAGTCATTTCCCTTGGGATGTTAGTTGGTCCATTGCCACTAAATATCGCTGTTTTGAAAGTTGTTCCACAGGTCTTCGACAGTTGCTTGGATCACTTTTTCGTTAGATATGGATTTGTTAAAATCTCCCATAGCCTTATTCAATCCATCAACATCAGCTTTTCCATAAAGATATATATTCCTCTTCACAGGACGATTGCGCATTGGATTTACTAAAACGTCTACAAAAACTATGTTGTGGTCACTAATTCCAGCAAGTACTTTGACATTCCTGGCCAAGGATGGTACACTGATGAAACACAGGTCAAAAATACTTCTTTCCCGGGTTGGCTCAATCACAATTTGGTGAATGTTTTTATTAAATGCAATTTCCAATCATTTTCTTACTAGCAGAGGCATATCTCCCACCAGTTTGAAAGTGGTGTTCACCCACTCAACATCTGGAAGGTTAAAGTCATCCATCAATCAGACCTGCGCATTTATTGGCAGTCTGTCCACTGAACTTTGCAATTTGTCCATATAATCCAAGTCGCTAACCTGTGGCCTGTAGAATGCTCCTACATAATTGGCTTGTAGCCCTGCATATGTATACTACACCAAATAAGTTCACAATCACTGTCAAGAACAGGCTCGGCTTTGGCTGTCAATAAATAGTGAACAACGATGAACACACCGCCCCCCGATCTACCGTTATCCCGATCTTTACGGAAGGCCTTATAGTTAGGAGGAAATATTTCTCCAGATCTAATGTTTTCGTGGAGCCAAGGTTCAGTCCCAATAACAACATCCGGTTTTTCAGAGTCCAGAGTTACATGAAAGCTCGGCAATTGGCACAGACGCTTTGACAGTTGATATTTTTGAACCGAAGTTGGCGCTTCAAGGGAGTTTTTCTGGAATTAGAATTCAGGGTTTGACCGTTCCTGGGATGCACATCTAATAATTCATTGTCTTGATTTAAGTAAGTATTTTCATGTAGGTCTGCAGAGCTGTCATCATCTATATCAGTTCCATTTACAGAGTTATCCAGGTACGATGAATGGCAATGTCACAGTCGGAGCAGTACCAGTCTAGTGTTGGACATTCATTATGCTGACTATAAGGGATAGACTCATGCCTATACAATTCCTGTGAAACCAGTAGTAGCATTGTTCGCATTCAATCCCATCCCCTCCCAAGTAACAGGAACTTCACACTGTGGACAAGTGTTTTTGTCGTGACCTTTAACGATAGGCCCTGGGTTCATTGTTTATCCCCCGAGAGTAGCAACAGAAATCCTAGCAAAAGTTTCACAATCACTGATTTATTCCCAAAGGAATTCTGCATTGAAGTTGAGTCTATTATGAGCTGATATCCCCCCCCTGATGATTTCGTGAACAAAGAAGCATGGAACAGACTCACCAAACTGCAGTCTCTGAAGTGTGCGGCAGATTTGATAATCACTCCTCCATCCCACTGATACTCGATATTGTGACTAGCTCCACACTTGCAAGGCAGGTTGGTTCTCATAATAAAGGCCAACATAGCGATAAGTACAGCGTAACGAAGATCCATGTGAATTGCTCAATCAGTTCCGGTTTTACAGTGGCGGGAAATGTGTAGGCTTTGGCTGAGGCGATCCAACTGTGTTAGGCTAGTAGTAACTTGGCAAGTACGTGACGCGGATAAAAACATTAATCCAAATGAACCCTAAAATCACTGGTTAAAAACCTCCAACTCAGTTATAAAAAAAAGCTTAAAGTAACTCCAGCACTATAAAATCATGAGAACTGAGTAAGAACAACGTAAAAACACTGAAAAGAATTAAAATATCCGCTAGGAATCGCGAGCTGCGAGCTGCATGTAACCGCGTCCTTCAATCATATCCCTAGCGGAACTTTCGGAGGTGGAAACTGCAAGGTACAAGGTACTGTTAGTTATAGTTTTAGGCTGAGTACTGCATGGAACGTTGGGGGCCTGTGCATGAGGCATGCCCTTCAACTCCGAAACATTGAATGATTGATTTAATGCTGTGTTGCAAAACACTAGGCTACAAGTCTTACTGCAGCAGTTTCGTTAGTCTCACTGTTAGGCTAGGAGCGAGCGTGGATAATTTTTTACATACAACAATTATCGAGATATTATTCAGTATACATCAATTAGATTTGGGAGGAATAGTCTTAAGTTACAAACCGTCTGGTCGGAACTCGAATTCGAGGAATTCGTGACCGAATTTTCCCTTATGTCCAACGTAGTATCTCAGGTAGAATTCGTTAGACATTGTTGCGTCGAAGAGCTTTTTGCACTATAATTCGAGTAACACGATCAACACAGCGTTTTGGGGGCACATGTCGACTCGGACCTACGTACGTACGCAAGCGTCATGTGTGAATGGAAAGAGAATGCATAGCGATTAAACCGTGTATCTCTCTAAATATTTAAAGGGACACACCTCAATCTTTTACGTGAGCAGAGAATATCCTGTTCAGTGTCATTCTCTTCATGAATAGCAGCATAGAGAGGATGAATGCCCTAAATTCGACAATACTTGCTTTTTCAGAGGAAGGAAAGCTTTTCCAGTAATCTGAGAGTCCTACCTTTCCACAATATTGTTGTTGTTGTTTTTACTCGGCGCCAGCCATTGGTGGACTTGGTGGCGTTCCCCGTTTGAATGTCACATTATAAGTATTCCCCTCCCTCCGAAAAAAAAACGAAGTGCCCCCCCCCCCACTTCCCCCAAGAAAAGATGCACTCTAGGACTGGGCCAGGTTCTACATGAGGTCTTTTCTATGATCTTGTAGCGACACTTCCCCTTTAATAACATCTGTTTACAATTACCATAATTCTGGAAAGTTCCAGGAGCTGAGTCCACGCACGTGTGACGGTGTACGTGCAGGCAACAAACAATATACACTCGGTACACGGAGCGGCTTTGCTTTCGAGAGCGGATTATTTGTCAGTGATTATCGACTGTTTTCATTCAGCATACTCTACGTGTTTCTTTTCAGTTTCGCGAGTTAATCATTTCGTATTTCGGATGTTATAGCGTTTGTAGTAAGTCATATATCAAGTTAGCGGTTTACTGTTATTTACGAGGAGAAACTTCGAGTTTAGTTGTGTAAGGTTTCTCCGTGGACTCTAGCCTTCGGTAGTAGCATTCAGTACGTTACAGGCCCACCGTTCAGTGTAGTATATGGCCTAGCATTCGCAGTCGGCCCTCTTACGTTGTGATATACTCTTTTAGTGCGTTCAAGTTGTGAAGGGCTATATCATTACTGAGTGACGTTCCGCGCCGCCGCCATCTTTATTGCTGGAATTTGTTGCGGGGATTATACGGATTATATGGATTACTGATAATTGTTATGCATGGAACTATTTACGGCATCATCTGTGCTAAACAGTTCAGACTTTTATCTCATTCAGTCCTACAAGTTCATGCTCTCAGGTCGGCTGTATTATCACAGCTACCATTAACTGCGTGGACGTTTGCCGGCTGTACTAGCACAGCCACGAACAAGGATTGGCACGGACGGCTGTATTTACACAGCCTCCTATTAGCTGAGTGGAACTACGCCTGACGCGGAGTCATTGACTAAAGATAGGGGTAAGTCAGACAACCTTTTTATCATCTGCATATTACCCCAATTAACTTAGTGATACATCCCAAATCACTAATTGGTGACCCCGACGGTGAAACGACCGCGTCAACTTTTTGAAACAAAGCTGATCCTCATATAACGTTCGAACGTATATTACAGACGGCGTTCGTGCAGATCATATAGGCATGCATAAAAACACGCCCCCGTGATTCGGAGGATTTCTAGGTGCATGTTTTGGCAATTTAGAAGACATTGAACCATAGAAACATTACTATGACACAGCCTAGTGCTGAGCAAATTATTTGAGTGGCTTCGAGGTTACATTGGACAATTCGTAGGTCTGAGCCTTTGGCATATAGTGTACCGAAACATAACGTCAATATAGCACGGTCGTTATTACAACCGATTCATTAAATGTTGTAACACTGACTACAGTTTGGCTACGTTGTCACAGTTCATACATTGTTCATAATACTTAAAATGGGTCAGGTTGCACACACGTCTGGAGCGGGTTGTTACAGTGGGCACTGTATTGAGTCCATAACAAGACGAATGCCGAAACGACCTCACTTCCTGTTTCGTTGCTGATTCGAGGGCGTTCAATTTCGAGAGGTACCGAAAACCAGAAGAGGTTACTTGTCGGGTCCACTACACTATAAAACGTGGAGCAACAGTGGACGATTTATTACCACTAACCCTCGCTAGAATCCGCAAGTGGCCACATAGCGACCCAATCATAGTGCGCGTAGCTGCAGGGATAAACGATATTACCGAGCTCCACTCCCCAATCGGTGAAAAAGGGTACTAAAGCCATCTGCCACTACAGCCGAAGAGCTAATACAACGGTATAAGTATTTCACCCAAGCCGTACGACGCGTGCGACCCCGTGCTGTTGTGGCACTGACGACTCTGCCACCCGCATCCTTTAAAAAGTTCCAACAGCGTAAGCACCTCCAGAGCCATTACTGGATGAACAGACCGTGAGCGAGTACCAACGAGCCCCACGACACCTACGATCACCGATAACCGTCTGCATAAGGTAAAAAAAAGAATTTAACCCCAGCCTCGTTGGAAGCCAATTCGCACCTTGACATGGCACACTGCGATTAGAAAGCCAACAAGCGACGCAGCCAATCAGGAAGCCTAAGCAGGGTAATTCGAAACGACTTCGCCCAACTCTACGATGGACTACATGGAAAGTCAACCCTGAAGAAGAAGTGGTTCGAGCAGTTACTTAAACTCTTCCAAAAGGAGTATACCGAGTGGCAAATAACGAGCAGGTCATGAACTAGCACTTGGTCAGAGCAACATGATGGAGCAACCAGAGAAGAAGGAAACAAAACAGCCTCAAGCGGAACAGATACCAATTACTGCGGCCGTAAGCATCAAACTACCGGCGTTCTGGCCCAACGACCCGTCCGATATGGTTCCACATGTAGAGGCACAATTTTCTACGCGAGGCATAACAGCCGACGCCACCAATTCGCATACGTGATTGCATCCTTACAACCGGAAATCGCCGAAGAAGTGCGAGATCTGCTGATCGATCCTCCACCAGAGAACGCTTACGAGAAGCTCAGACAGAGCTGATTAGCGTATGTCGATGAGTGAGTCCAAAAGAACTACAACAACCAGCTCCTCATTCCGAGGAATTAGGAGACAGGAAACCCACACAATTACTCAGACGAATGAGACAGCTGCTTGGGGACAAAACCCTAGAGCCCACGATCCTGAAACAACTCTTCTGCACGATTACCTACAAACGCCCAACTGATCCTGGCACCAACCAGCGAGGAGGTCAACATAGAACAACTGGCTGGACTCGCGGACAAGATACTGGAAGTGACACCCGCTCAACGCATAGTGGCAAGAGTGGAAGAACCGACCCAGCTCCCCCGACCCAGACCTCACCAACACAGAACCAGCAGTCTCAACAATCGCAAATGGACGAGTTGCGTTCGATGATTGCATCCTGACCCCCAGGTCGCTGAGTTGTCGAAGCAGGTGGCGACAGACCGCAGTCGCTCCACGGAAAGGGATGGGCGAAAACGGAACCGCTCAAGATCCCGCAAGCGACAGGAGGATCGGACCACCCATGCTGGGGCAGAGTGTTTCTATCACTGGCAGTATGGCGACAAGGCACGAAAGTGCACTCCGCTTGCTCCAAGCAAGACAATCAGCCAAAAGATCACGCCAGTGATTAGCGGCGACTAATCGCGTGGCGCAAAAAGCAGCAGTCGTCATTTCATTATTGCTGATCGCGCCACAGGCACTAGGTTCCTGGTAGACACTGGTGCTGACGTAAGCGTCATACCACCAACACCTCCGGACAAGGAGAAAAACAACGGGTACCGTTTGAGAGCAGCCAACCACACTCCGATCAGAACATTTGGAGAACGTTCCCTAACATTGGACCTTGGACTGCGACGCACGTTCCGTTGGGTTTTCGTCATAGCAGAGGTGTCAACACCGATCTTGGGTGCAGACTTTTTGGCGAATTTCTCTCTTCTCGTGGATGTGAAGAACAGGAGACTGATTGATTCTGAAACCACATGTGGGGGTTCGCGAATAGCATCAACCATTTCTCCTATCAGCCCGACTTTCGTAGTACCAGACGGGAAATCCAGATTCCTCGACCTGTTAAATCAGTACCAAAACATAACAAAGGCTAACTACGAAGAGTCCGCACTCAAGCACGATGTTACTCATCACATCACCACAAGGGGACCGCCATGCTCAGCAAGACCCCGTCGTCTGGCTCCCGACCGCCTCACGGCAGCAAAAGCAGAGTTCGAGCACATGCTACAACTGGGGATCGTTCGCCCATCCCAGAGTATGTACTCCTCGCCCCTCCACTTGGTACCCAAGAAAAATGGAGACTGGAGACCGTGTGGGGATTATCGGGCCCTGAACAAGTCTACTGTTCCGGACAGGTATCCGATACCTCACATACAAGACTTTGCGTCTGCTCTACACGGCAAGACCGTCTTTTCGAAAATCGACCTCATAAGAGCGTATCACCAAGTGCCAGTCGAACCTTGTGATATACCCAAGACAGCCGTGACAACTCCCTTCGGTCTTTTCGAGTTTGTGCGCATGCCCTTTGGGCTACGGAATGCAGCACAGACTTTTCAACGCTTCATAGACCAAGTATTGCAAGGCCTCCCGTTCGTATACGCCTACTTGGATGACTTGTTAGTATTTTCAGAAACGCCGGAGCAACAATATGCACATCTTCGCCAGCTGTTCGACCGACTGAGTGCCCACGGCGTGGCGATAAATCCTGCCAAATGCGTCTTCTCTGTTCTGAATTGGAATTCTTGGGCCACTGTGTCAGCCACAAAGGATCGCACCCTTGAAGGAGAAGGTTGACGCAATCACCGACTTTCCAGTTCCCACTTCCTTGACCAAGATGAGGGAGTTTTTGGGCCTCATCAACTTTTACCGGCGATTTGTCCCAAACTGCGCGGAGACAGTCCAACCGTTGACAGATATGCTAGCCGGGGGAAACAGAATCAGCCAGTACTTTGGACTAGGAGCAGATGGCAGCGTTCAACAAAGTCAAAGCCGACTTAGCGGAAGCGACGATGCTCGTTCAGGGAGACGCAACCCTCAGCCTGCTTCCATTAGTAGACGCTTAGACAAGGCAGTCGGTGGAGTTCTCAAACAGTTAGTTGACGATACGGCAAAAACCGGTGGCTTTCTTCTCAAAGCGACTGAAACCTGCTGAAACTCGCTATAGTACTTTCGGCAGAGAACTCTTAGCGATCTACCTTACCATACGACATTTTCGACATCTCCTGGAAGGAAGACAGTTCACTGTCTACACTGATCATAAGCCACTGATCTATGCTTTCGATGCCCGCCCGGATCGCTATTCACCACGAGAGACGAGGCAGCTGGATTACATCGCACAGTTCACCACTGATCTACGTCCACGTCAGGAAAGGATAACGTTGTTGCAGACGCTCGTCACGGAAAGGCATCAACTCTCTCCTAGCTCCCTCAGTACCCAGCGTAGATCTTGTAGAGCTGGCAGCAGCACAGTCCAGCGAGGAAGAACTGCGTGCTTTACGTTCGACCTCGGCGATGCAGTTGAAGGAGATCCCACTCCCTACTTCCGAGACGACCATCACGTGCGACTTCTACGGTTCACCAAGACCGTTTGTCCCATCGAAGTACCGGAGAGACGTGTTCAAAGCTTTACAATTCTTTGGTCTCACCCTGGTATATTGGCTTCGCAGAGACTCCATCAGTCAACGATTGTGTGGCCAAACATGAAGAAAGACATAAAGCTTGGGCAAGGTCTGTCTGAACTGCCAACAGTCTAAGGTGCAACGACACGTATATGCACCCACAGGAGTCTTTGCAGCTCCTGATGCACGTTTCCAGCACATCCATCTGGATATAGTCGGACCGTTACCACCATCAAATGGATGTACTTACCTCCTGACCATCATCGACAGGTTTCAAGGTGGCCGAGAAGCCATACCCATTCCTAACATGTCGGCAGAGACAATCGCCAAAGCATTCGTCCATCATTGGGTATCAATTTTTGGAGTTCCAAGTGTCATCACTACTGACAGGGGTAGTCACTTCGAATCTGCCCTGTTTCAGAAATTGAATGATCTGTTCGGAGCCCAGCGCATAAGGACGACGGCTTACCATCCAATGGCTAATGGCCTCGTCGAGAGATTCCATCGTCAGTTCAAAGCCGCATTGAAGGCTTCTCAATCCGACTTATTAGTTCAGCTTCTACCTTTAGTCCTGTTAGGTATCAGAGCTACACCGAAGGAGGACATCAAGCACAGCCCAGCGGAGATGCATTTGAATGGACTTTGTCGTTACGTGTGACCTGGTCCGTCCTGGGTACGGACACAACCAGTGTAGATGTCAGTAGCTATGCTGAGCGACTCGCTCAACACATGTCCAAGATTCGACCTGCGATCACCCGCCAGCAAGTCGGAAGTCCCATATACCTAAAGATCTATCAACATGCACTCACGTTTGGGTTCGTGCACCACCAGTGCGTAAACCACTGCAACCTCCGTACATGGACCGTTTCCTGTAATCCGGCGGACTGACAAGTTCTTTGTGGTACGAATCAAGGGAGCGGAAGAAACCATTAGTTCCCCCCCCACCCCCCCTTGAATCGACTAAAGGTGGCATACCTCGATACAGATCTGATAGGCAATCGCAATCCTCCGTCCGAACCAAGCACTCCTGAGGCGTCCAGACAGTAAGCGTCACAACCAGGCGGAAACGAAGCACCCGCAACCAGTGAATCCAGAAGTTACGCCGATGTGCTACGCAATGGTCTCGCATCGGTGCCTGTTAAACATACCGTTCCGGGCGTCGTGTGCATTTTCCAAAGCGATACCTGGACGACTTTAGCATAGGTTGAAGAGTATGTGTCTCAACTAGTATCATTTCATGGAATCGATTGTTTTCATGGTTAAACAATCTAGGAGGGGGCTACTGTAGCGACACTTCCCCTTTAATAACATCTGTTTACAATTACCATAATTCTGGAAAGTTCCAGGAGCTGAGTCCACGCACGTGTGACGGTGTACGTGCAGGCAACAAACAATATACACTCGGTACACGGAGCGGCTTTGCTTTCGAGAGCGGATTATTTGTCAGTGATTATCGACTGTTTTCATTCAGCATACTCTACGTGTTCTTTTCAGTTTCGCGAGTTAATCATTTCGTATTTCGGATGTTATAGCGTTTGTAGTAAGTCATATATCAAGTTAGCGGTTTACTGTTATTTACGAGGAGAAACTTCGAGTTTAGTTGTGTAAGGTTTCTCCGTGGACTCTAGCCTTCGGTAGTAGCATTCAGTACGTTACAGGCCCACCGTTCAGTGTAGTATATGGCCTAGCATTCGCAGTCGGCCCTCTTAACGTTGTGATATACTCTTTTAGTGCGTTCAAGTTGTGAAGGGCTATATCATTACTGAGTGACGTTCCGCGCCGCCGCCATCTTTATTGCTGGAATTTGTTGCGGGGATTATACGGATTATATGGATTACTGATAATTGTTATGCATGGAACTATTTACGGCATCATCTGTGCTAAACAGTTCAGACTTTTATCTCATTCAGTCCTACAAGTTCATGCTCTCAGGTCGGCTGTATTATCACAGCTACCATTAACTGCGTGGACGTTTGCCGGCTGTACTATCACAGCCACGAACAAGGATTGGCACGGACGGCCTGTATTTACACAGCCTCCTATTAGCTGAGTGGAACTACGCCTGACGCGGAGTCATTGACTAAAGATAGGGGTAAGTCAGACAACCTTTTTATCATCTGCATATTACCCCAATTAACTTAGTGATACATCCCAAATCACTAAAATCTGTCGACCTACTCGCAGCCAATAACATCTGACATTCGTACTAGATATGGTCATTATATCTCCGAAACACTTTTTGTACTTACATGTTCGGGGATATTATGGTTTTGGTGGTTTAGCCGCCGTCTCTGCCGCCGCGGCCGCCGGAAACGCGGCGTTAGCTCAAAAACTCTCTGATGATTTATCTGATTGATCTGAAACTTGGTGCTTAAGTCCGCCCTATGAAATCTCGGATGAGTTCGAAAGTGAGCATCGCTGCATGTCTGCTGCCCTCTATTTTGCAGGTTTACACGAAAATACAGAGTTAATCCGATTACACACGAAACGTTTTGGGTGGGGACACAAGTTGGTCCGGAAAGCATGACAGTGATTTTCCTGGTCACCGGAGGTCAAATTTGTGTTGTTGATTCTTCGCAATTTTTCTAACTTTGACGGATTTGAACGAAACTCGGTGGTTATGGACTGTTGTTAGTCATAAATAACATGAAGGTCATTCCAATGGTCACGGGAGTTCAAATTTGCATTAATTCATGCCCTTTTCTAACTTTGTCGTATTCAAATGAAACACTGAAAACTGGAGAACTTGGAGGTCAAATGGAAATAACTGGATGTGCTTTCTCTAAACGAGGTCCACAAAAGCTATTTCTGCGAAGATATACACGTCGGCAGTTCACCCGCCTGCAGCCCTGCACGTTCTAGTTTACTATGAGTATCGGACACCGCTGCACATATCTAACGGGGTTTGGGAAATTACGGGGTCCATTCATGTAGGTACGCGAAGGTTACCAGTCTCCTGTCTGCTGTCTGTGTGCATAATTGATGAATGACTGACAAAATCATTATAGTGTGGGAATGGGGATGTCTGCCGTCGGTTTTCTATCTGAGTGACATATGTTGTGGCCAGTGAGAGACTTCGCTAGAGGAAGGAGGAGGAGGGTGTTTCACCCTCGGAGTTTAATTTATTTTGGGCTATTTGGAAAATCCAGCGACCAATCGGATATCTTTTTAAGTAGCTCTGGCTAACTACTCAGGCGAACTTGAATAAGACTTATCAAATTGAGACAAGGTTGTTTCTCCCTTCTAGTTCTATAAATAAACTGATGAAATTCCAACTAAATTGTCACGATTCGAAACATGATGGAACAAGAACCCGGAGACGTGTAGTGATTCTTGTCATTCCTGTGAGCGTAGCACTGCTGTGAAACCCCGATGTTCAGTCTCAGCAACGGACAAGGTTCCAAACGAGGCGAGTCAGCATTTCACGCCTCAACACGCGGACCTAACCATACCTCCCTGTCTAACAACAGCGAAATATTTGCTGTTATTAGGCCTATACAGGATGTTCCAGGGGCATTCCCTCAGGAATAACAATCAAGGCCACTACGATCACAGTCATAATATCAAAATCAAATGAAAATACTGTGTTCAAATTAATAGTTGTGCCCGCAAATATTCATTACCTGAAGTAGGTTGGGCAATGCTGATAGAGCAACCTTATATCATTCTAATCACGTGACCATTTTGTGAATACCTCTCTAATTCCTCCGCAGTTAATGAGGACACACGAACTGATAATTCCACCATGTCTCAAAACAGATATTTTTCCTGTCTTCTCATGCTCAGTTTCGTATCACCTTTTCTCATCTTTGCTAAGAATAAAACTCATTTACCTGCCCATGCACCCAACCGAGATCATGAGAAGACCCCTCTTAACAGGGGCTTAGCGAGGTTCTTCGTTGTTGGGGGGTGTGGGAGTTCTGATTTGCCGACAGATTTGTAAATGGTGACTGATATGGGGGAGGGGTCTAAGAGGAAGTGCCCCCTCCCAGGGAAGGGTCCCCCTCCCCTTTAGAATTTTTTTTTAGTTTTGAAACGTTCTCAGATGCATCTGGGGCATATTTTAGTAAAATGTGGCATAGTAGAATTTCCTTTTTTGATATTATTTTCTATGGCAGTCGGTAGAAGAAGAACTGATTGGATAACAAAGAAATATTGCATACCGGTACCTTATATCGGAATGTAGATTATACAATAGAATTTTAGGAACTTTTGTTTTTGACGTTGATTGATTTTGTATGCTGAACATCAGTGAATGTAATTGGGCTTCACCCACATGACTGACATGAGTGCCTCTCCGTCTGAACCCATCGCAATCAATGGCGTAGGCAGGATTTAGGTGACAGGGGAGCATGGCTATTGATTGAAGTCCTGGGGGACTCGGGGGAGGGGTCTAAGGGAAGGTGTGTCCCCCTCCCCCTTCGGAAAATTTTCGATTTTGAGAATTCGATGCAATTTGGGGCAACATAGGTTAACTTCCGAGGAGTGATTTCTACTCATAAATTCATATTTTTCAGTTTAATAGTTCCTGGAAATATCTATAAAGCGCCATTGTCCCTGGATTTTTGTACTTTTTCCATTTTGTAAACGAAAAACAGGCAAAATAATTCTCAAAGGCACCACTGTCTCTTCACAGTTCTTCGGAATTCGAATACTTTTTATTGACTGTAAATACAGTGAGTTATCAGTTTGCATGCAAAAAAAAAAATGCAATTTTGAAAAGTCAGGGTTAAAGACTCGAAGTTGAATAATGAGAGTTAGCCTAATGTGTATGGATAAATAGATTAATTGAAGATGGGTCAAGTGACAAAAACGTGACGAGAAAATAAGGTTTAAGCTTGTGTTGTGAGTGAGTCCACTCCATTGCAGCTATTGGTTGAAACAGGTACAAACATGTACAAATTGGATTTATAATTTACAAGAGCAGCTAGCATGGGCCGCTCGTCACCCTCTACATCGTGGGCTGCGGTTCACTCGGAGGCCTTCAATTCCATTACTTTCACTGAGTTGCTGGCGATTCTGACACTCATCTACCTGAGGCTATCAGTTATTTGCCGTACAGGTTTTCGCCTAGCAGGACACGGTTGATTGGATTGGTGAATGAGTTCATCAAATGGAGAACTGGAACATCGGAATAATCGATGATGAAGCCTCCCATTCTCCTTTTCTCTATTCAGCCTTCCTCCTTTCTTCCTCATCCGCTCTCTTCACTTTTTCTTATGGACTCCCCTTCGCTCTATTTTCGACAGACCTAAATTTTCCGACAGCACAAATATTGGGGTGTGTGACCCCCCCCCCCCCCACCACCCCTCCTGCTCGCAACGCCCCTGTCCATCTAGTCGACTCAATGCCAAATTACAGAAGTCCGCCTGTCAGCAAGATGCAACTCCATTTATGATTGATAGATATACGATAGTTCCCTAAATAACCACATTGAAGTATATATTATATATTTAGTTAATTACGGCATATAGTGAGCACTGGTTCCATTCGTGGTGCAGCCGCCTAACAATTAGTATGGCGAGTTTTCCGGGATGGCTATGATGTATTGGTAAATATGACTGGACTACATTTTCTACATTGGCGCCCTCTTGTTCTGCACCTTTCTAAGACTATCCTAGCAATGGCTCGCGCCACGGGGGGGGGGGGGGGGCACGGGGGGGGGGGGGGCGCGTGCCCCCCATCAGATTTTGAGCCGAAAAATATTTTTTTTGATGAAAATGCATTTGAGCAATGTTTGTTTGTAGGGGTTGGGGTGAGGTAGTTCCAACGGTCGTCCCGTCGGCAAAAAATATTCTGTGGTCAGTATTCGACTACCAGTTTGAAATAGATCTGGCAAAACACAACCAATAAATATCTCAAGAAAGACAGTAATTGTGCCAAATCGCATCGAATGCGATAAAAGGTGAAAATTTTTCGCGCTTCGCGCGTGTACTATAGCGGTGGATTCGGTCCCGTCGCTTTCCCGTCTCCGCACGTCTATGGAACTTTCTACCTCATTGGCCCCTCACTAATAAATCTCTGTGAAGGTAAATACTGAAAATTTGCAAACAACATCCATTGACTTGGAAACTACAGTCAACCTCTTTTTGATTGCTGAACCCTCTAGCCTCCGGTCGTATGCCTCTAACACGCGCCGATTTTGAAGCAGTTGCTTCGGCTCATCAAATAATTGCTCGATTGTCAACGCATGTTTTCTTCCAGGTAACTGCTACTGACGTCATATCATGGTTGGGACAGTAGAGCTAAAGATAGCTAAATGTCCCAAATTTTCTGGTGAGATCCTGTTTTCCCAGATGTGCATGGAAGACCCAGAAAAAATTCCGCGCTATCGCGCGCACTGGTGAACATTAGTTTGGAGCACAAATTATTGAATATTCTGGCCCAAAAGTCGGGGCCGCGATAGTCGAGGGTCTGACAGAATGTTAAAATTTCCACCACCGATTCAGAATTTGTGATCCCGAAATGCCCAGATTTAAAGCTTGGTATATACAGGCCTAAAACGCCGGGAAGGTCAGTTTCCGGCGATCTGGGGGCTAAGCAACCAAAATTTTCTTATACGCTCCGCGCCAACCGATGGCGGCGCTCCGCTTAGATAGTTCCCTTGTGCCCCCACTAAATGTCTGTGCCCCCCTTGTGCCCCCTCCCCCAGTATGAAAAGTCAGGTGACGCACTGATACGGAGAGAGATATTTTTTAACGGTTGTGAGTGGCGCTAAATTACCTCAAATCATAGGTCATCCCGAAGTCCTTGGATAGTGAAATACACGTCAGTACTGACTAATTTCAAGTTGGTGAGGAATTCCATGTCGACAACAGTCAGTGAGTGAGTTCAATTGTCGCCCAAGCGGGAAGAAGAAAGCCGAATTACGGCTTCATAAAATAGCCTAGATGCGCTTGTGGGTGTATTTAACATCTTAATGCCCAATTCAAAGCTGCAAAATGAAAACAAGAGTTAAAAGTATATCAATTGTAGGCTAAATTGTGAAAAGTTGATAATCCTTTTTTGGGTAAAAAAAAAACTTTGGCATCCATCATTTGACTCTCATTTCGCCAAATTAACAATACCAAGACTGAGAAAATGTGACCATAAATAGCACAATGGATTAAGACCGCTAAACATCTAAAAATTCAAAGGGGAGGGGTACACCCCCTCCCCTGAACCACTCCCCCATATTCGTCTCCAGAGATTTGTCAAAAACTAATCTGCCCCCCCCCCCCACTCACTCATCGGACCCTGCGCCGCCCCTGAGACTAGACCGCCCCCAGTAGCGCAAAACACCGTTCCCACTAGCTAAGTGTCGGTTATTTTGGGTCATTCATTTTCAAACAGTAGGGTCATTACTGACAGCTGATGCTGTGTGATAGGTATAGCACAACTAAAATACTTAGTATACCGGTAGCTACGGATCACTTTGGCAATGTCAACATTGAGTTATTCATCGAGTCATGACTGCGTGCCTATAAACTAGCACAAAAAACTAGGCAGGTATTAGATTGAAACATTGAGCGCAGAAGTGTAGTCTAAGTATCGTTTTCTTATCCATTGTTCTTGACAGTCTTGACAGTCTTGACAAACTATGTATGTATGTATGTATGTATGTATGTATTATGTATGTATGTATGTATGTATGTATGTATGTATGTATGTATGTATGTATGTATGTATGTATGTATTAGGTATTATGTACAGATAACTCGGACGCCACTGGATCTTTAAATCCCTCAGAGTGCTCAGCAGAACGCTACGCGTTTAGTGCAAGATCCCCTTCAGCCTCCATATGGTAAAGAGGAAGGTTGTTCCTTATGATGGGTGAAGAAAATGGTGTTTCATTCGATGGGTATGAGGTTTTGATGACGGTGGTAGGGTAAGTCAAAAGGGGTAAGGTATGAATGGCCGGAGTTCGACGGGGTTGGACTAAAATGTCTTTGTTTGCGTGAACGTCTCCTTGCAATTGGAATTTCATAACGACACTTATGCACTTTTGGCGAATGAGGATGGTATTCAAATGGTCTCCGGTGGCACCTGCTATCTCAACTTATACCAAGGAGAGTCAAAACGGCAGCATGACTTCGGAGGCTGCATGATCTGCGTCACAGGGCAGAATTAGCAAAACCATCTGCAACCAGCCCCTGTCTTCTGCATATTACCAACTTGTGACCTGATGATTGATAATCCGATTCATCTGTAAATCCCGCATGCAAAATGTTGGAGTGCAATTCACTTTCATACATATGTCCCCGATACGTCGACCCAAAGTTCGTGTCTTACTTTATTTAGTAATAACCCCTCGGACCACAGTGTCTAAATTCTAAATGTGTGGTGTTGCAGGTGTTTCGCAAGTATGTTGCCAGACACGATTAGAAAGATATGACCTGATAAGGGATGACATTTGAAGCCAACCCCATCAGTCGAAATATTAGGTAATAGGATACTACTAGTGATATGTCTGATGATCAACTTCATGTTGACATTTCAATTGCGTCCAACACAGATAAGCCGCCTTCTGGGTTGTGAGTTCGGAATGCCGGGCACATTGTCATGGGCCACAATCGTAGTCTGCCTGTGGTGGGGCCAATGTGGGGAAGTGCGGGTAGATGTTATGGGCCAATGAAGTTTGCCCACAGGGCCCACATAGGCATTTCGCCAAAACCATATCCATGAGAAAATGGGCTGCCCATGGCTTGGCCTATGGCTTGGAATTGGTTCTCAGTAACTATAGGGCCTCCATATGGCCCATTAATGTTTGTTCATATATGACCCACAGTACCTCATGGGGTCCATAAGTATTCATGTGGTCAATACAGGCTGCCCTTGTGGGCCCCACACAGCAGTCAGGATTTGCCCGATCGGGGCTCCACGTGGGGCATCTAGATTGAGATACTTGGTATGTGAGTTCATAATAAGTACGTGATCACTATCGTACGTCATGCGGAGCTCAGTATGTACGCTTTATGGCAGAGTACAAGAACCCTAATTGTTATGGTGGAGATTGGGGATCGTTTTCAGTGAACACAATTTGAGATGTGAAAAAAATATTTCTGCCAATGTTTGGCGTGTGAAACATCGATAACTCGGACCCATCCGAAGGGCTCGTCGAACTTTGGCTTACTGTCCTCAGTTTCACACATGTGAACATGAAAGCTATGTACAGCAGCTCTAGGGTTCACGGAAGTTCAAGCATGCAAGCACGGAGTCGTATTGATGGAAACTTTCATGTTTTCACAGACACGGTGCAGGTGCGGAATGAACACGAAGCGGACGAAAAATGGGTGGCCAGCTTTATGCACCTCCTCCCTATCTCTTCATATCCGATTACTGATGCTTCTCCGACGTGTGTCACATCCCAGTTTTACATGCTGACCCCCAATTAAAGAGGCAGTACCTTCAAAACGTTGTTTTAGGCAAAACGTTCCCGCCTTTGGCTGTAACCGTTTCCGTTGTTATGTTAGTTCTCGCTCCCTACACACGTCTGGTCACCCGTACGTGTAACTCGCACTATTATGGAATATCGAAATGAGACGAGCTGTCATTTAGTGTGTTACGTACTCAGAAGATCTCTGAGATACAATTTCCCGCATAAAGGTTTGGCTCAGAGGTCGTGTTTGACTAGTAAATTGAGTTTCGTAGCGATTGGTGGCGGAAAAAACGCCGGTACATAGACCTTAGGCTGATTGTGATTGGGCAAGTCAAGACAAACTACACAAACCTGGCGGGTAAACCGCCAACGTTGTAGCATCCCCACATTGAGCAATCAGTGGAGAGACAATGTCAATCTCTTTGATAACGCCCAGGATCATGAGGGTGGGGTCCCGTACGGCTGATGAAACGAAGTTGGTCCCAAAATGATAGCCATGTTCCGAAAAACACGCAAATCAGTGATAAAAATGGTTTCGCAAAAAAAAAAAATCCAAAATGGCTGCCGTTGGAGCCCATTTCGCAAAAACGAAGTTGGTCTCAAAACGATCGCCGCCGCAAATTCAGCGAGAAAATGGTTTCGCAAAAAATAAAAAATGGCCGCCGGTGGGGTCCATTGGGCGGAAAACGAAAGTTGCTCAAAACGATCGCCATGTTCCAAAAAACGCGCAGATCAGCAAACAAAGGCTTCATCAAAAATCCAAGATGGTCGCCCTCGTGGTGGTGTGGCGACGCCCATTTCGAACTCAAACGAGGTTCTTATCCGATAAACATGTATGCAAAGTTTCAAGTCAATCCGATAATGCGTGGAGAGTTATCGCGCTAACACGAAAATAGGCTCCGGTGGCGGCAGCGGCGGCGCTGGCGAAGATAAAACCATTATATCCGCATGTGGGGATATCTTAACTTGATCTAATCTGTCTCTTCTTACATCGTTCATATATAGTACCCATAGCCTACAGGAAAACGGTCACGAAACAGTTTGTGATTGTAACGCCTACCCACCTGCTTGAATAAAATATCTTTTTGCAAAAGTAATATAGGCCTACTGACTTTATTATTACACTCATCCATATAACCATGTCATTTAACAAACACGCATGATCTACCAGGAATCTTATTTTTTTTTTTTTTTTTATAGTGGCAGGAGGAGGCGTAACCGTCCTGCTTGGCGGCGCGCGCGCTGTTGTATAGTTACAATGTTGAATGAAATGCCGAGATAGCTCATAATTGAGCCTGAAATCATCAATACCTAAAACACGAATAACTTTCTATGTTCGCGGAAATACACGTGTAGGCCTACCTCATACACAGGATGCACAATACAGTGACCATTCTCTAGACATAGGCCTACTTTATTGAGCTTTCGTATTTCCTTATACATTATAATTATTCACATTTGATTGCAGCTTTCCTATCCCTAACTGATACATTGAAAATTAATTCCCTACCTAGCTGCTCAATATTCCTGATATTCGCTGATGATCTGACTTTTTTAGGATCCAGGTGTTTTTTCCTTAGGCTGCTGATCCTCTGACTTGTATACTCGCTGCTTCTTGTGTCTATCGAAACTACATCACTTCAACCAGCTGTCAACCGATACCGCGATATACGATACTCTCGATATGCTGTAGTTGCGGGGTTTGGGGCCAATTGAGTTATTAATTTTAGTTCAATTAGTAGAAATTTTGAGTACTAACGGTGGGTGTGAGCCTTTCCAAATAATTTTTGGCACGGAAGTTAACGTGTCACGTGATTCACGCAACAACTATTGATATAGATCAAAAGTGTGTTCGATCCTTTTACCTCTACTTAACCTGCTGAAATCAAGCGTCCTCCACGCGCAATGAGTTTAGCGAGGTTATTAGCCAACCCAAGATATAAACCCCGCATATTCTTTATAAAAGATGAAATAATATAATACTTATATGGCTCCCCTTGCGATTTGAAGGGTCATTATAACCTATTCGGGTAGTTACTGTGGTTCGATATAATAAACTCTCATTGGCCTGAGGCTTCACGCATGCCATCAGCCGAACTGTCACCTCATGGATAACGGTATATGAATATTATGACCGGACGCGCCAACGTACGAGAGACAAGTATCCTGAGCTTGCCTATACCCGCAGCTAAAACGGAGTTTCGCCATCGTTTTAGCGCGTACATATGATGTTACATTTATCCTGTCCTACTACAGGCTGTGGTCATCATGGACTCTCTCGTCTTAGACAACACATAATAGGAACACTGACTAGTCTTTGTCTTCAAGAGAAAGCACAGAATTTTCATTCTTGTCAAGAAGAGGGCATTGCAATTCCTCAACAGTACCACAAACACTTTTTTTCTCAATGACATTCAAGCAACGACTCTGCCGTTTATTTTTTTTCACACGTAGGCCAGGCTGGTGGGTGATGAAGAATAAATTACATATTTACCTGTTTGTGGCAGAGCAGTGAGAGAATAGCAGGATGAACCAGAGAGTGAAGCACGCCCAAGTTGATCAAATAACACAAGGGGCAGCAATGCTGCTGTATTCAACAATCCACCTATGTACATAGGGCTCGTCCTCGCATTTCACTTGTGTGCAAACCACGTATAGGGTCTAAGTTAACAGTATGATCCAGGTTGATTCTTGTTGTTTCAGGTTTGGTTTGTCCTCTCACGATCTTTACGTGACGCCAGTGTCTCTCGATACATAGTTGCGTCCTCAAATGTCAGTTATAAGCTTTTTAGGTTTGTCCTGTCATGTTCTTCGATATCTTTGAAATACCACTACAAGTGCTCCTTTTTTATTCCTAGACGAAGTCAAAGGAATCTGCGGTCATGCCAGTGTGTCTGTGTGTGTGCGTGTGTGTGTGTGTGTGTGTATGTGTGTATGTCTGTGGACGCCCAGCTTGTAAACACAATAACTCGATCCCACCTGGATGGATGAAGCTCATACTTGGTATGTGTGTTTCCTCATGATGAGTACATGAAACCTGTTTTTTTGGGGTCAGGTGAGAGGTCATCTGCGGTCACTAGGGTCAAAGTCTGAAAACCTTGTAAACACGATAAGTCTAGAATGGTTGGTCTGGTCGGGTTGAAATTTGGTGTTTACTTTCTAGGGGAGTAACAAGTAACTACATTGTTTTTAGTATAGGTCTGGGTGAATTTTGGTCAAAAATAGAAAATTTGTGAAAAGTCAATATTTTGGCCAATTTTCGCTTGTAACCTATAACTCAACCCCACTTGGATGGATGAAGCTCAAACTTGGTATGCGTGTTTCCCATGATGACTACATGAACCCTATTGTGTTGAGGGTCAGGTCAGAGATTACCAGAGGTCAAGTCTGAAAACCTTGTAAACACGATAAGTCTAGAATGGTTGGTCTGGTCGGGTTGAAATTTGGTGTGTAACTTTCTTATGGGGAGTACAGGAACCTAATGTTTAGAAGTTAGGGAGCGTGAGTTTTGGTGAAGAATGGAACATTTGTGAAAAGTCAATATTTTGGCCAATTTGGCTTGTAAAACACTTGATAACTCGACCCCACCTGGATGGATGAAGCTCAAACTTGGTATGCGTGTTCCCCGTGATGACTACATGAAACTATGTTTCGGGGTTGGTCAGGTTAGAGGTCACCGGAGGTCCAAGTCTGAATGGTGAGAACCGTGTAAGCACGTTAAGTCCAGCCATTTTTGTTGGGGGGGTTGGTCTGATCAGGTTTGAAATTGCGTCAGTCAGCTTTCTTATGGGGAGTACAGGAACCCTGTTGTCTTTGGTATTGGTCGGGGGTGAATTTTTGTCGAAAGTAGAACATTTTGAAAAAAAAAATGTAAAATTTGGCCAATTTTGGCTTGTAAACACGATAACTCGACCCCACCTGGATGGATGAAGCTCAAACTTGGTATGCGTGTTCCCCGTGATGACTACATGAACCCTATTGTGTGAGGTCAGGTCAGAGGTCACCGAGGTCACTGAGTCTGAAAAACATTATAAACTCGATAAGTCTAGAAATGGTGGGCTTGGTCGGGTTGAAATTGGTCAGTAGCTTTCTTATGGGGAAGGGAGGACAGGAAACCTGTTGTTTTTGGTATAGGTCGGGGGTGATTTTTTGTCGAAGTAGAAAATTTGGGTGCAAAAGTTCAATATTTTGGGCCAATTCAGCCCCTTCAGCGCACCCGACAAGTCCTGCGCTCAGCCACTGCAGTCGTGTCGTCTGTCTCTATATTGGCCTCTACAGTCACCAGCGTCGACGCGGACAAACCCCTTCATATCGTTGTCCGCGGAGTCAGCCAAGAGATGCCTGGGCCGCATGTACCAAGAAGACGTTGTTCAGACACTGGTGGATATCCAGAAACTGTTGTATAATCTAATATACGTGATGTTCTGACAACTTGAATACACCTAGAAAGTGTAACTCAATTTGTCATTGCCCATTATCCAATCACTCACAAACTAATCGATGAGTAATCAATCGAACGTTCAAATCTTTTATTATTATAGTGCGGCGCCGACAACGCCCTATACTTCTGCACTAAGGGCACGCTGGAGTCTGGATATTTTTCCGTCTCCTCCTCCTCGGTCATAGTAATAGGATTTCCTCGTTTAAATTAAGACCTGCCAACTATGGGCATTCCTATCAGGATAGAACAATTTTATAAGAGTACAGCCCCGCCCTTTCAATAACAGAGAAGGTAATTTGTGGATATATAACGTAGCATAGGCTCATTAATCGAGAGCGAGTACGTTTTAGCGATCATATCTGATTTGGACTGTTCGCACCGCAGGGTTGAGGGGAAAAGGAACCATTAACTTTTTTTTCTGGAAAAAGAGTACCCGTTGCGGGTAATCATGGTTTCGTATAGGGTCTCCGACAGAGTTTATCATACTCATCATCGTTCTATCCACCGTCTGCCATGGTAAGTTGATGACAATCGATCCGAATATTTTGTACATAGGAATTGGGAGGGCGAATGAATATGTGGCTGTATGGAGTAAAGCTCGATCTCTCTAGAAAGCTCAACGAGTTTGAACTATTTGCACGTATGCAAGCAGCCAAGCTACGCCAGCTGGTATATCAGGGAATAACAGAAATATATGAGCGGAGGGTGATTGGGAAAGCGTGGTAAAATATAAATGCTAGACCACACACTAAACACTTTTGCTCTCAAAATACGCATTATCCTCAAACCATCTTGAAGGCAAACTGCCTAGAATGATATGAAATGCTAATATATATACTGGAGAAACCTGAATGCTTGAGTCCCAACCCCAATTTCACACGACTTTTCGTTACCGGGAGTTACAGTCCTTTTGTGTAGGTGTATTGCACAAGATCGAAAAGCATCTCATCTTGCAATTTCAAATGATTTATACTTGCACACCCTGCGAGCACGCTTTGTTTTCTATTGAAATCCACAAATTATTCACACTTCTAAGAGGATTTAGTCTACGGAAGAGATTGCTCCGTAATGGGTTGATTGGTGTTGATGTTTACTTTGGTGAGAGCAGGCAACAGAACTTCTGCTGGAATGTTGAATTATTCATCAAATTACACTGAATACCTAACATCACTTCCATGTTTGTCCAAGTGTGAACGTCATGCGTTATTGCTCTATTGGGATTCTCCCCAATTGTTATCTGCTAATGGCCATGAAGATATAACCTCTGTTCAATCCAAGCCCGCAGTTGTCCTTTAAAGCAGTTATAATCAAGAATTGTCTTCCTTACTTTCATTCATCTATTGTTTTTTTCTCAGGCACGGCAACATTCGACGGAAATATGAAACTAGCACTATACAAAATGATCGGAATACGCCAATTGAGGAACAATTTAATGTAAGTCACGCTGGTATTTAAAGTGAGTTAAGGACTTCATGACTGCAATTAATCAATGTGTCACGATTTGTAGGACTGGTAGAAGAGAATGGCCTTCTGTAATTTTCCACGCCCTAGTTTATGGTCGTACGAAGCACAGTGTATCTTGAACAACGTGTCCAAAAAATAATCGAATTGTTGGTTTGTAATCTCTTTCTTAACGCGGTTTTTTCATACGGTCTCGAATGAAGCTCTGAAACCCCTGTAAAATATGACTAAATGGTTAATTAGCATGAACATTATGCCAATTAGACACAGTATCTTGACCTCTACTACCCAAATCGACCCTCCACTATCTCGAACCATGTGTGTATCCATACCCAATTTTCATGAATATCGAAACTAATACCACAATATGCATAAATCATGCAAATATTATAACACCTTAAATTACCTTTTTGTACCTTTCCCTACCTTCAAATTTTTGTTTGGACCAAACTGTATCACAAAGTTTCATCAAAAATTAGCTGACTTTGGAAATGCTAATTAATGCAACTATTAAGACACCGCAAATGACCTTTGATACCTCGACTCTTGTCTGAACTTTCAGGACCGACGGTAGACCATGGTCCCCCAGTTTCGTGGAAATCCCGACAACCTTGCAATTTTTCATTAACTAAGCAATTAGGTACTTAATTAGAATAAGTTTGGCTGGAAATCTACTCAGTTCATCTACTGGATAGCCTTACTATATGCCATCTACATCCCGTAGTCCTACCGGTTCGTGCGCGATTCTTGGCTAACGAGCTCAACAATAAATGTGCTATTTAACATCTTAATTACTGGTATCGTTCCCAAATCTAATCAGATGAGTACAACCAACCCCGATGCTAACCACTGAAAAATTTGGTCCGCAATTGCACTTAACGTTCGAAGATATCCTCTAACGAAAGTTTGACACCCCACGCCCACACACACTCGCACACCACATACCACCCACGCGCAAGAGTGACCACTAAGTCCTCTAATTTTCCATCATTCCGGCGAGAACAACGAGATACGGTACAATTTTCACAAGTTTTGACGTAACGGGCTCTTCCTTGTCCAACCATGCCTTGACAGGCAGTGGTCAATGATGCCCCATCGGCAATTGGCGTTGTGTCTCATTACGTTTTCGTCGAATCCTCTGAATATCACTATACAAACCGGCAAGCTCAATCAGGGTAGCTGGTTTCGAGTTGAATTGATCTCCTGTACCTTCTTTGAATTCAAAAGTTTGGTATAATCGAATCCTCTCAGTTATTTAAAGTTTTTCTTCTTTTTTCTAATTTTTTTGTTTCCGGCGCCACTCTAATCCCCCGCTCGCAACTGACTCCCAGACAGATAAACTGTCCTCGGTACTCAGCGTACGTCCATTAGGCATAAGTCCACTTTTCCGGCAGGAACCTTTTGTTCCCACGATTGGCTTGCATTTACACGGAATGAATGCCAGTCCGAGCAAGACCATGTTGGTTGGCCATTGCATAGCAAAGAGGATCGCCTTTCAATCTTCCATCTCCAGCCCCATTGCTTTCATCTCAAGATGGATTCCATAAGTGCGGGATGCGGTATATCTCATAAATGCCAAATTCACGTGACGTGGTCGGTGAACGTGTTCTCATATGCTTAATCCGATTTGCCCTGATGAAGATATGTTTCCATGGCGGAGGAGTTGACCGTGGCGGTTGGAGGAACGAGCTCGCATATGGCAAATTAACACTTGTAGGCTACTAATGCGGCGTTGATGCCGCTTTCCCAAATGGCATTCTGTGGACCATCTTCCCTCGAAAGCCAATCAACGTCCGTACACATAAGCTGCTGTATTTCTATTTTTTATTATTAATTATTATTATTATTATTATTATTATTATTATTATTATTTATTATTATTATTATTATTATAATAATAACTAATAATAATAATAAATAATAATAATTAATATATCAATCAGCATAATCAAATAATCATATAAATCATAATAATACATAAAAATAATCATAAATGCCAAATTCACGTGAAAGGCAGTCGTGAAAGTGGTTCTCCTACGCTGTATTCGCACAGGTAAGAGAATATTTCAATGGCGGCAGATTATTTTTTTCCAATAGGATGGAACTAACACCACATAGGCAAAATTGCCACTTGTATGATGCGGCATTGTATTGCCGCATTTCGAGAATGGTTTCTATGAATATTTTCCTCGTGAACCCAATCAACGGTCCGTATCCATAATCTGATGTATTCTATGGTCTTTTGGGCATGGTTTACGTTTATTTGACTTTATTTGCATCCATATCAACGTGACAATTCGATTTTACATTTATACCGCACCCCGCATTCGCACGTGTTGAATCTAGCAAGTCAGAATCGTGAGGCCTGGAAACTGGGAAGGGGAGGGTACCGGCAATCCCAATTCCTCTTCGCGATAGTGCCCTGACTAAAGGGTCCAGGGGTGATGAGATAGTCCTGCTCCCAGGTCGCTATTCAACGCCCTCTTTCGGAATACCCACTCTAGGCTGGAGAGTCCATAGATGCGGAGCATAGCCGGGCGGGATGTCAGCATCATCATTTATGAAACAAATGTTATTTCAGAAGAGAAAAGACCATGAAAGGGATGACAAAAAGACTATAAACAAGGCAAGCAGCCCAGCCTGTTGTCGTTGCTGGCTCTTAAGAAGATATTCCATAGAATTTATTCGCAGTGATACGCATCCGCGTACGCATTGGTACATTGTGCTTATTTCGACCTATTCAGCGTTGGGTTTGCTTTCATTTATGATTTTTTTTGTCTTCTGTGAAACCAATATCTATCTTTGCAAATAAATAGAACATATTCAGACACTAGCCCCCGCTCAGTTCACGTGAATGACGATTGTACACATACGCATACGCATCTATGGGAATCCCCCAGCTTTAACTTGTGCAGCAATCATTTCTACACGGGAGAGGAGCGTGGTGGAAATCGGTATCAGATGTTTGAAGCCGAGGTTTGAACCAGGGGACCGCTGGCACTGTAAAGGCGAGCAGTTTTCGCTCAAGCATGCACCGCTCTAAATTGTGTGTGACTTATGTTATAGAGACGACACATAGCTGCAGATACAATCCTATTTCGACTAGTGGCGTACTCAAAAGACGGGTGGTGGTCAGAATCCCCTCCCATGACCAATCAAAATTGTTAACACAGAAAAAAAAAACGTTCCACTGTCCAGGGACGTTCTACGCTGTGTTATCAAAATTATTGCAACAGCGCTGTCTAGGGGCCCATAAATCCCATTATTTGCCAATAGGGAGGTGAGCTATGACAATGGCGCACTTCCCTGGGTACCAACCTCACTTCCCCTAGACTGATTCTCGCGGTACAAAATGTTTCCAATGAGTCTTTGTGATATCAAACACCCATGCAACATCCCCATACTTACATACTTGGACCATGATTACTGAAAATGATGATCCCATAACCGGAAATAATCAGCAGCATACTGACACTATGTTAAGGGTTTAGCTATTACTTAGCTGTACATTGATGGCCTTTTGTTTTGATGATTTAGACCTTCTCAACACTTTCCTAATGAAGCAGATCCGGGTGAGAGGTCAAATTGACGTCAAGTCATGGTAGAAATAGGTGGGGTTCCGCTTTGCCCGCTGAGCAATGAGGAACAACAAGAAATAGGGAGGATGGAAGGAATCATGGAGGCATTAGGCGGTTCATAGATCATGCGATCCCCTCTTTATTGTGCAAAGTTCTTCTGCATTACTTACAAGTGTACAAGCAATCTGTCGAATGTATCATGTGATTGGAAAAAAAAAACCACCCCCCCCCCCCCCCCACAAAAATTCATGTTCGTATTCTTTTCGCATGTAGTGATTCGTCCTTGTTGTTACCCGACCCTAATGTCGATGGTTTCGGTGTGTCGCTCCTCTGCAAGTAGTTAGGAACTATGACAGACACCCCAATGTGCACCCACTACTCTCTTTCTCTCGTTAACCCTCCCCCCCCCCCCCTCGACTTTTCAACGACCTCACCATGATCCGCCCTGTTACCCAATCAGTCCAAAGAGCTGCCGGGGTCTCCACTCCTACGAAGGGTGTGGCGTTTTGTGAAATCAAGGAGGTCTTGTTGGCAGCTTGCGTATTTCATGAATATAGGTGTCATAAAAAATATGCCCTATGGGAGGCGGAAAGGTGCCATGGCCTGATCATGCATGTAGATCGCAATTCCACATTCCTCAACTCTCGTTCCGCTTCACTATATTTCAGTTGTCATTAGCTCGCTTCTTGACAACAATGTATGCAAACATGAATAGAGAACATGAATATCGGAGGTGAAGATAATCAAAACAGTTTTACCGTGAGATGAAAGAAATGAACGCCCCTTCCCACCCGCCCCCTACTCCGAAAGCGGGAATAGGACTTCCAATTACTAGTAACAAAGTTTTCAACTACCCCTACTCCTGTACCCCCTGTCTCCAGCAAGTACCGCCAATGAGTAGAATACCCTTCAGCAGAAGGTGAGTAGAGGTTTCCATGAAGTGGAGTGGACCTTGCAGATCTGTAGGTTTATGTTCTATTTTCGGGTAGTAATTAGTTAAGGGAAAAGTATTCAGTCCCACTTAAAAATATCGTCACAATTCCTGATTAGGAGTCAACCAAGACCCATCATTTGGAATTTCTCTAATCTATAGTCGCATGATGAACCGCCATGTTTGCGTCGGTGTTGAGCGAAAGTCATGAACTGACAAAGAAGTATGTGCCTTCAGCCTTGAAAGACACTGAGAAAAGAACCCAATTGAAATTATCGCAGTCGTTCAAGTTATCTTCTTTCGCGTTCCCAGTCGAAGGACTACACTGGTTAACTGAAAAGAGAAACTTCGTTTGTTTTTCATTGTCTAGTACGTCATAAACAACAAAACACACCACCTGATCCTTTAAGAAGTTTACGTCAAAACAACAAAAAAAAAACAAGTGATCTTTAACGAAGATATGTTGGCTATATCTTCAAATGTTGAGTATTCAATATACAATTATACGCCAAAGAGGTTTATTCAGGGTACCTGGTTAAGGATCCACCGCTGCCTCATCCGGCCTCGATCCTCTGCTCGGCTAGATATCATAAGAACATATCACTCACTTTTGAATGCCTAATATATTTAACCATTCCCTCTTTGTTCGATTTTACAGGCTTTAATGGGTCCGGCACAAACCAAACTACACTACCAGTAAGTCTCACCACATGACTACATTCCTAGGAAGTTCCTCCACTGTATATTCATGACAGATTCTCTGCAAATGTGTTGTTTACGCTTTTGTCATGTATTCATTGCCTTCACTTTCCCAAGGAACCCTGAGCCTTTTGAATTTCTCATTCGCTCACCAACTACTGGGAGTGGGCCTGTCCTGATGTTTGGGTCTTCTCACGGGACATCAGGTACTGAAAACCTGTTCGCATGACATCGAAGCAAAACAAAATGATGACACGCACTGAAAAAATTATTGAAAAATTCAATCGATCTTCCCCAATTGGTGTCAACCACTCTCCCTAGCCAACGCAGCCCCCGGCGTACTGTATTGAAGTGCCTATTAGGAGTTAACCTAACTTGTGTTATAACATCGCTGATGGCTATCGTGTATTTTATACTAACGTGTTAAGTTATCACTCAATCTCATAGTTAGTTAACATAGTCCACCAGTCGTATCGGGAACATTAAGGTACATGCATGTGCTTTGTCGACACGAATCCGGATGCTCCTACCAAAGTTATTATAGAGTAACCAAGAAAACCCATCATTTAATACTCTTTTCCTCTTACCATGTCGCATGATTGAACCGCCATTGCTTGCGTCGTTGCTGAGCGAAAATCATAAACCTGACAAAGAAACTAGGCTTCACAGCCTTGAAAAGGAAACCTGAGGACTAACCACAATGTGGAATTATCGCAGTGTTTTCAAGTTAACTTTCTTTAGAGTCCCAGTCGAAGGCTCACTACTGTTGACTGGAAAG
Source organism: Sclerodactyla briareus (assembly GCA_026419785.1). Classification (NCBI taxonomy): domain Eukaryota; kingdom Metazoa; phylum Echinodermata; class Holothuroidea; order Dendrochirotida; family Sclerodactylidae; genus Sclerodactyla; species Sclerodactyla briareus. Next base: position 198,236 of record JAODTK010003666.1, read on the forward strand.
AGAACTGCGTTTTTTTTTTTTTCCATTTGTCCGATTTCGTCAAACAACGAAACAACAACGATGATCTTTAACGAAGTACATAAGGATTATATCTGAAAATTCATATATTATATTAAATAATATATATATATATCTATATATATATATATAATATATATATATATAATATATATATATATATCTATATATATATATATATAATATATATATATATATATATATATATATATATATAATATATATATCTATATATATATATATATATAATATATATATATATATGCTCTAACATCATAGTGGTTTGACTATTCCAAACTGAATTTAATGATTAACTCCGACAAGAAGTTTTCATCATTGGAGAAAAATTATCGTAATATTGTAAGGACCCTTTATATTGCCCTATCAGGAAAAGAATACGAAGGGATCTTCAAAAAATCTCACAGCGTCCAGTGGTGTCCATGTTCAGGAGCTTGCGTGCGCGCGTGCGTGGTATATGCGGTAAAATTTTTCATCGTGGAAGAAACTGCGTGGGGGGGGGGGGGGAGAAAGAAAAACATATTTTTTCAATTAGCCAGGAAAGATGAAAATGAGTTTGGATAATTTTGGGGCAAATTTGGGGGGGGGGGGGGGTTTGTACTAAAAAATGTGTTTACAAGAGATGGATTTGGGCCAACATTGTATTGATTTCATTATAATTTTTGAAATATTGGAGATGAGTTAACCAACTGCTTTCATCTGGTGAAACGTCCCAAGCGTCCTAGAATGTCCCCTTGCAGTCCTTGACTTGAAACAACTGCATAGGCCTATGCATCTCACTGCAATGGCGATGAACCATGCAACTCGGAGGTTGCCTTTGTACAGCAATGTAGCGGAATGCCACGCCGATGTTTCCTCGTCTGTATTCAACACTGCGCATAGTACACTTCTCCCCTTTATCTCCTTGAAATGTACTTCCTCGTGTAATAGACTTCCTCATTTTCCTCTGACTATATATACATGCGGTAAGCCTACTATATATAGTCCCCAGTCCGTCATGGTTGGGGATACCATGCGTACACTAAAAGAAACTGTTGGATAACACCCACGTGAGCAATTTGTTTTACCCAGTCAGGCTGGGTAATATTATTTTACCCATTGTGAGTAAATGTTTACCCAGCCTGGGTAAAAAATGCTGGGTGGTATTTGCACCCATATTTTTATTTTAGAGTGAATTGGTCTAATGTTATAGAAAGTTAGAGAGAGTTCGCCCGGCGTGCATGGAGACGCACTACGGCATTAAGCTGTTGATTGGGAAAATGATTATATAGTAAATAATAATAAAATCTTAATCATAATCATAATCATAATCCTAATTTTCCAGGAATCATAATCTCGATAAATACAGAGGATGTGGAACGTGGCAGCAGTGGTAGGCCATACCTGTAGTGATCGGCGCACTATAAGCTACCATGCACACACCAGAAGGGTCAACACACATGTACTGAGCACATCAAGGAAGTACGAACCCTTCTAATCCGCCGTTTCCGGCACCGCTCAATACTCCGACGAACACTAACCTCGCAGAATCCGGGTAGGATTCCGAGGTATGGAAGACTAGATGGCTTGAATTACCAACCAAGAGAGTTGTGATAATACTAATAATATAAGATAATATAATAATAATAATAATAATAATAATAATTGAAAAAATGATCGCACCTACACCCCTAAAAAATGTTGTTGTAAACACCGGTCATCCCCGCCGTGTTGTGTAAGAAATTACCCAAATATTGGTATACTCTGCACAACTTTGTGTAATTTTTTGCACGACCTTCAAACAAGTGGTAATAATTTCTTAACATCATCGGGATAGTGCGGGGGCGTCGGGCCGCTTTGAAAGTGGGGGGGGGAACACATCGAATGCAAATTACCAACTAAGCGGAGTGGCCACCATCGTTGGCGCGAGCGTAAACGGAGAAAATTTCAATGTCCATACCCTCCAGATCACTGAATACGGCACTTGCCAGGCTCATAGCACCCATGCTACATGTGTGATTTAAGTAATAGACAGACAAAAGAGTTGTCATTGTGCATCACAAGATGATTTACCGAATATCACACAGGTATTTTTTCACCTTTTCTACTCTGGGCTTTGTTGCGTGGGACCAGGGGGGTCTACCGACCGGTCGCTGGTGGGATCGAGGGGAAAGCCATAAGCGTACGGAACCACTCCAATTTGGGAGTCAAAAATTGGTACCCGGATTTTACATGTCAGTCATTGCAAACTACCGGCGCGCGAAAAATAAAAAGTGCAATGTTTTCCCGGGCATTTTATCGAGAAAGTCCTCAAAAATTCAGGCATTTTTTTCACTTTGCTTTTTTCCTACCCAAATTTTTCACGAATTATTTTCGCGGCCGAATTTTTCAATCTCAGAATGTTGGGGCGGGGGTGGGGGTGTGGGGAATCTGCCCCAAGGCTCTTCTGAACTATCGATTGAACAAAATTATTCACGCATTACATCGCATTTCAGTCCTACAACGCCTGGAAGCAAAACGCCATGGGCCCGCGAAACACTTGAAAAATTATGCACTTTTGGCTATTCGATTTAATTCGAGAACTCGGTATGAACCATGGTAAATCCTTCCATTTTGGCCCTAGTCGGTTCCAGATCTTCACCTTGGGGTCCGCACCTGGAATTAGTGGAGACAATTTCAACGCATTATTGTTTGGTTAGACAACTATTGAATCAGTTTAGAGTGATACAAAATCGACATGTGCATTATTTTTATTACGGTCCGGGACGGGGGGGGGGGGCAAAACGAGTTGTGGGGGTGGGGGACTTTTGAAAGGTGGGTGACATGTTCCCCTCCCCCACCTGTTTGACGCCCATGGGGATCGGTGTGCTAGTTACACAGTGGTTGTTTAAATTGAAGAATGGGGTAGGTGTGGTGAGAATACCCTTCGCCGAAAAGGTTTGAAGCAAACTATATTCCTAAGTGGGGCCATATCGAGAAATGGAACACTGTAAAACCGTTCAGCTCAACGATAAATATCGGTTTATTATGTGATTATCGAAACATCGAAAATAAAGAGGCTCATATATTAGTATGGAAAAACTTAGTTCATTCCAGAATATACGACTTTTCATAGGTCTCCCGTTACGCGTGCGGAGTTGAAGGCCTTGGAATTCGTGCATGTGAATTCCCCTAGATCGGTGACCTCCCATCATGGACTAATATATGAACGTCAACTCGGTGGGTCGTCCCACCAAATTGTTTGTAAGGGGGGGGGGTCAAGATACTTGATTTGCGCCAGAGGCTGAACCATCCCCTGATTTTCTTTTATATCATCCTTGTATTACTTGATAGCTCACCTACCCTTTTTACAAGCTTTTCTTTTATTTAGTCTTTTTTATCAAGGAACAATCCTGCGTACCTTCAATTTGGCGCCCCCTGGCCCTGTGTAGAGGAGCGGCTGCACCTCCCTGACCCCCTTTGTGACGCCGCTGGTCATACTTACTGACTGCACACCCTTCGAAATAATATGCTTTGTTTTGTCTATAAAAATCTACGCATCTTTTCAATAGGAGAATAAATAGTCCATGAGAGGAGTCTGCTGAAGTAGGTTGAGGGTGCTGATGGGGATACTTCGTAGCGGGGTGACGGCGGAATGTTGAGTTATTCAACAAAAACAATTAAATACATATGATATTCTCTTTGTCGTTAATCTGTCACGTCCTGCATTATAACGCAGTAGGACTCTCTTGATTTTGGGCTAATGGAACGCAAATTTTGCAGAAAATAACTTCACCTAGTGGACATCCTGTTGTACCAATCTGCGATGTCTTCTGAAATGAATCTATATTTGTTTCCTGACTGATCCTATTGTCTAAAGAGCCAGTCTGCAGAGGGACAACAAGGTTTGAAATAGCCGGGTCTATCCTGATATCTGTCCGATATCTCACCCAATTTTGTACTCAGTATCCAGCCGTTTCTGTGATCAATAAGGATTTATTCTTTACCCGATCATTGTTGGAAGAACCGAATGGTCGTTGCCCTGTTAGGTAAACGGACGCGCATAATACCCAGATAAAAAAGTACAATACCGACCGTTCAAATAATGGATAGAAAGTCCTATAAAAGCTCTCTAAGACCTGCATTTCTGCCAGGAAATCTACCTTCAACGGATATTGTCACGGAAAGTCTGTTAGTGTGTTCAAATGTTTTCTGTTATTCCTATTATCTTATTATTAGGTATTTTTTTAACATCTCACGACGTCCTTTTGTCTTCACAGAAATTCCCGCACAGAAGGAGTGACCCCAAGCAATTGGTATATTTACTAGAAATATATACCACCTCTCGATATCGGTGCCCGTCATCTCTTGGTATCTGGATGCACGTTGAATGATTTTTTTTCAAAAATCCCTAGGTATCCATTAAAAAAAAAAGAAACAGGTATATTTTAAGGAATATACCAATCTATTTCGGGAATTGAACCACGCCCTTCCCCGAAATTCTAACTTCCCTAATTGTCGGGCAGCATTGTCAGACTACGCTGCCTTAAAATGAGTAACCTGTCTATATATGAATCCGTACGTTACTCGTACGTTATCCGTACGTTATCCGTACGTTATCCGTGAACCAGTTTCACCTCTCGTTGCCGGTATTACCGGTGTTAACTGAGTCCAGAGTGAGTGCAGGCTCCCCTAAAGTTGTGTAGAGTGGACCTTCAGATGCTTCACTCTTCGCGCAAGTTCGTTAAATTAACAGAATGTTAACCACAGCTCCTCTATCTTCTTGATCGACAAACTCGCATGATCATACCGAGAGTTGGAGAAGTACAATAATAAACTTTCAAGTAATAGACAAGTCGTCTTATAGAACATCACCCAGAAACCATTGCGCCAGGGACTTATCTACTGGGAAGATGATTTACAGGATTAGTATATTATTAGGTGATTAGTTCGTATTATTTATATTTAGGTACATTCATTCAGGTTTTGTTTCATCTGTCTTTACAGAAACAACCACGGGAGAAGGCCCAAATATAGGTGATTGTTTACTGGAGATTATTTTTTCGACAGACTAAACTAGGCGTTCCCTGACTTAGGTAAACCGCATGCGTGTTATCTCTCCTAAATCGTACTGATATACCAATCTCATTCTCAGGATTTAGAGATCGCGCTTCTTCTCCGAAAGCTAATCAACGTCAATAACAAAAAGATACATACTATCTAAGTTGTCGTGACAATAAAAAAATGTGATATAAAGCATCAGTATCACAGTTTTCCAGATTTCATGATAAGAACTCGTCAACCCCTCGCTGACGGGTATTTTCGATCCATGCCGGGACTTAAATGTGGTATTATTAATCTTTATAAAAAAAAAAAAGTTCATTTCGTTTCGCCTCTTTCAACATTTCGAGGAGCAAGTATTCACAGGAAAGATGTGTGGACATTTTCAGATGCTAATGATTAGGATTAGCTCAGTCGGTAGACTCCAGACTACAAAACCATTGATTGCGAGTTCGGACCCCATTGGAAGCCAAAGGAACTTTTCTTCCGCAGTGCTGTTGGAGACAAGGGGCATGTCTAATGAAATGTTACACGCCACACACGTGTTAAAGTGCGTAGCTTGTGAGGTGACTGGAGAGTATCGAGCGCAATATGTGGCTGCTTGATATGGGGAGGTCCCCCGGGGGACACGATGAAGTGACGTACTGAAATGGTTCGTCGGGAGAGAACAAGCGAGCGGTGCGTGCTGTATGGTGTATGACAAGTCACTAATGATCAGGGTTCAGGGGGGGTAATATTGTGAAGCGTTTGCGCAAGTCTCCGACCCGGGAAAGCGCTATATAAGGACGAGAGATGTTATATTATTATTATTATTATTATTATTATTATTATTATTATTATTATTATATTATTATTATTATATTATTATTATTATAATCGTTTAGGAGTACCCGCGCCGCACTATAGGTTTGGAAATGTGAGAGTTACTAGGCCCCCTCGAGGGTCCATTCCCCGATTTTTTCTGGGTCATACAGTTCACTGTCGATTCCATGAGATGCGTCGCCCGCCCTGAGGCTAGTAAGCACTTACGCCAACGTATGAATGTCAGGAGGGAAGGGGCGCCACATGTCCATACAAGAATGCAACTGCGCGTAGTGAGTCCTTGCCATTTCTTTGAGTAATATGCAACTTTTTTTTTTCTTAACAAAGGAGATTTTCAAGATCACCTAGAATATTTATTCTAAGCAGGCAAGTAACATATAGTTACTTACACGCACCAACATTTTGAGTGTGCTGTTAAGTCGAGATTCAAGCAGTGGTGGCGCCAGGATTCCCCGACGGGGGTTCCGAGTTTCCCCCCGACGAGCCTCAACCCAACCCCCTAGTTCAAAACTTGCATTTTGTGTTGGTTTCCTGTTCTGATTTTTTTTCTCAAAGAAAAAGGAAGTAGAACGGAACAAATAAATACCATAGTGGAGGGCATTGTTCTCTCAGTGGCATTCCACTCAACCAGGCGCTCTAGGTATGTAGGGTCAGGTATTCCATAAACGCACATAAATGCCTGGAAACTGGGAGTATACTGCGTTGTGAGAGCACACCACTTAACACAAGGAAAACATTGGAGTACGGCAGAACAACATCTTCTCCAACAGAATTGTAACGTTGATTCCTCTTGCAGGGACATTCCGAATATATTCATAAGGGCGTGTGTTGGTCATTAACACCTGCGAAGCACATGCCTTACATTAACTCATTACATGTGCTGAATACCACCACGGTCCTCATTCTGCTATTCTGCTAATGGTTACCCCCCATCCAATTTTTTTTTTAAAGCAATGGATCGTCGTAGATTATTTTCAGTCCCCCCCAATATCTGTGATCACAATAAACACTGTGGTCAGAGGTGGACGTTTTAACAGAACATCAACACTTGGTGTGGTATCATAAGAGGTTTTACCCCTGCTGTCCTCCCTCTTCAACTTGTTGAAGGGTGCAAACCGTAATGGGAATAGAATTGCGTCTGAAAGGAGAACAAGCAAGCGCCGTCACGGAACCAGGGTTTTTCCAAAACGAAATGTTACCCCTGATATTAACACATTATAATATACGTGTGCCATAGTGTAAGGAGCCTAATTAAACTCATTTGCAGACAGTCTCACCTGTTCCGTTCAGTGTGAATCCGCGACTGAAACCTTCAAACGTAATTTATCTATCCTGCTTCTTGAGATCATGTCATTCTTATACTTCCTAACAATCATACGAGGAAATTCCTTTTTTGGTTGGTAAATTCCAAATGGCAAAGCAGTTCTACAACGAATCCGGCGAATAACGGACAATGCTGTTTACATGCCGTCACGACAAATGTCCTGAGGCTGTCAGAACTGATTTTAAATGGGCATACTAGTGTGACGATATACCATATCGACAATGAATGCATGGGCGATTTGCCCCATGGGGACGAAATGACATGTTGTCGCCGCTCTTTCGCCAGTCCCACTAGACGATATTAGCCCATTGGAGAAGGCAGTAATGGTTAATTTTTCGTCGCTTTATATCCGACGAAACTGTTGACTTCGAAAAATGCTGTGATTCAGCCAAAGCCTTTGCGAACTCCTATTCTCACATTTTTAAAATTATTCCGTCATTGTAAATCCGTATAGTAAAACCAATTAAAAAAAATTTTGATCACTCAGCCCTTAAAGTCTGTGTCGACAGTACCAGTTAAAACATATCCCTCTTAAAAATGTGTTGTAACTAGCAACACTGGGATAGGTATCCCAGTGTTGTGAAGGAAATTACACAATCAGAAAGTATATTTGCACAACTGGGATTTTTTTACACAACCTTACGCAATGTTGTGCTAACCATGGTATTATGCTTGCAGGGTTTCCGTAAGAGACATCAATCATTATAGGTGATTTCAATTTCTTCCTGAATTCTTCGTCTGATGGGAGTAGTGGTATCACGATCTGACCTTTTCAAGTAACAAACCCAAGATTGTATTCTTGCGCATGTCCATTTTCCTGCATGAGCGCATTACTATTTAGAGTTAGTAGATAATGTAAAGAGTTTAAGTAAGCTTGGTGCAAGTGATCACGACATTTTAGCTTTTAATGTGTCTTTTTCTTTCAATATTCCACAGAGCATTGAGAGCTCGTCCTTGTTTCTCTAGGGCCGTTTGGATGGATTTCTGGGTTTCTGAGTAATGTAAATTGTTAAAAGGTTCGAATGCTGTTGAATTATGGAAGGGTTTCAGTGTAAATTACGAGGATGATGAAGGTTAAGTCCTCGGAAAGAGCGAGCACTAAGAAACAACGGCCCTGATGATGAGAAGGGAGGTTTTTCTGACGTTTAAACGTTAAGAGACATCCCACTTCATCGTTCTATTAGTTCCTTGTCTGATTTAGGTCGGTTCAAAGTAAGCAAAAGCTAGTTCACCATTAGGTTTCTGGTGCTAAGCGCGATTCGAGAGGCAGATTTTCTCTTATATAAAGGATATTCTTCGTGCGCGTTTCTCTAACGTCAGGAGGAAGCAGAAAGTCAAGGACAGCATTGGTCTTTTGTTAGTTCTGATTCGGGTAATACAACCAGCGATAGTCGTGGGGGAAAAATCGTTGTGTTTGGACTAATCTCTTGGAATTATTGAAGATGTTTCTAGTGCAGTTGACAGCGACAGTGCTGTTCATATAATTTCTCTAGACTTCCAGGAGCTTTTGATAAAGTTCCTCTTGGGCGTCCTCTTGCTCAGTTTGAAAAGTTTTGGTATTAAGGGGCAGTCCTTGAGTGATTCGTCAGTGGGCTTTCTTAATATGGAACAACGTGTCGTCATCAATGGGCGTCCGTTCTCCTTGCAAAAAATCACTAGTGGTGTTCCCAAGGTTCGGGATCTTGGGTACTCTTCTAACTTATATTAACGATGTTGATAGCGGTCGCAGGTTCAGCTTCCCCCGGGTTTCTGTCCAAGGGGTTGGCATCCTTCCCGAATCTGTAGCCAGGGAGGTGGGGTTGGCACCCCTCCTCCTTTTCTTTACATCGCCAGTTTCCACTATAAAAATCATCAACATTGTTTGTGTCGTAGGAATTCTCCTGACACTGCTGGCCTATCGCAGGGCAGCTCGCCGTATGAAGGGTTTTCGGGGCAAAGCCCTCGGAACCTCGTTCCTGGAAGAGGATAAGCCCAACGGTTGTGGTCTCGTGGTGGGCACTCTGCTGGTGGTGCCGCTGTGTCGTCCACCTCTCCGCCCGGTCGCTTCGGCCAATCTGAGTGGGCGGTCCTGTTGGTTCTTGGAACGTCCTCTCGCGCATAGATGCTCGCTTACCTTCCTGTCCCTGGACTTGGTATCGGCATTGCAGCCCTCTCTGAGGTTCGCAGGCCTGGTACCGGCACGATCAGGTTGGTGGTTAGATATACTACGTCTGAGTCACTGAGTCCTCTCTTTATCTTGGCAGTGTCATCAATGGCTCTGGGTATTACGAGCCTGAGGTTAGTAGACGCCTCGGGCGGGCTTGTGGAGCCATTAGGTCACTGAATGGCGCCTGGCGATCGCGCTGTCTGTGCAGAAGAACCAGCTACGTGTCTTTGGCTCTGTTGTGCTTCTAGTCTTGCTTCATTCTAGCGAGGCTTGGATGCTTTCACTGCTGGGATGAGGCGTAGGCTGGATTCTTTCTCGACTACCCTCACTAGTCGCACATCCTTTGGTCACCGCTGGCGAACCGTGTATCTAATGCCAGGGTGCTCGAGGAGGTAGGGATGGTGAGGATCAGTTGTTTGATTCGTGATCGTCAACTTCACTACCTTTGGCATATGGCGCGCCTCGGCAGAACATCCTGTCCCCCGATTCTTCTGTACGGGATCCGGTGGGTTGGGGCCGCCTGCCGGGACGGCCTCGTAGCCTTGATTAGCGCAGCTTCGGGTACGCCTCCATGGAGTTAAGGGATAGGCCAGGCGGATGGACGCGGCAAGGGCCTTCCAGGCATGTGCCCCCAGGAGTTGGAGGAGTGAGTGAGTTTCGTGCATTCCATAGTTTAGAAGCTTGTGGACGAAACCAAGTTGTATCGGGAGTTTGTTTCGAACGATGTTATAATCTCCAAATGGTCTTCCGATTAGCAAATGTTTTTTCAATCCCGATAAGTGCAAAGTTATGCAGTTTGGTTTCAACACTTGCAACGCTTCCTTCAAGTTGAATGGCCAAATTATTCATCATGATAACTCAGACAAGGATCTCGGTGTTCATTTTTATTATTTTTTGAAACCTTCTAAGCAGTGTGCTGAAGCTGCGAGGAAGGAATTAGATTGGCCTTTATTAGACGTCACTTTAGTTTCCCTGATAGAGATATTGTTGTCAGACTGTTTAAGCAACCGGTGAGACATTACCTGGAGCATTCTGTCCAATTTAGAATCCTTATTTATCGAAAGATAAGTAGGTAATTGAAAACGTTCAGCGGAGGGCTACTAATTCACTGTTTCAGATATTTACCTTATGAACGATGAAGGCGCCTCGGTCTAACTTAGATGTATAGCTGAGACGAATCAATGTAATTTGATTCAGTTTCAAACTTGTTCATGGATTAGATGGCCTTTTCTTTTCACCTATTTTAGTTTTACAATGTTACCAGTAATAAGGGTCCTTGCCACCATCGTCGCAACAAACGCGTATATTGTACATTCGTGAAATTTCTTCTCGCATAGAGTTATTAATGAGTGGAATAGCCTTCTTGAGTGTTGTTCTGTCTATGAGGGTGAATGCGTAGGAGAACAGTCTTGTTTATTTTTCAGAATTTGGGGTCGAATTCTCAGGCAGCTTGTTTTTTTTTTTTCGTTTTTTTCCACTAAACTTAATCATTTTCTATTTTTCACGAATGCCTGGAACCGAATTACCCTCAGCAGTATTTCGTATTATACAGATTTGCTGTATATATAAGGTTAACTCCCTCAAGTGCGCACGTTTTGTCTCATCTTGATCAGCGCTTATGCAATTATTTAGAAGAGCGTATATAGGATGGCCGTGAATTGCATTACACATATTGCGTGAGAAAAGGCCAGGCGTTTGGATATGAAAACGTCGCTGTTTTGGGCATAACGACCTTTAGATTTCAGACCTAACACTATAGTGGCGGGCACTGAAGGTAGTGTAGGCCGCCTATATAGTCCTTTTTATTCGTTGGCGAAGTCGAAAAGAATCTATGCAGTCACGTCTGTGTGGCGCGTGGTGTGTGTGCCACTTGGACCCAAGCCCCGGACATGCTGTACTGGAGCGCTTATGTAAATGTGAAGTCGACATGTAGGCCGCCTATGTAGTCTTTTTTATTCATTGGCGGAGCCGAAAAAAATCTATGCAGTCACGTCTGTGTGGCGCGTGTGTTGGTGTCTGTGTGTGCGTGTGTGCCACTTGGACCCAAGCCCCGGACATGCTGTACTGGAGCGCTTATGTAAATGTGAAATCGACGTGGGGAAACCTTATGACCCTACGCAATTCGGTTTCTACAGCAATGCGGGGGGGAATACGGCTATGATGGCGCAACCTAGAGCGCGGACTAGAGCGCGGACTTACGCGCGGTTGGCATGCATGCCTAGCTGTGTACAAATTTACATTGCCGCAATCATTACTCCGGGCAAAATTCACTTTTGCCCGGGACCTCATTGCGTCCGCGGTGCGAGGGCGTTGTTAAAGTACTATATCATGTCCAAATCCCAATGCTTGGCCCGATGCAGAGCACTACTTTTTAGGACGCACTCGTTACACCACACCAATCTTCTCCCCATGCAACATATGGGTATATGGTGAGCTCGTATTATTTTGCTGAGTGGAATGTAGGACCCCCTTGTTGGTTATCGCCGTATTCTAACAATAGCAAGGGGGCAAAAACCTACTGAAGATGTCCCAGTTACTTCTATTGTAACTCTGTCTGGGAGCCATGAGACAAAGTGGTATGTGTCAGTCTGCGGGGGAATTACCATCTCAACTAAGCACACAGACGGCTAGCCTGCATGTCCTCGCACAGTGTGAATAGTGGGAGCTCTCTGCTTGGCCCGGTCTAGTCTCCACGCGTTATCCAAAGAACGCAATTATGTATCACGTCAAGATTGGTAGGTAGGTTTTCCCCCTGTAAAGAAGACCTCGGTCGTTTTTGGTATCAATGCGGTAGTGCAGGCAGTAGGGTCAATCTTCAAAAAAGAGTTCCGCACGATAACTGGTGAAGGAAGCAGATATGAAGTTATATTCTGTGTGAGGGTTGCATATATGAAGGGTGATACACTAGAAGAAACTATTTGATGTGTCAGGTCGCAAAGTCAATCGAGGCCACTGAGAAGTAATCTTTCTATATCTCCACAACGAGACTTTTTAGGGAGTTGGGATAATGGGGAATTTGGTCGTCTGTGCAAAATAGCACTGATGTTAACCGATTTTGACCTTATGACCTCATTTGACTAATGACCTTGTGGACCTTTGGGGTCAATTCTTTGTGACGACTAACTTGTTGTGTTACAACAAACTAATAGCACAAATGCACCGAGTAGTGGAAACCGTTATGTCCTCGTAGAAGGGTGAAAACAACTTCACAACACGTGTGAATCAGTTCGACATGAATTTTCGACATGAAACCTTTTTAAGGATAGCATGAAGGAAGGTTCTGTTCATCTGTGTGGCTACGACTTTTCAGTCTTAACTACATTCTCAGCTCTCCGAAGTGAACAAGCAGTTGAATTAGGTCTACTGAACCAGTTCACATAAATTGATCATTCACTGATGGTGTCCCTATCGCCGGCATCTGTGGGTTTTTCATTTCTTGTAAAAGGCATGTGGAATGCTCTCATGATGAGTCGACCATAATACAGGCATAAGGGAACAGCACGAAACTAACTACACCTACCAGTTAGTCTTACCACTTCAGTCAAAGGACTCACTACCGTTAACTGGAAAGAGAACTGCGGGTCATAGTGGTTTTGTCAGTGTGTCATTACGTCAAAACAACGAGAAACAAACACTATAACGATAATAAAAGAAGTACTGTTGGATTATATTGAAATTCTGAGTATTCAATATACATGATACGTCAAAGAGATTTATTTCGGGGACCTGGTTAAGGATCCACCAGATGCATCGGCCTCATCCGGCCCTCGTCCTTTATGCCTTTCGGGCTTTTTTTTTTTTTTTTTAGGGGGGGGGGAATATCATAAGAAACATATCAATCAGTTTGATGCTAATGATGATTTGAAACACCATTCACTCTGGTTGATTTTACTAGGCGATTATACGACCAGCCACACGCAGCTACACTACCAGGTAAGTTTACAACGTGCCTACATCCCCGGGAGTTCCTCCACTGGATATTCAGGACAGCTGCTCTGCAAATGTGTTGTTAACGCTTTGTCATGGTAATCATGCCTTCACTTTCCCTAGTAACCATTGAAAACCATGAGGAACCACTTGTTTGTATCCGTGCCGTCTTCTACAATAGAAGGGGCCAACACCTCCTGAAGATGTTCCCAGTTACTTCTATTGTAACTCTGTCTGGGAGCCATGAGACAATAAGTGTAGTGTCAGTCTGGCGGGGGAATAACCACGCCACTGGCCCACAACAGACGCGCCTCGTGTCCCTCTCCAGTTAATTGATAGCTCCATGCTTGGACCCGGTCTAGTCTCCACGCTTTCCTCCAAAGAACGCAAGCATGTATCAGGTTAATTGATGGTAGGTAGATGTCCCCCCTATGTAAATACCCTCGGTCGTTTTTGGTATCAACTGAAGGTCGGCAAGGCCATTAGGGGTCATCTTCAAAAATCGTTTTTTCCGCACGATAACTGTGACGGACGCAGATATGAAGTTATTATCTTGTGTGTGGGTTGCATATATGAAGGGGGATAACAGAAGAACATCTTGATGGGTCAGGTCAGTCATCGAGGCCATGAGAGTAATCTTTCTATATCTCCACAACGAGACTTTTTAGGGAGTTGGGATAATGGGGATTTTGTTCTTCTGTGCAAACTACAATCTGATGCACTACGTTACCTATTATTGACTTCGACCTCATTTGGACTAATGACCTGTACCTTTGGGGTCATTCTTTTGTGACGACTACACTTGTGTGTTAAATAAACCCTAAGCCACATGCACCGACGTAGTGCAACCGCGTTATGTCCTCCTTAGAAGGGTGCAAACAACTTTCTACCAACACTTGTGATTCATTTCGACATTGGACTTTTCGACACTGAAGCATTTTTAGTGGATAGCCTGAATTAAGGTTCTGTTCTTCTGTGTGGGGCTACCAACTTTTTGCCATCTAAACACAATTCGTCCTCCCGCTCTCAGAAGTGTACAGTGCAGTGAAAGTAGGTCTACTGAACCAGATCACATAAATTGATCATTCACTGATGTTGGTCCCTATCGCGCGCCGGCCATCTGTGGGTTTTTTCGCGTTTCTTCTGGTAAAAGGCAGTGTAGATGCTCTCCTGATGGAGTCGACCCTATCAGCAATAAATGGGACAACACTAACCTAACTCACACTACCAGTAAGTCTTACACATGCAGTCAAGGACCACTACCGTTCCTTGAAAGAGAACTGCGTTTGTTTTTCATGTCTATAACGTCAAACAACGACACAGACGATAACGATAAAAGATAAACGAAGTATATGTTGGATTATATCTGAAATTCTGATTATTCAATTATCCATTTTATACGTCAAAGATTTTATTCCATGGTACCTGGTTAAAATGAGCCTCGCAGCGGCAGTCGTCGTGCCTCATGGCCTCGTGGCCCTCAGTTCCCCTGCTCGGCAGTAGCTGCCTCGGTTACGGCTTCGTTGCATGATTGCCTTATGATCATATTTAACCATTCCTCTTGTTCGATTTTACAGGCGATAATACGACCAGCACACAGCGCAACTACACTTAACCAGTAAGTCTTACCACGTGCCGACATCCCAGGAGTTCCTCCACTGTAAATTCAGGACCGATCCTCTGCATGTGTTGTTAACCCGCTTTTTTCCTTTAAATCAATTCCTTCACTTCTCCAAGGAACCATGAGAACCATTGAGGACATTGTTGTATCGCCGTCTTCTAACAATAGCAAGGGGCCAACACCTTTGAGATGTTCCCAGTTACTTCTATTGTAACTCTGTCTGGGAGCCATGAACAACAGTGGATGTGTCAGTCTGCGGGGGAATCAACCATCTCCAACTGAGCACACAAGAAGACGCAGCCTCGTGTCCTCTCCATTTAATAGCTAGCTCCTGCTTGGACCGGTCTAGTCTCCCGCGTTTCCAAAGAACGCAAGCATGTATCAAGATCACAATTGGTACGTAGGTTCCCCCACTCCCCCCATGTAAGGAAGACCTCGGTCGTTTTTGGTACCCCCTCAACGACTGGGTCTTCAGGCCAGTATGGGTCAATCTTCAGAAGCGTTTCCGCACGATAACTGGTGAACGGAAGCATATATATTATATCTTGTGTGTGGTGTTGGCATATATTAAGGGGGATAACTAGAAGAAACTATTTTGATGGTGTCAGGTCAAGTCCCATCTGAGGCCCCTGAGAATAATCTTTCTATATCTCCACAACGAGACTTTTTAGGGAGTTGGGATAATGGGGAATTTTGTTCGTTCGTGCAAACTCCATCTGAGTGTTAACCTATTTGCCTTCTGACCTCATTTTAACATAAGATACTATTTTGTATTGTTTAAAACCTAACCATAGCCAACTGCACGCGACGTAGTTAAACCCGTTATGGTCTCCTCCGCGTAGAAGGCCGGGGTGAAAACACTTCAACAACACTTGGTAGTTCATGTTCGACTAGTGACTTTTTTTGTCGACACTCGAAAACAGTTTTTAAGGGTCTAATAGCATGAAGCACGAAGGCTTGTTCTGTTCTTCTGTATGTGGCTACCGACGGTTTCATTGTCGCCTAAATTTTAACTTTCATCTAACAACAATTCTTCCAGCTCCTCAGAAGTGAACAGTGTCGTGAATGTAGCGTCTACTGAACCAGTTCACATAATTGATCATTCACTGATGGTGTCCCTATCGTAGCGCCGCATCTGTGTGTTTTTTTTCATGTTTGGTAAAGGCATTGTACCTCTGTAATCTCACAACCACTAGCTCCTAACCTCCAGTGTCCCAATCATGATCCGCTTACGCGCTCCCCCACTTTGCTCTCTTCAGATGATTCATCTCACAATCACATCACACTCTCTTCGTGGACCTTTCTCAACTCTTAACAGCTTACCTTATGCCGACCGGCTTAGGCGCAGGGCGCGTGATGTCATCTGCTCCCGAGGACTATGATACCGCCGGGGAGGGGCGGGGGCCTGCGCGCCCCGGTGAATGAGCAGTAGTCGGTCAGGGGCCTAATCGACGTGGTCAAAAAAACAGAACGATAACATTACCCCCGTGGCCTAAACGCTATAATAATACTGCAATAGTATGGTTGGAGCGATATGCTGAATGTCTTGATGTATTTCAATTAGACACTATCACGTCAAAGACGTATGTATTTCAGGTAACCTGTTTTATGGAGCACAGCTGCATTCGTGGCCTCATCCGGCGCCGATCCTCTGCTCGGCTAGAAGACATTAAGAAACATATCACTCACGTTTTGATGCCTATATATTGAACCAGTCACTCTTTTGGTCGATTTACAGGCGATTAATACGACCAGCACACAAGCAAACACACTTACCAGATAAGTCTTACCAGCGTGCCTACATTCCGCGAAGTTCCTCCACTGTAATTCAGGACTAGATCCTCTGCAAATGTGTGTTAACGACTTTGGTCAGGTAATCAATGCCTTACTTTCCCAAGGAGGAACCATTGAGGAACCATTGAGAAACCATTTGTTGGTATCGCGATTCTAACAATAGCAGGGGCAACATGTATTGAAGATGTTCCAGTTACTTCTATTGAACTCTGGTCTGGGAGCCATGAGACAAAAGTGGTATGTGTCAGTCTGGCGGGGGAATAACCATCTCCAACTGAGCACCACCAAGACGCAGGCGCCTCGTGTCATCTCAGTTATATGATAGCTCATGCTTGGACGGTCTAGTTCTGTCCCAGCGTATCCAAAGAACGCCAAGCATGTTGTATCAAGTTCAACATGGTCGGTAGGTCCCCCCGGTAAGGAAAAGACCTCGGTGTTTTTTGGTATCAAGAGTGAAAGTCGTGCAAGGCAAGTAGGGTCAATCTTCAGAAGCGTTTCCGCACGAAATGGTGAACGGAAGCAGATATGAAGTAAATCTGGGGTGGGTTTTTAGGGTTTGCATATATGAAGGGGATAATAGAAAGAAACTATTGTGATGGTTGTCAGGTCAACAGTCAATCGAGGCCATGAGAGTAAGCTTTCTATATCTCCACAACGAGACTTTTTAGGGAGTTGGGATAATGGGGAATTTTGTTCGTTCTGTGCAACTACATCTGATGTTAACCTATTTTGACCTTCTGACCTCACTTGACATATGACATTGTGACCTTTGGCGGTCAATTGTTTGTGACCGGACTTACTTGTTGTGTTTAAAAAACAAACAAGCAGCAAATGCACCGACCTGTAGTGAATGAAACCGTATGGTTCCTCCTTAGAAGGACGGGGTGAAAACAACTTCACAACACTTGAGAATTCATGTTCGACATTGACTTTTCGACACTGAAACATTTTTAAGGAATAGCATTGAAGGGAAGGTTCTGTTCTTCTGTGTGGCTACCAACTTTTCATATAAACACAATTCTCCAGCTCTCAGAATGTGAACTAGTGTATGTGAAAATTTAGGTCGTCTGAACCAGTTCACATAAATGATCATTCACTGATGGTGTCCCTATCGCCGGCCATCTGTGGGTTTTTCATGGCGTGGTAAAAGGAAGTGGAATGCTCCATGATGAGTCGACCATAATCAGGCAATAGGACAGCACGAACCTAACTACACCTACCAGTAAGTCTTACCACATGCAGTCAAAGGACTCACTACCGTTAACTGGAAAAAAAAAAACGCGTTTGTTTTTCATGTCTATTACGTCAAAACAAGAAACAACAACGCTAACGATATAAACGAAGTATTGTTGGATTATATCGAAATTCTGAGTAGCAATTATACAATATACGTCAAAGAGATTTATTCAGGGTACCTGGTTAAGGATCCACAGCTGCATTCGTGCCTCATCCGGCCTCGATCCTCTGCTCGGTAGAATATCCATAAGAAACATATCATCACGTTGTGATGCCACTATAGATTTAACCATTCATCTTTTTCGATTTTACAGGCGATGAAAACGACCAGCACACACGCAGCTACACCTACAGTAAGTCTTACCAGTGCTAAATTCCAGGGAAGTTCCTCCACTGTATATCAGACGAGCCTCGCAATGTGTTGTAACGATTTTGGATGTAATCAATGCCTTCACTTTCCCTAGGACCCATTGAGAACCATTGAGAGAACCATTGTTGGTATCGCCGTATTCTAACAATAGCAGTAGGGCAACACTACTTGAAGATGTTCCCGTTACTTCTATGTAAACTCTGTCTGGGAGCCCTGAGGACAAAAGTGGTATGTGTCAGTCTGGCGGGGGAATAACCATCTCCAACTGAGACACAAGACGCAGCCTCGTGTCCTCTCCAGTTATATGAAGTCCATGCTTGGACCGGTCTAGTCTCTCACGCGTTATGTCGCGAAAGACGCAAGCATGTATTCAACGATCACAATGGTGAGGTAGGTTCCCAACCGCATGGTACCGACGCCCTCGCGGTCACACAGTGTATATGCGGATATCACTGTCTGAAGGCGTGCACGGCCAGTAGGGGTCAATCTTCAAAAAGAGTGTGTGTGTGGTCGATCATGGTGACGGCAGCAGATATGAAGTTATTATCTGGTGTGGAGGGGCCCCCATATCGAAGGGGTGAAATACTAGAAGAAACTATTCTTGATGGTGTCAGGTCAAAGTCAATAGAGGCCACTGAGAAGTAATCTTTCATATTCCAAACGAGGATTTTTAGGGAGTTGGGATTAAGGGGGATTTGTTTTGTCTGTGCAAATTTATCTGTGTTGTCAGCCTACGTTACCCGACTTTTGATCTTCGACCTCATTTGCATAATGACCTTGGACTTGGGGGTCCACTTCTTTGGGACGGACTATTGGATGGACTTGCGCCGGTAGTTACAGCTCACCACCAATACGCCAAATGCACCGACGTAGTGGAAACCCAGTTAGTGTTCTCCGTAGAAGGGTGAAAACAATTCACAACACTTGTGAATTGCATGTTCGGACATTGACTTTTCGGACACTGAAACAGTTTTAGGGAATAGCATGAAAGTAAGGTTCTGTGGTGTGTGGGGCTACCCCCAAAACCTTATTCATCTAAACACAATTCTCCAGCTCTAGAAGTGTAGATACGAGTTACCAGTGACAGCGCACACGCAGAGGCGGGTTGTCATACCACTTCCGCCGACACGCACGATCACATAAATTGATCATTCACTGATGGTGTCCCTATCGCCGGCCATCTTGGGTTTTTCGTTTCTTGGTAAACGGCACGCAGCGCACATGCGTTCCTGATGGAGTCAGATGACCCATAATACAGGCAATAATGGGACCAGCACGAACCTAAACTACACCTACCAGTAAGTCTACCACATGAGTCAAAAGGATCTCACTCCGTTAACTGGAAACGAGAACTGCGTTTGACGACAGCATTGTCTATTACGTAAACACACGAAACAACAACGATAACGATAATAAACGAAGTAATAGTGTTGGATTATATCTGACAATACTGAGTACGACAATTTACATTATTACGTTCAAGAGGATTTATTCAGGGGGTTACCCTGGTTAAGGATCACAGCGGCATTCGGCCTCATCCGGGCCCTCGATCCTCTGCTCGGCTTAGAATATCAGAAAGAAACATATCACTCACGTTTTGATGCCTATCACTATTTACCAATTCCTCTTTGTTCGATTTTACAGGCTGTATGATATGTGTGTCGGACACACGCACCACACGCAACTACACGTACCCGTAACGAGACTTACCACGTGCCTACATTCCCAGGAAGTTCCTCCACTGTATATTCAGGACAGATCTCTGCAAATGTGTTGTTAACGCTTTTGCAATGGTAAATAATGCCTTCAGTTCCCAAGGAACCATTGAGAACCATTGAGCCGGGGGAACCATTGTGGTTATGCCGTATGCCTAAAACCAATAGCAATGGGGCAAACACCCTTGAAGATGTCCAAGTTACTCTATGTAACTCTGTCTGGGGGGAGCATGAGGACAAAAAGTGGTATGTGTTAAGTCTGGCGGCAGGGATAAACCATCTCCAACTAGAGCACCACAAGACGCAGGCCTCGTGTTCCTGAGTCTCCGAGGTTTAATATCGATAGCTCCATGATTGGACCCGGTCTAGTCTCCACTGCGTTGTAGCCAAAGAAGCGCAGCATGTATCAAGTTCAAACAATGGTAGGTAGGTTCACCCCCATGTAAAGGAAAAGACCTCGGTCGTTTTTGGTATCAAATGAAGGTCGTGCATGCAAGGCCAGTAGGGGTCAATATTCAGAAAGGCTGTTTTTCCGCACGTAAATGGTGACGGAAGCAGATAGAAGTTATAATCTTGTGTGTGGGTTGCATATATGAAGGGGGATAACTAGGAAGAACTTATTTTGATGGTGTCAGGGGCAAATCAATCGAGGCACTGAGAAGTAATCTTTCTATATCTCCACAACGAGACTTTTTATGGAGTTGGGGTAATGGGGAATTTGTTGTCTGTGAAACTACATCTGATGTTACTATTGTTGACCTTCTGACTCATTGACATAATGACCTTGTGACCTTTGGGGGTCAGGGTTTGTGACGATATATTGTTGTGTTAAAACAAACCAATAAGCCAAATGCACCGCACGTTAGTGAAACCCGTTATTGTCCCTCCGTAGAAGCCGGGGTGAAAACAAATCTTCACAACACTTGTGAATTCATGTTGACAATTGACTTTTCGACACTGAACATTTAAGGAATAGCATGAAGAAAGGTTCTGGCATCTGTGTGGCTACCAACTCTTCATCCTAAACACAAATTTTACAGCTCTCAAAAGTGAACAGTGCAGTGAATGTAGGTCTACTGACCAGTGCACATTAAATTGATTTCTACACTGATGGTGTCCCTATCGCCGGCCATCTGGGGTTTTTCATTTCTGGTAAAAGGAATGTGGATATGCTCTCATGATGGAGTCGGACCCATAATACAGGCAATAATGGGACCAGCACGAAACCGAACACACCTACCCAGTCAGTCTTACCATGCAGTCAAAGGACTCACTACCGTTAACTGGAAAGAGAACTGCGGTTGTTTTTCATTGTCTGTTACGTCAAACAACGAAAAACAACGACAACGATAATAACGAAGTAATGTTGGATGGAATCTGAAAATTTGAGTATTCAGTTATACATATACGTCAAAGAGATTTATTCAGGGTACCTGGTTAAGGATCCACAGCTGAATTCGAGCCTCATCCGGCTGATCCTATGCTCAGCTTAAGAATATCAGTAAGAAACATATCACTACGTTGATGCTAAAAAAATTTATATTTCAACATTAACTCTTGTTCGATTTAAAGGCGATTTAATGACGACCAGCACACACGCAAACACCACTTACCAGTAAGTCTTACCAGTGCCTACATTCCCAGGAAGTTCCTCCACTGTATATTCAGGACAGATTCCACTGCCAAAGGTGTTAACGTTTTGTCAGTAATTCCAATGCCTTCACTTCCCAAGGAACCATTGAGCCTTTTGAAATTCTCATGCTCACCAACTACTGAGAGTGGGCATGTTGGTTTGGGTCTTTCTCACGGGACATAAGGTACTGAACTGTTCAATGAAATGGAAGCAAAACAAAATGATGACGCGCTGAATACAATATGAAAAATTCTTCAATCTTCCCAAAATGGGTACCACTCCCTAGCCTAACCAAGCCCCAGGCGTACTGTTGAAGCGCCTATGTAGGAGTTAACCTAACTTGTGTTATAACATCGCTGATGGCTATTATGTATATTATAATACGTATCCAGTTATCACTCATCTCATAGTTTACCTAGTCCACATGTTTGTATCGGGGTAAATAAGGTCACTGCATGTAACTTTCCAAACGTCGAATGCCCTACCAGAATCATTATAAAGTAAACCAAGAACCCAACATTGAATACTCTCTTCCTCCAACCATTTCGCATGATTGGCCGCTAATGTTTGCGTCGTTGTTGATCGAAAGTCATAAACTGACCAGTGGCTTGCCCACGGGGGGGGGGGGGGGTTTAAAACTGCCCCGGACCCAATGTGAGCAATATTCTTCACCACAAAACATTTTTTGCAGTTCAGTAAAGGTTTTGCAGCGGTTATTTACAAATATGCAGCAGTATGTGTCTGGGGGTCATTAAATGGTACGTAGTGCCAATAGGGAAGGTGAGGATAGTATTTTAGGGCGCGCATTCCCTTGAGGTCCGAGCCGAAAACCCCCCACCCCCCCTCCCCGACAGACCCGCTCGTTACGCGCTTGAACCTGACAAAAAACTTATAGGCCTTCATCTTTGAAAGACACTGAGAAATAACCACAATCGGAAATTATCGCAGTCGTTTCAAGTTATTTTTTTTTCGAGTCCCAGTCAAAGGACTCACTACCGTTAACTGGAAAGAGAACTGCGTTTGTTTTTCATTGTTTATTACGCCAGAAACAACAAAACAACAACGATAATCTTCAACGAAGTATATGTTGGATTATATCTGAAATTCTGAGTATTCAATATACATTATACGCCAAGAGATGTATTAGGGTACCTGGTTAAGGATCCACAGCTGCATTCGTGCCTCATCCGGCCTCGATCCTCTGCTCGGCAGGAATATCATTAAGTTCATATCACTCACGTGCTGATGCCTAATACATATAACCATCACTCTTCGTCGATTTTTACAGGCAAAAATGGGACCAGCACAAACCCAACTACACCTACCAGTAAGTCTTACCACATGCGTACCTTCCTAGGAAGTTCCTCTACGGCATATTCAGGACAGATTATCTACAAATGTGCTGTTTAAGGTTTTGTCATGTAATCAATGCCTTCACTTTCTTAGGTAAACAAGGTCGATTGCAGCTAAAACGAAGGCAGAAGGGTAGGATGTCTGTGATTTACATGAGCAAAACGAACGGAGTTGTTACCGCGCAGCATTATTCTGACAATTGATTGTTCCATGGTGTCACAATAACAACGTTTAGATTTCATCGAAATCAGCGATTTGCCAAGCTTGGAAAAATTGTTTTATTCACCATTCCTTTTCTTCCCGATGGTACGGCATACACAGACCACGACACACTCAAATTCAGTGGTGCTCCCATTCCCACATTTCTATAACATTCCATAGATTCATCACTAATTCCTGCATATATACTGTTCACTTCAATGTCACGTAGAATCAATGCTTGGCCGTTAACTGAAAAGAGAACTGCGTTTGATTTTTCCCTTGCCCTATTCAGCTTCCTGCCTCCACGTTTTCAGGGAAACAAGATTGACTTGAAGTGTAGCTAAAACGGTAGCATATACGCGTGGGATTCCCGTAATTTGCATAGTTAGAACGATCGGAAATGTTACTCCGAGGGCATTACACTCCTAATTACCGTTCAATGTGTCATAATACGTTTAGATTTATCAAAGTCGACGATTTTCCCAGCTTGGGAAGGTCGGTAATTCACTATTGGCACTTGTTCTTTTCTACAGTCATTGCCCAGACCACAGCACACTCAATGCAACTGCCGGTAAGTGGTGCCCCCATACCCACATTTCAATAACGTTCCATAGATTTATCCCAGGTCCCTGCATATATATTATTTACGTACTTGTATTGTCCACGAAGATCAATACCTTTACTTTCGTAGGCAACAGTTGCCTCAGATGCTGCTGGAACGGGGCACACGCGTCAGATATCCGTAATTTAATGGGCAACGGGGGCACACGCGCGGGGTATCAGTAATTTGCATAGGCAAAAAGATCGAAGATGATACCGCGAAAGCATTGCTCTGACTAATGATTGTTCCCACTTTTCTATAACGTTCCATAGATTCATCACTAATTCCTGCATATATACTGTTCACTTCAATGTCACGTAGAATCAATGTCTTTTACTTTCTTAGGCAAAGGTTGCCAGTTACCTGGAAGGTTTGATTTTCCCATGCCTCATTCAGGGGACATGCCTTCAACGTTCTTAGGTAAACAAGGTTGACTTAGAAAGCAGCTGAAACGTAGGCATATGCTCAGGATATCCGTAATTTCCATAGGCAAAACGATTGGAGATGTCACCGCGCATCAATTACCTGAGTAATGATGTTCTATTGTTTCACATCCAACTTTTAGATTCCATCAAAATAGGGGATTTGCCAAACTTGCGAATACTGGTAGTTCACTGTATACCTTTTTTTCGATCCCACAGACAATAAACAGATCACAACACACTCAACTACACAGACCGGTGAGTTTTACTACTTGCCTATATTTCTAGAGTGTTCTATAGATTTAGTACAGATCCCTTCATATATATCATTCACCTCTTTGTTATGTAGAATCGACTTCTTCACTTCTTTCTGGGTGAGTAGTAGACTTGTTCAAATCGGCTCTTGTGGTCTATCCGAAGAGGCAGCGGAATGGTTATAGGGCAATAATGCGCGAACGAGCGAGAACAACACTTGGAATTGAACTTTATAGATGACTATGGCGCTGGTGAAAGATTCAGTAACCTTTCGAAAGTCGATTTGGACAACAAGGAACCCCTCAGTTTTTCTCAGAAACCTGATTGAATGGGTCTGTTCTGCACTGCTGGGGGCCCTTTCCCCGTCAACAGGAATCTGTCGGAAGACCTTAATTGTTTACCTCAAGTGGAAACCAACTAACACAAGCTGACACACTGGCGTAGCCAGGAATTATGATTGGGGGTGGCCATGGGGGAGGGGTCTAAGGGGAGGGGGTGTTCCCCTCCCCTCTGGAAAATTTTTGCATTTTTAGGAAGCCTCGGATGAAATCTGGTTCAACATTTGCCATCATTTGAAGTATTTTTCCTATACAAAAACTCTTGTTTTCGAGAAGTGGTCAAATTTTCCACGTGGCTTCAGATCATCGGCGTACAGGACTCTTCTATTTTTGGGGGGGCAGAAAAAAATTCCCCAAATCTTGAAAGCCGCATGATGGAAAAGTAATACCGCGCGCTAAACGCGCAAAAAAAAATCGCTTGTTTTGATTGAAAATTCCTCCTGAATTCGGCCTTTGTCTGAATTTTGTCATTTTCCGTCTTATAAAATCGGTCTCCATTTTTTATTCTTCGGCTCCCTCATTTTGGACGAAAGTAATACAAACCAACTGTCCTTGGTAATAGGTATATTTGAGGGGGTGTCTACGCCCCCTCCTCTTATGGCCCCCTGCCTTCAGCTTGCCAGGGATGTAAACCCGGTGTGCTATAGACACACACAGGCTCAACAATTGCAATGATCTAAAAAAAATAACTAATTTTCCGAATCTCGAAATAGTTTTCTTATCTGGTTTTTATTAACAGCGACAACACAACCACGGCTACTACATGCGCCAAGAAGCACGCAATTTCTCTTGCGAATTGCTTGGATTCATTTATGATATCCCCCTATAGGCGTACGTGTGTCAATATTTCTATCTGGGAGGGGTTTTTTCGATTCCTTGACGAAGTTGGGGGAATCTATGCAATAGTCATGCCAGTGTTGGGTGTATGTGCGTATGTGTGTATGCGTACGTGTGTGTATGTGTTGGTATGTGTGTATGTAGTGTATGTAATGTGTGGTGTGGTTGTGTGTTGTGTGTGTGTATTTACTCCTGGCTTGTTGAACACAATAATCAACCTCTACCCACCCGTATTGATGAAGCTCATACGGTACTTGGTCTGTGTGTTCCCCATGATGAGTACATGAACCCTATTGTTTTTGGGTCAGGTCAGAGTCCTCTGAGGTAAAACGAGGTCAAAGTCTGGGAACCTTTTGAACACGATGAAGTCCAGAATGGTTGGTCTGATCGGGTTCAAATTTGGTTTTGGTAGCTTTCTTATGGGGAGGACATGAACCCTATTGGTTTTTGGTATAGGGGGGGGGGTCGGGGGTGAATTTTGGTCAAAACCAGAAATTTGTGAAAAGTCAATAATTGGGTGGCCAATT
Organism: Sclerodactyla briareus; assembly: GCA_026419785.1. Lineage (NCBI taxonomy): Eukaryota > Metazoa > Echinodermata > Holothuroidea > Dendrochirotida > Sclerodactylidae > Sclerodactyla > Sclerodactyla briareus. The sequence goes on from JAODTK010003666.1 coordinate 224,413, forward strand.
TTGGCGGGGGGTGTGGACATGATACTCGACCCCCCCTGGAGGAGAAGCTCATACTTAGTATGTGTGTTCCCCATGATGAGTACATTGGACCCTATTGTTTTGAGAGTCATGTCAGAGGTCATCTGAGCTTCACTATAGGTCAATTCTGAAAACCTTGTGAACACGATAAGTCCAGAATTGTGGTTTGATCGGTTCAAATTTGGTGTGTAAGCTTTCTTGTGGGGAGTACATGAACCCTATTGTTTTTGTTATAGGTCAGGGTTGACTTTTGGTGGTCAAAATAGGAATTGTGAAAAGTCAATAATTTTGGCCATTTTTGGCTTGTGAACACGATAACTCTAACTCGAGCCACCTGGATGTATGAGTTCATACTTGGTATGTGTGTTCCCCAGGATGAGTACATGAACCCTATTGTTTTGAGGTGCAGGTCAGAGGTCATCTGAGGTTCACCAGAGGTCAAAGTCTGAAACCTTGTGAACACACACAAGTCCCAGAATGGTTGGTCTGATCGGTTAAAATTTGTGTTTAACTTTCTTGTGGGGATACAAGAACCCTATTGTTTTTGGTTATAGGTCGGGCGAATTTTTGGTCAAAAATAGAAAATTTGTGAAAAGTCAATAATTTGGGCCAATGTTTTGGCTTGGTGACACGATACTCGACCCCACCTGGTTGATGAACACATACTTGGTATGTGTGTCCGCCCATAGAGTCCATGAAGGAACCCTATTGTTTTTTGGGTAAGGGTCAGAGGTCATACAGAGGTCATATAGTGGTACAATCTTCCATTGGTCCTTGTGTCTGGCTTAGGTTGTCAGAAAGTGTCCAGGAATCACTAGCTTTTGGCTGTTTCTGTATCTCTTCCGACTCTGTTTTTGCCCGAACTGGGATGGCTAGCTATGCCCTCCTCCCTTGCACTCCGCTATGTTGGTTGGATATTGACCAAAAAAATTGAACTATTAAAGCAATCTGACTGGGAATGAGAACAGCGGGATACAGCATAAGGACAAATGTTGTGGAGGGGTATCTACGCACTCCCTCGTATGCCAATGTCTTATATGATCTACAGAAACTTCCGCACTCCAAAGGGCGCCAAAAATTGGGCTGTCAGGAGGAGAAGTTCAAGCAATTTGACTAGCAAATGAGGGAAAGAGAGAGGCCGCATAAGTGCAAATGTTGTGTGCATTAAGTGAAAAAATGAAAAAAATAAATTGGCCCGTGCCCCCCCCCCCCTCTCTGGCACGCCAATGGACGGTTCCCAGTCAATATAGCTCTTATCTGGTAAACCAGGGTCTACTTAAAAAAAAATCAAATGCGTGTGTAATGCGTGTATTGGCCAAGGGTAGTTATAAATACTGCAGTGGCTAGAAAACCGCACATGAAAAAATTAAGAACACAAGAGGGCAAGCCCAGAGTTGCAGGATCTCATCGGCAATGTGGAACTATTAATTCGTTTCTACTGTGCATTTTCGCGAGTTACAAAATAGGACAAAAATTATCAAAATGTGTCTGGGAACACGCCTGCTTCCCAAAAAAATTATTCATATTTCATAGAAATTTCGTAAATTACAGCATAAATGCTGGGAACCCTTTGGTTTGCGCTGGTGCCTTGTTCTAAAATTTGTAATCATTAAGTCCTCCCAATTCGGAATTATCGAAAACAGACCAGATTTTCGAAATTCCAAATTTGGCAACAAAAATCCATTTTCCCCCGAAAATCCACATTTTCGGTTATTTTCGATCGATTGCATGGGAGAAGTTGTTAATTTGTGCATTTTTACATTGTACAAAGTTGAAATCATCAGCCTCGAAAATCAGAGAATATCTGAAAAATAGTGAAAAATTGTAAATTGGAAATTGCCCCAAAAGGTTTGCCCCTAAATTCTATAATTTTGATAGTTTCCACGTTATTCTGAGAACAAAGAGGTGTTTTGTGACTTATCAAGTGTGCGCAAAAATTTGGACTTGTTCAGCCCTTCCAAAATGGAGATATTAGCGGGGAAAACAATGAAAAATTCGACAGCCACGCAAACGCACACACACACCCACACACACACACACCCGCACACAAACGGAAAATTTCGCAAGGGCACCTCATTGCTGGATCACCCGGCACCCACGGCTACCCCACCAATGGGACCCTTCAGTGGATTAGTACCTAACACTTACTATGGTTACCATAGCAACCGTTGCATGGCACCCAGCAACAGTAAATATAGGTGAAATGGGCCAAGGACTTACAATATCTCATCTGGGCCCTTCGGGACGATGAGATAAAAACATCAAAGGGCAGGCAGCCGTTTCTTACATTCCCGCGGAACAAACGTCGCGCCAAAAACATGGCTTCAGAGACAAGGCGCGATGTTGGGAGTTGTTCCTGTACGGATTAGCCATAGCTACTTCAAGTCGCGTGGGCAAAAAATCGTGAGCACTCGTAACTTTGCGTCAGGCTGGATCCGGGCGTGCTATGTTCAACAAGCTTTTGGACGCGGCATGTGGATTTACGACAGGGGGCCCTCTGTACAGGTCAAAGTCTGGCAATTAATGACCTTACGATCAGGTTTTGATAACATTCCCCAACAAATTATGAAAAGTTGTTTTTCTCGTGACCATTGTACTTTAAATCAGGCAATCACAATGGGTTCTGAGAAGCAAACTAACGAGGCGGAAATGTACATGGCCCACTCATGTAAAGTCATGTTTCGCAGAAACTAAAAGAAATTCCCAATAGTTCATTCGAATCCGTGTTTTCACCTGGCAACATACATCAAGGGCAAACGTTGATACCGCAAAACGCATTTCCAGAACAGTAACAATGAAACATTGTGTTCCGAACCGCTTGTCTCTCAGATGTGAAAAGAGCAAATCTCTATAGAATTGATTCCATGTATGTATGTATGTAAGCCTGTACGCACGACCAACTTAGCGCGTGCGTGAGATACCTGCCCCCGACCTCCTCTCGTCGCACGTGAACATCGTACTTCGAAGTGGCCAACCGCAAAAACGTCTCTTATAAAGAAGCTGTACCATGGGTTGCCAACCCCTCTCGGGGTGAGTGCCGAATGCGCGCTACAGGCGCGCCCGGGGCTGCTGGTTCCACTTAGCGAAAACAAGGTACTTCGTGGTACCCCTTGGCGCTTCGAACGGGCGTATGCCTGTATGTATATATGTGTGTGGCACCTCGGTTTGGAACACGCCTGAGTGATGAAGCTTATGTCTTCGTATGTATGTTGCCCCTAATGAGGCATACACACTCTCTTCTCGTTACGGGTCAGGTCAGAGGTAATATGAGGGTTCTCCAGTGAGGTAATTAGGTCATTATGAATCCTTGTAAACACGATAAGTTGTTGTTTATATTGGAGACACGAACCTTAAAAAAAATGAGAAATTAAACACATTTTGCCCACAAGTAACTTGTAAACACAATAATGCGACCCCATCTGACTGGATGAAGCTCATACGTTTGGGTTTTCCCGTGATGGTACATGGACTCTATTGTTTGTGGTTAGTGTCAGAGGTCACCGAAGTCAGTCTGGAAAGTTTGTTAAAGACCGTACTCGACGCGTCTGATGGATCAGGCCCACACTTGTTATGTTAGTCTCCCATGATGAACGAACCTATTGTTTTGAGGTTAGGTTAAGAGTTTGGTTGAGGACTAGAGACAAAGGCAGTGGAACCTGTGAACACGATAAGTCCAGAACAATTAAGACTTTTGGAATAGCTTCTAGGATAGAAGTGGAACCCTGTTGTTTCTGGTAGGTAAGGGAACATGTATAGTGAACATGGAAAACGTGGAAACGATAACTGATCAGGTCTAGATGGATGAAGTAACACTTGGTAAGTCCCGTTATGAGTACATGGACCCCAGAAGTCCACATGAGGTCGATAGACGGTCGAAGTGGAAAACCTTGTGAACACGACTGGGAGAGCCTGTTGTTTTTGGTGTAGATTGGGGGATCATTGTTTGATATAGAGGTGGAAAAAATTGTTGAAGTTGTTATTCAGCAAATTTTTTAGCTTGTATTTACGGGTTCCCTAAATCCCACCTAGATGGATGGAGGCCCATACATGGTTGTTAATTGTTGTTTGGGGGGCGATTCCCACTGATAAGTACATGAGACATGTTGTTTTAGAGTAGGTCAGAGGTCAAAGCAGAGGTCCGAAAACTGAATACGAGTCCGGAATGCTAAGTCTTATCAAGTGGAAATTTGTTGTGTAGATTTTTTATCCACGATAGGACTACAGATAACCTTGTTGTTCTGTTAAGATGGTGTCTTTATTGTGGAAAAAATAAAACGTTTGATTTCAAAGTTGCCTTACGAGCGGTTATATCATTCGTTCTGTGTATGGACATATTTCTCCAGAAATGAGTGGAGGAATCACTCAGCATGGTCTTCTTGTTTTGTTATTGATCTATACGCGAAAAATTTCATTCAGTCACGTCTTGTGTGAGTTGTTTAGCCAGTGTAGTGCGCATTAGCGTGCTTTGCGTGTGATGTATCACGCTTAAGCTCCACGTAACTCGAACACAGTTCGGTCGATGGGGTCGGTGCTTGCTATAAGCCACCCCATATTAAGTAGCCATACAAATACCTGCTTGAGGCACAGGTAAACAGTTATCCGATGTCACCGAGATCAAGTGGAAAATATGAGAGCGTGATACACAATCCATTGTGCTGACTGAGAATCGCATCTGCAGCTGCCTTCACTTAGAGTTAAGAGTACACACAACTGTATGTGCCGATACGAAGGTACCATGCAATGCAATTTCTGTCGTCAGTGTAGACTCGAACAGGGACCTTTCTTTCCTTTCTTCGATAGTTACATGTATTGCCTACAATCGTCCTCCAGTTAATTATTCTAATAGACTCCATGGGTCTGTCCGGTGTCGTTGGAATATTGTTGTGATTAACTTGACTCCCCCATGCCTCCCACCCATGACTCCCCCCCCACACTTGGGGTATAGTTCTACATATTTTGGGTGCGGGCCAGGAATTCGATTCCCTGATGTCCGTAGCGAGATGTGAGTGCGAAGTTCAGAGTGGTGAAATTCCAGGCGAGAGATGAAGTGCAGTGTGGGAAGGTGATTCGCATGGAGGGCAGTGAGTGGTGCTGGTAGAGAAGTGAGACCTAGCCTAGCAACCGGATCCATATTCCTTTAACCGTGCTGACAGTGAAAGTGATTTAAGTTGGGTGGAATACAAATGGTAGCACTGATGTGCTGAGGGACTGCGAGAAAGCTGAAAACCCAGGAGGTGAGCTGATTGTTGTGCTCAATTGTTGGTTCTATTTGTCATAAATGTGGATCATGAGTGAGAGAGGGTGGATAGCGGAGGACGTAGACAGTCGTAGTTCCAACAATATCAATTGACGATGGTCAAAAGGTCAAAGGTCAGTCCCGAAAATGTATAGAAGGTACAGGCTAAGAACATGAAAAACTGTCAATTTTTAGTCCTTGACGAAGTCAGAGGAATCTATGCAGTCATGACAGTGTGTGCGGTGTTGTGTGTGCGTGTGTGTGTGTGTATGTGTGTGTGTGTGTGTGGGACGCCCAGCTGTTAACACGATAACTGACTCACCTTGGTGGATATTGCAAGTTCTATTAATTTTTTGGGGGTCCGACCAAAGATCATCTGCGGTTCAAAGAGAGGTCAAAGTCTGAAAATCTACTAAACACGATCAGTCCAAATGCCTGGTCCGTTTCAGTGTTGGCAATCAGATACAGCTCTCTTATGGGGAGTACAGGGACCCCTATTATCAGGTAGTAACGGGGGTCAGTTTTTGGGAAAAATGGGAAAATTTGTGAAAAAATGATAATTGTCCACATTTTAGCGCGTTAACACGTTAACCGATCCCACCTGGATGGATGAAGATCATACACGGTACTATGGGTTCCTCTAATGGTACATGATAGGTCAAAAGGTAATCCAGGTTCAAAGACATGTCATAGTTGCAAATCTGTTAAACACATAAGTCAAGAATGCTTGGTTCGATCAGGTTTGAAATTCAGTATACGGCTTGTTAGGGAGAGCACGGGAACCAATGGTCTTTGGTGTGGACCGGGGGTCAGTTTTGGGGAAAAATTGGAAAAAATTGTGAAAAAATGATAATTTGGCAAATTTTAGAATGTAAACACGATAAAATCGCCCTTCCCACCTGGATGGATGAGCTCATCCTTGAAATATGGGGTCCTACTAATGAGTACAAGATCCCTATCCCTGGAGTCAGGTCGAAGGTTCATTGAGGACAAAAGAAGTCGAAGTCTAAAGATCTGTTAACACAATAAAACAGAATGTCTGATTCGATCAGGTTGAATTCAGTATACAACTGTCTCAAGGGAAGCCGGGAACCCTATGTCTTTAGTGTGGACCGGGGGTCAGTTTTGGGGAAATTGGGAAAACTGGAAAAACTGATAATTGTTGGCAAATGTTAGCTTATTAACACGCATAACTCGAACTCCACCTGGATGATGAAGGCTTCCATAATTAGTTATGGATTTCCCCATAATAAATACATAATTGTGTTTTGGGGTCAGGTCAAAGGTCATCTGGGGTCAGAGAGGTCAAAAGTTGAAATCTTGTCAACACGATAAGGTACAGATTGGCTGGTCCGATCAGATTGAATTCGGTATATAGTTTCCTCATGGGAGTACATGAACCTGTGATTTAGGTGTTGAATTCTAGACGGGGGTCCGTTTGGGGAAGGAATTGGAATTGTGAAAACTGATAATTTGGCCAATTTTAGTCGTAATCAAGATAACTAGATCCCACCTGGTGGATTGAAGCTCATACTTGGTATATGGATTCCCATAATGAGTACCACGATCGCTTTGGGGTGTGATCAAAGGTCATCTGATGGACAAGTCTGACAGTCTGGTCAAATGAGAACATTGCGGCAACAACTTCGATAGACTGTATGCGATACGGTGAATCTTGAGACATGGGACTAATCACCGATAAGAGGTTTTTCATAAAAACTGTTATGTCATTAAAAGTTATGTTACTTTGCGCCTATAGTATAAGAATGGTTTGCTGTTGGATTACTCATATCCCAACTTTTGATGACGTCAGGTGTCCAAAACACCGCGCTTCGCATGGTAACTAAGACAAGACGCAGGGATCATATCAAAGCAATCTGGGGAAATGCATGCCATTGAGTTCTATACAGAACGCCTCTGGAAACAAATTAGGATTCAGACATTATGGACAGATTGTCAGGGTTTTTTTTAATTCAGGGGGTCAAAACAACATCAAATGACGAGGTCAAAAGGTTAAAGTAAAGGCCCTTGAAAATGTGTAGGAGTTAAAGGGCAACACGTGAAAAAAAATGTCAGTCTTTGGGAACATGTGTAGAGCTCCGGGTGTTACATGACGAAACCAAGTCTGCCCAATTCTTTGAAACCTGGTATTCGAGGTGAAGGGATTAAAGTTTGTTTGATACCTTCGGGCAATAGCATAGGGAGTGTGTACCTGAATGCTTCAGGACTCGGGCAAGCATTTTTCATAAAACCGTCCATGTCATCAAAGGTAGTTCAACTTAAAAACAAAACAAAAACACAAAAATCGACAAATAGTGACATTTTTGCAACAGGTACTAGCTGGAATGTTTACGATATTGATGATATTCTGCGACCGGTGCGGATTTTACGAGAGTAAACATTCTTTATATATAAAACCGTTTTTTCATCAAGGTTCATTCAGGTCCGTATGGACTAAAAACTTCCAAATATAACATTGCTGCAAACAACGTCGGATAGACTGTAGGCGATATGGCGAATCTTTGAGACATGGACTTTAATACCGATAAGAAAAATTTGTCCTAAAACTGTTATGTCGGTAAAAAGTTACTTGTATGTGCGCCTCTAGTATAAGAATGGTTGCTGTTGGATTAATCGAACACTATTTGATGACGTCAGCGTGTCAAAAACACGCCGCTCGCCTGGTAACTAAGAACAAGACGCAGGGATATATCACAGCCATTCTGGAGGAAACTGCATGCATTGAGTTCCTATACCGAACCGCTCTGGAACAAAATTAGGATTCAGACCTATATGGCACTTCAATTTCACTTCCCGGGATTTAGTGGAATATGGTAATGAATATCGCCCCACGCGTAACATAGGTCGCCATAGCTACTGCTGTGTGTACTGAGCTGAACGGGCATCTTTGAGAAAGCATGGGTTTCAGTGGGTGCCACATGCTATGGAATTCTATTCTGCTGGCTATCCGATCCGCAATAGTAGATGAAGACGCATTCTTTTCACGCCTGTTGTGTTGTAGTTTTTGTTAAGGCTTAGGTTCATGATATTAGGCGCTATCTAAAACCGTATTGTATGTATTGTATTGTATGGTATTGTGATCGTGTCTGTATTGTATCTATATCGTGTTGGATATATTGTATCAAAGGTAATTTAAGATCACTTATGAGACAAGAAGCCAAATTATCCGCAACAACTCTAGTGGACCATATGGTGAATAGCGGAATTCTGTCTTTTTTGGACTGTGACAGATTTCGAGGAGGAAACTGTGTCTTCAGAGAAAGGTGCCTTAAAGTAGATGCAGGATTTTTATTTACTGTCCAATTGAATTAATTGTCCCTCCATTATGCCATATTATTGAGACTGTGTATCTTGATACCAATGTCCTTTTGTCATCACTTCTCACTACTTTAGATTCCCCCTTACACGAATTTCCCATTACTGCCACCATTTCTGAGCTGATGATGTAGATTTTGTCTCACCCCCCCCCCCACACAAACACATTTGTTATATGAGTTAATTTCTGGGGGCCAGAATTAGAAACGTATACTTACCTGGTCTTTACTTCCACCTTATAACCCACACAATTCTAATGGTAAATTCATTAATAATCAGGGAATATGTAGAAAGAAAAAAAATGTAATATGATGCCATGGTGGGATATATTAAATATTAAAAAAAAAATCATAAATCAGTTTTATATTCTAATGTATGTAATAGCAGGTAATCAATTATTCTCTGCTATGATTGGAACAGCTAAGGAGTAGTAAATCAACCTGAAACTTGTCGAAGTTGTTTAAATGTCGATGTATGCATGGCTCCAGACCTGTATAAAAAACGCCTGTATAATTGATGAGCTTGTGTGCCACTGGATGACGTCAATCTGCATGATTATCTCGGTGAGGGATTTCAAAAGGATTTTTATTCCTGAAATTCATCCACCACCGGTAAAAAGTGAGTCTCATTCGTGATGCAGGACTGCCATTGTCAGGGAATACCCCCTTCTTTCTGGATGTTTAATTATTAAACCGGCCTATTTGTAGTACGGAGTTTTGGGAGGTGCGAAGGAAGCCAGTGCGACAGCAGTATAGTTGACTTGAGCAAGTCTCATCTCTAACACATAAAGCAATGCTGCTGGTAAAGGTAAACGTTAACGTCTTCACCGTCAAAGGCATTTGTGTTTGCTTGAACCCATCCTTCTAGCGGTACAGGATTACAGTTTTTATCGTTGTCAGTCGTAGTGCAACTACGTGCAATTGAAATCAACTGTTGCAAGCCCAAAGCCGAAGACAGTTAAATAGTCGACTCCATTAGGCTAGTCAGTAATACGCCGTAACTCGGATCGTGAAGCAATTCTGTGTGGTCGCAGGGGTTTAAAAATATAAAAAATAATCGGAATGAAGGTTCCCAAATTCACCCGAATTTTAACGTTTCGCAGTCAAATCCTACAAAAATTCCTGAAAACACTCATATTCAGTGTTTCATTAGCTGCCGTTCTAGCGTTTTTCCTGAGGATCTGGCGTTATGGCCCAATTATCTCTGACCACTACATAAAATGGGGTCACGGGGTGGCCCTTGAAAAAGTTTGGAATCCACTGTTTTAGATGATAATGCTAATAAACCGCGTCAGTTTAATCACTCCGGGACTTACGCGTCATGAGTTGAAATTCAGTGAACACAGTTTTTCACGGGGATGACAAGACCCTCTCCGAGTTCTGGAGTGGACGAGTTTGGTAATAAATCTTTGCAAAAATAAAACATTTCCGTGAATATTGTTCAAAGAGTGAGTAAGAAAACTATGCCTGGCAGAATGAACCTCCCTATTAGGTTGCGTATGCATCACAAATTCAAGGAAGTCAAGCAGCCACCGGCGTAGGGTCTATCAATCGGAGTTAAGGACAAGGGGAACTACCACACGGCGGAAATGTATACTGTATGCATTAGCACTAACAAAAATAAGGATCAATCGAGAAGAGAACAACTTGATGGCTGCCAGGATAACAATTATCTGATGTAACCTAATCCCAAACGCTTGCCGAGGTACTGCATGGCTCTTATTGTTAGGAATCGTTGTTGGTTTTTCCAAGGGTGTGCCTATTTGCCGAAACATTAAATTCATGAGTAAAAGGCCTATTGCTCGAAAACCGCGGTACTGTGATATTTTCTGGGGTATTGTGGGAGGGCTAGGAGACTAGGATGCGGGTCTCTCAGGAGCTAAAGAGTGTATCGGTAGACATCCACTTCATGTAGCACGGCGGGCTAACACAGCAGCGTATGAGGGGTTGTCATGGCAACGGTAAGCGAGGACTGGAATGAAATTATCTAAGCGGGGCGCCACCATCGGTTAGCGCGGCCGTATGCACAGTACCAAATTTTGGTGAGTTTCACAGCCCCCTTTCAGATGGCAGGAAAGGAATCCTGATCGAGTTGTTACGCAGCTCTCATTATCTGAGCCTTGAAATATGTATCGCATGTATGGGCACTATATTCGTTCATGTTAATTTACCGAGAACAAGAATCATCTTAGTGTACGACGATGATATAATATTGATATTCCTGTATGCCAGTATCCCGATCTGATTTATCGACAAACAAGTAAATACCCCCCTGAGGTCTTATATATCGCCTCCCTCATGATATGTAGTTATAGTGTTGTTTGTCTTGTTAGTCCCATTATGGTTGTATTATGTTATCTTCATTTTCCCGTGGGTAACCACACATAATCATTACAGATCTGCAAGAAGTGGCAACTATGTCCAGACACTCTATCTATGAGCACAGAGTATCACGACCCTCTGGCCTGAGTCGTGGGGTTGGTCGTCTGGTGCGTCACATAATGCGATCCATAACATATAGGCCAAAGTGCCAGTTCATCACAACTCTCTGGGGGTCTGTATACGCTCAGAGTTGATATTCCATTAGTATCACTGCGCCCCACTGCCCTGTCTTTTGGGTGTAGAACTGTGATCTATGTTCTGTATGTGCATACTACATTAGATGGCGGACTGATCTACTTGTATGTCTCGTTCTATCCATATGGAGGGAATGAGGTAACATCACAAGGGGCTGGAGACGCCGCAGCGACATAGAATCAGTGCCACGACCATACCCACGTCTATTCTTAAGTAGTTCGCACCATCGGTGCGCCCGGATTACGAGTACAGAATGGTACATAACACGCTAGGAAAATTCCTCTTTTACTTTTTCGTTCCCTCTTTGCTTTCCACAGACCCCCAAGCTAATACAGTCGCAGAGTGAAAGGCAAATGGCACCTTCCAGCCTTATGTGTGACGCCCAGCTTCTAACACGATAAACTTGATCAGGTATGAGTATTGGGACACAGGCCTAATATTCCCATTTGTATGTGTCCGTTTCTCTCTTCGCTTAACACGATGATGAGGTTTGTAACCATAATGGGGGGTAGGTACAGGTGTACAGGAACCCTAGGTTTTTTATTCAGGAAGTTACTTGGTCGGGGGTTTTGGTGATTTGTTTCGTTGATTTTTTGTCGAGAATAACAAATTGTGAAAAGTCAATATTTTGGCCAATGTTGGCTTGTAAACACGATAAAACTCAACCCACCGGGATGGATGAAGCTACACACTTGCATGGTGCGTTCCTCATGATGAGTGCTGAACCCTATTGTTTTGGGGTCAGGTCAGAGAGTCCTCTGAGGTCAACAGTGGTTCAAAGTCTGAAAAAACCTTGTAAACACGATAAGTCAGAATTGTTGGTCCGATCAGATTGAAATCATGTGTATAGCATTCTCATGGAGAGTACAATTACAGGAAACCCTATGTTTTTGGTTCGGGTCGGGGTGATGTGATTTTTTAAAAATTGGAAAATTTGTAAAAGGCAATGATTTGGTCCAATTTTGGCGTGTAAACACGAAAACTCAACCCACCAGGAGGATGAAGCTCATACTTGGAGTGTTTCCCCATTGAGAGTACAGGACACCCTATTGTTTTGAGGTTCAGTCAGGTCAGAGGTCGTCTAGGTCAACGAGGTCAAGTCTGAAAACCTTGTGAAACACGATAAGTCCAGCATGGTTGAGCCGACAGATTGAAATTAGTGGTATAGGTTTCTATGGACAGTACATGAACCTTATTGTCTTTGGTTCAGGTCGGGGGTGATTTCGGTTCATTCAAAATAGGAAAAATTGTGGAAAAGTAATATTTTGGTCAATTTGGCGTGTGAACACGATAACTCAACCCCACCCGGATGGATGAGCTCATTCGTGGTATGTGTGTTCCCCATGATGGTACATGAGCCGTACTTTTGAGAATAGGTCAGAGCGTCATCTAAGGTCAACAGAAGGTCAAAGTCTGGAAAAACGTGTCAAACGATAAGTCCAGAATAAGTGGTTCCGATCCGGATTGAAAATCTGGTGTATAGCTTTCTTATGGGGAGTACAGGAACCTATTGTTTGTGGTGCGGGGTCGGGGTGTGATTTTTAGTCAAAAAATGGAAATTTGGATATATAAAGGCAATATTTTGGCCAATTTTGGCTTGCTAAAACGAAAACTTCAACCCCACCAGGATGGAGGAAGCTCATACTTGGTAGGTGTGTTCCCATTGAGTGGAGTAACATGCACCCTATTGTTTGAGGGCAGGTCAGAGGTCGTCTAAGGTCAACAGAGGTCAAAGTCTGAAAACTTGTGAACACGCTAACAGCATGGTTGAGCCGATCAGATTGAAATTCGGTATAGCTTTCCTATGGAAAGTACAGGAACCTTATTGTCTTTGGTTCAGGTCGGGGGTGAATTCGGTCAAAATAGAAAAATGTGAAAAGTCATAATATTTTGGTCAATTTTTTGCTGGTGAAACACGTTAACTAACCCCACCCGGATGGATGAAGCTCATTCGGTATGTGTGTTCACCATGATGAGTACATGACCCGATACTTTTGATAGTCAGGGTCATGCTAGGTCAACAGAGGTCAAAGTCGAAAAACCTTGTAAACACGATAAGTCCGAATTGGTTGGTCCGTCCGTCAGATTGAAATCTGGTGTATAGCTTCTTATGGGGAGTACAAGGAACCCTATTGTATCTGGGTCAGGTGGGGAGGATTTTGCGTCAACAATTTGACATTTGTGAACAGTCAATATATTTTGGCCAATTTTGGCTTGAAACACGGAAACTCAACCACCACCGGACTTCTAACGAATTTATTGTGCATGGGGGCATACTGTTTAAAAGGAACGAAACAAAAACTAGAAAACAGCGCCGCGCATCGCGAAAAATTTTTCGCATTTTGGCGCTACTAGACATCAAATTTAAGCAAGTCTAGTAGGAATAAGTGTCAGGTCTTTATATGACCCGTAACTGTACCTTCCGTTGCTACCCCCATTCATCCAATTTGTGAGATTCATTTGCCCGATCATTGGGGGGGGGTGAATAATAACATAGACCAGCATCCCCACATAAAAAAAAAAAAAAAAAATATTGGAGGGATTGTATCCCTCATCCCTCCCTCCGCGCGCGATTCACGACTATGCGTGGGCCCACGTGTTGTTGTGTCGTCGTTGATTAGGGGGCTTTAATATCACGCCAAGGGACGCGACTAAGACGTTGACGTAATGGGCCACCTAACTGCGCCTGCTACAACCTACCTCAACCTCACTGCCGTACTACTCCGTCTATCTACGACCGCGACGGGAGGCCTTCGCTTCTTCAGCCCGTTGTCCCTACGACTGAACTTAGACCCAGCGCGTACATCATTCGACAGGCTGAACAATTCGATTTCGGGAATTTTGCAGTTAATACTCAAAAACGCGAGATCGTAAAAGCGCGCATTTAACATCACAGCTGGCCACTTGATACGTCGTAGAAATCTGAACGCCCTTAACCTGCTTACGAATTACCACTACGCACATTGCAGGGCGACGACGTGGTCTAGTCTACAACTGTTCAAAAACATTACGACGACGACGCGACGACGGACGATTACTACGCCCCCCGTCCTGAAATCTAGAGCTCTATTATCACACTCTTGATACGCAGGGTATTTCACCATTACGATGAGGAAGCTTACATGAGGAAGTATATGTCTAGGAGAACTGGAAGGAGTGTTCTTGCAATGCAGACGAGGACACCTCGGCGTGGCTCCGACTACATATGCTGTACTGCAGGCAACCTCCCGGAGTTTGCATGGGGCTCATCGCCATTGTCCTTATGCAGTTGTTCGCTGAAGTCAAGTGCTGCAAGGGGACATTCTTGGTTTCTTACCAAATTTGAAATCAGTTTGTTATTCCAACCTTCAATTATTTTAGAAATCATCTGATGAAAATCATCATAATGTTAAACCTACTGCGCATTGGGCGACAACCCCCCCCCTTACCAACTGCGTTATTCGTGAGCTTTAGATTTCACGACCGGGACGCGGGGACAAACGTACGACCGTAATGGTTTTTCCACGTTGTAGACCACGTCATTGGTGGGGTTTTCGCATGCCAGTAGGTTTTGACATTAACGTCATCGTCGTAGCTCTCGTCCCCATCGTGAAATCTGAAGCTCCTACTACGACGTCGATCTACGTCGGGAGTCACTCACTTTTCAAGTTGTCCCTACGACCGTAACTTGAACACCACGCGTGGCTCTTCTTTCCAATAGGGTAAATAAAGAATTCGGGAATTTTACCGTCAAAGACTCAAACGCACAATCGAACACGCGTGCATCCACATCACGCTACTGGCACATTGACACGCTCGTATAAATCTAAAGCGCCTTTGCGGACGTCGAGTGGTCCACAACATGAAAAACATTACGTCATGCGTCGTAGCTCGCGTCCCCCTCTTTAAATCTTAAGCACCCTATTATTCAATTAGGCGATCGACTGTGGCCATGGCAATAGCATTAACCAGCATCTGGCATTTGCTAGCCTAACCTAACATAGAAACGCATATAGTGAAGCAATAATATGTACGGTTTGTTCAATCTAACTTGGGGTAACCGTACTATTATGCGTGTCGGCGATGTAGGTTATATAGGAAACTAAAGAGTTTAATCCAACCGTGACATGCTGGATAGGATAACTGATTACCGTTACTTTATATCTGCGTACAACTTGATGATGTGGCCAGAACCTGTACTAGCCATTGAGCGTCTCTTGTCGATAGGTCGCGGATGTCGTATGCCAGTGATATCTTCCTAGCTCCAGCAGTCAGTAACCCAGCAAACGGGTACGGATAGCAACGCGACCTCGCCCTGACCTAGTTTTCTTTCTATAATAGAGAGCCTCAGATTTCACGAGGAGGACTCGAGCTACGACGTAATGTTTTTCACGTTGTAGACTACGTCGCCGTGCTATAAGGGCGCTCTAGATTTCTACGACGTGTCAATGTGCCAGTTGCGTTGTGTAGATGCGCTCGTTTCACGATGCGCGTTTTGGTATTAGCTGTAGAATTCCTGAATTCCATTGTTTAGCCTGTGGAATGATGCGGATGCGCTGAGTCAAGTGACGTCGTATTGTATAGGAAAACGTGAAAAGTGAGTGACTCCCGCGCCGTCGCGTCGTAGATCGACGTAGTACGGCAGCTGGCGAGGATGTCGCTGCCGGCAGTAGGTTTAACATCACGTCATACGTCGTAGCTCGCGTCCTCGTTGTGAAATCTGAACACTAACCCTAAGTCCATTTCAGTGCTCGCAATATGGCTCAGAGCACTATAAGAGGGCATGCAATGTTAGTGTTACGTTTTGATGTAGTTCCGGGGGAAAATATCTAGTTTCTTTAATTGCGTAAACCGAAGAACGACCTAGTCTTGTGTAAGGACGATTAAATTTTTCATTCCCTACTCGTTTGAGTGAATGTTTCCTTATCTGGCTGCAAATGAAAACAAAATGCACTTTGATTGACCACCACAGCGTTTGTGGAATGGAACACTGCAGGTTGCTGCGGGAGCACTCAGAAATGTGAAAAGGCTTACACAGCAAGGAAAGCGCAATTCCGGGCATGAGGTAAACAACGCTTAACACAAGACCGAAGAACGCCTTGCTGTACAAATTGTATCGATCATTTCATTCACTTCCTCCAAATTAGGATAGGGCAGATGTAGGCCTCTCTCACGGGGACGGTTGATGAAAAGTCTGGGAGGGAGGGAGGGAGGGGGAGGGTTCATGTTTTTGTTCCAGCACCATGCAGCGTAGCGTAAGTCAACGCTATAGCTTCCTGTAATAACAGCATTGACATCTGTTACAAAAACAGGGAGGGAAACAGTAGATGGGACGTGTAGCACATAGACCTCAAGTCGGGCTTCTGTGCGAATACCCACTATCAAGCACCTATTCGTTAATATCCCCGGGGTGTTCTCCCTTCATAACATTTGAATATGAATCTGATCTTCCGCGATTATTCTTGTTGGCCCGACTCCGCCCTCTATATGAGGCATGATGTGTGCGCTGTGAATTACTGATGAAAAAAGTGTCACATTTATAGGTGATTTGCTCCATGCACTGGGCACTAAATAGTAGGCAACGTGTGGGTTACAAAATTAAGGGACCCGGTCATGTTTTCTCGAATGTCATATCCGGGTTTTGCCTGAACCATTGAAAGCCTATATGTTTGTCATTTTTAATTGATTACTGTGATATTAAAAATCGTTTAGTTGTTTTCCCGAATCTTAGAGTAATTTGCTCATGAGATGAATATTGTGTCACTCGCTAATGGCCCAAGTATGATGGGATGGGGTTGGAATAGTAGTAAAGGGGTGGTTGGCCCAGGGTGACCAGCCAGTGTTGTGCTGGCCGGGTCACTGACATGATTGTTATGCGAGGCTACTTGAGAACCCGGAATCTAGAAACCACTTTTAATTTGTGTGGCTTGGTGGCGTGAAGTTGCTGAAGTGAGTTTTAGCCATTGTGTGGTATTTGTTACAGAAACTTGAGAGATAAATGGCTCGTCGGAGTCGGAATATATGACTTTAGAGTCCAGTCTAACACGTGATGTGTTTTGGTGCACACAATAATCCGTTCGTGATATTGTTAATTAGGCAAGAATTAGATAGAGCTTGATTGAACAACTTTATTTACTTTGTAAGATTGTCATAACGGTAGCCCATTGACTTGTAGCCTAGCTGGGCAGTCTTGGGTTGGTTAGTGGGGGGTTTGTATGAGGCGGAGAAGGCCAGTCTTAATGCCGACTGAACAATTGACCACTTTGGAACCCACATTTAAGGTAATCTTTTTAACGCTGAGTGAAACGACTCTGGTGTCAAGACCCGCTCATGTGCTGTCAAAAAGCACAACAACTTCCACAGACGTTCCTTCCATACTCTCAGCAATAACATTCGAAAAGAGGGTTGGAATTGTTCCGTTTTCAAACTGTGGTGACAGTTCAGAAATAGGCCCATAATGCATATAGCTTATGAGGGGAATATCGTCTATGCCTCCGAGCTGTTAGTGGTCAGCATGTGCTCTCAAACCCGTGAGAAGGCTTATTTAGTGGACTGTCCATCAGTAGGACTTGATAATCGGACGAGGTGCCTAACCCCGATTTGAATGAGTTGTTCACCTTTGTTGCTTTTTCTTTGGCTGGGATGTCATTAGAGGGCTGCCCGTGACCGGAGGCGACGCCCATGGGATGATCACGACGATTATCGTCCAATGGCGATTTGATATCGATAGCGATATCGTCACGAATGATATCAAGAGATATCAACGCAACCACTATAATAATGAGCTTAAAGGTAGGATTCCATGAGTTCGGATGAGGAGTGCGGTATGCCTTCATAAATGCTGAATCCACGTGAGCATGTACCTGTGCAGAGTTTATCATATGCTGTATTCGATTTGCACAGATTGTGATTGAGGTTCCATGGGGAAATAATTTATTCCAAATAGTATCGAACGAGCCCACATCCGCTTTGGCAGATTCCACTTGTACAGATGCGGCGTTGATGCCGCTTCCTCGCATGGATTCTAGGAAAATTCCCATTAAACGCCAAGCAAAAGTCCGTATACATGGCTGCTGCTTTTCTAAGGTCTTTAGGCATCATCACGAGTTTTATTTGACTAGTTTGCTCTGTATTAATGTAACATTTCGATTTTTCACATTCTACCGCAAAACCCGCATCGCTCTATGGAATCCTCCACTTTGGATTTCACGACGGCGACGAGGCACACGGCAACTTGTGACGTAGGGTTGTTTCTTTTTCGCATTGTGACCACGTCGCCGTCCTGCAGTAGGGACGCTTCGGATTTCTACGACGTGTCATGTGCCAGTTGCGGTATGTAATCGCAGGTTTTACGATTGCGTCGTTTGAGTATTGACTGTAGAATTCCCGAATTCCATTGTTTAGCCTGTTTAATGATAAAGGCACTGGGTCGGAACTTTCCGGTTAATACGCGAACGCGCAATCGGTAAACGAGCGCATCTACATTACACAACTGGCACATTGACGCGTCGTGGGAATCTAAAGCGACCTTAACTGTCAAGACGACGACGTGGTGTCTACAACGTGAAAACTTACGTCCATACGTTGCCGTTTGCCGTCCGCCGCGTGAAATCTAAAAGCTCCCTAATTTAAGATTTATACGACGTGTCAATGTTCCAGTTGAAAGACATTCCAATTGAAAGAAAGTTAGTGAATGTTTATTTAAGTGTATCACCCGAGTTTCTCGTTGGTCCTAACGTATCACCACCCTAGGTGATATACTTAACCTGTTTACCTTTACTAAGTTTGATTAATGTCGATTGATCCGTTTCCTTTTCTACCATAGCTTCACCAGAAAACGTCAGAGACCTGAGAGTTCGAATAGCCGAGGTTAAATATCGTTCGTTTTCCCCCGTTTTTCCGCATTTTGATCAAAGTCAGCTAAGTTTCGCCGTGGCAAATGGTTTATGTGTTTTTGTTTTGTTTTTTTCTCCCGGGTGGAAGGCCGACGCTTACGGTCTTCTGGTGGGAGGCGCCCGCTCACCAATGTGTGCCAACACTATGACGATTAACATCAAAACCTCAACTATGTGTATGTGCATTGTAAGAAACGATGTTTAACGATGTTGCAACTTCCTAAAGATGTGACCATAATGTGAATTGTAAATGGCTATCATTTGTTTATGGTAGAATATGAGGAAGTCGGACGAGTAATTACGTTTTGAAGATCCAACATGAGTTGATAGAAAACCAACTTAACATCTAAAAATAAAAAACCTTGATCCAGGAAAGTATGCCTAGTATGCTGCCGTGCACCACGAATTTTAGGCTCAGTGGATAATCATCAGTTAATAATGATGTGTTAGTCTGTGGGCACGGAAATACCATCTCTGAATGGAATTTCATAACAAACAGAAGACCAGGACTATAATTTCCCCCTCACGTTTATTCCTCCAGATCACCAAGCCTTCTAGGACTCCGAATGTATTCATCATACTCGGTTTGTTGTTTCTCTGTGGTAAACATCTTTGGCTAACAGTCTACATCACGACTATCCTCATGTTCAAGTGTTAAGTACCCTTCTACTCTCGATGCGGACCCCTCCTGAGAAGTATTACAGACCTTATACGCCACTAGTCATTTTCATTCAACGTATTAACTATCTCCGGAGGACGTCTGCGTCAAACAGAAAGTTAGAAAATGCTTCTTTATTGTACTGTTGCCGCCAACGGGAAACATGGAATGTCGGTGCCGTACCCGCCCGAGAGTACCGTAAAATCTGGACGCGCTGGTCCAGCTAACCTGAATGAATGAAAGCTGCAACCATGAAGCCATAAACAATTGGCTTGTTTTATTATACGTTTCTTCGTTAATATAAACTGGCTGGTGGGGAAGATTGAATTGAATTATGTAGAAGGATATTTGATTTTCGAGCCATTGTTTTAGTCACATATGTTCAACTCACGAAGAAACATATTAATTGAGGACCATGGGTCATTGATGGGGGAGGAGGGGGGCGACGAATCCAGTAAAAGGGAGAGAGTGCAATTGCGGGTGTGTGCGGTAGCAACAAACAAACGAATTTGCTCAAAATGCACAATTGAACAAAATAATACGAAAGTATAGAAATATTGCCCGAATCAAATGACTAATTTGAATGACTCGAAAATCTGGTCGACATCTGAGCTCGGCATTCCCATCTCTACCGAGTGGTTGGCACAGTTTGTAGAGCGTCGGCCTTCCACCCGGTGGACAGGGGGTTCGATTCCCAGTCGGGTCATACCAAGACTTCAGAAATGAGGACCTGTTGCCTTATCGCTAAGCGTCAACACAAGGGAATTGGAGCAGGGACAAACGAGGGGGAGGCAATTTGCAAGTGCCCGTCTGCGTGGGATTAACCCCACCCCACAGTTAAGGTACCGACGAAGAGGCATTGCTTATTCCGTGTAACTGGTGGAGGATTCGCATCTGAAATAAGGTGCAGACCCGGTCTGCACATTGCTGGGCCCTTGAATAGGATGCGATCCTCTGATCGGCAAGTATACCATGAAAAAGAATATCTCGCAGGCCATGTCAATGGTACCCGGTAAGTCGTTCGCCTGATTCTCATTGGCCTTGTACTTCGCAGAAGACTACGACAGATGAGGACGAACAAGATGCGCCTCAACTTCGCCTTCAACATGTTAGCTCTCTACGTCACCTTCCTCCTCGGCGAGGTGACCATCTCCGATGTGTCCACGTGCAAGATCTTGCGACGCAAGTCTCAACTTTTCTGACCTCACCACCGTCTGCTGGCTGACAGCGGAAGCTGCGTTCTTTTTCTACAGAGCGTGTGCGTCGTACAGAGCGGTTCCACTATAGCGTCTTTCTACCGGTTGCCTACGTCTTGGCCTACGGTACGTATTTCTCGCCTGAAGTTCGAAGGAACGCGACTCAACTTTAACTGAGGAATACACTATCCTTGAAGGAGAGGAATATATAAGCATTAATTTGAAAATTTACGGTTTCTACATGCGCACGGGTTCATTTTTGCAGTGTATTACCCAGTTGAAAGTTAAACTGTGTGTGAGTCACTAAAGTTGGACCCGGGCTTTATTGTTTCGCTTTTAGGAGACGCTTTTGCGTCGTTGGACATTATTTCTCATCAGTCGAGTTGAGATGTTCCTATCAACCCTTCACATCATGCGTATAGCACCACGCACACTGGCGTTAGATAGTTACATGTTCCATTCCGAAGGACGCAGAAGACTTCTTTTTATTAGCTTCCATCAGTAACTTCTCTAATGAGTCCGTGAACACGGAAATCTGTGCACATTGTAAGCACGACTTTGATAATTATTCCTTTGAGATTAGGTCATGTCCCTGTGGTAATGCAATTTCAATAATGTCGGCACGCACCATAGGATGATTACAAAGAACCTTCCATAACCTCAGATAGTTACAACAAAACATCATCAACCTCAACACAATGACCACATCACGAGATAATCACTCACTCTGCATGTTACATGTTACTGTCTTCTTCTTATGTTTTTTCCCCCTCTCACAGGTGTACCTTTAGTAGTGGTCCTCTTTCTCTTGGAGCGCCGGCGAGGAGGAATGTCCAAATCAGTAAGTATAGCTTCCCAATCGAAGATCACTATCATGCATCATTACTCATAGAATAGAGCTAGACATGTGGAGCTGTAGGGGACACTAATCTGTTAAGATGAGACACTGGGGTCAATACACAGATCACAAGAGTTCAGCAACACAACAGATTGCATGATAAGTTGCTTGAATTATCACAAACAAACAAAAAAATCAAGTATTTTTTTTTTTTTTTTTACGATGGACTGATTTTCTAAGGGTGGCATGCAGCACGAGTTCATATTACTCGAATATTTGGAATGAAAGTACCTCATTCCAGGACAGCGATGTGGGTCTCATTCTGCTCTCTCAAAATAATTGCTCGAGATTGCTGCTGATATCGGTTTAGAAATATGGTTAAATGTATGGTTAAATATGTTGGAAATTTTCCTGATCAGGTGCTATAACAGTATACAGTTGAAACAGATAATGAAAATGAAATAAGTTTACATAACAATGAAACGAATGGCAAAACAACTATTAGTATTCTAAGCAAGTTCGTAAGACGATCTTTTGGCCACTGAGCCTTTGAAAGCTCCAGAATGTTTCAGACTTTCCTAGACTAGACCCTAAAATCTTTCAGATTTATCCAAAACATAATTTTGTCTGAAGGTCTAAAATGGAACTACTCTACAAACAGTACATAACTGTACGATGCATGTGACATTTTTTTTTCTTTCACCTTTCATCGATCGATTCGTAGCTGTTATCAACTTTCTGCGTGCCCTCTAACCCTGTATTCCTCTAATTGGAAGGCGCATATCATTGCCGTCAACGCACCCTTCCCTTTCTGCTGATCTGCAAGATTGTGCTTGGCAAGAAGTTGTCTCAGAGGGCAGACAGAGCAAAACAAGAGAGAAATCGTTCGTCGGATCCAATTCCTCGCCGTGGTTTGGACTCTCCTGGCGCTTTCATTGATCTTCGGTTATGTTGCTACAAGCCCAAGTAAGGACAACCTCAGTTTCGAAGTGATGTTCGTCATCTTCGCGGTCGTTCCAAGGGTTTATTCCGTCCACGGCCGCATGTTGAGAATAAAGGGCATCAAGCGGGGGTTTCCGTCGGCTAAGGGTCCTTACATCAATGACCTCTCTGATATAGAGCTGGGTGAGGTCACCGCAAAACCGAAAGAAGAGGAGGAGGCCGACGGCCGAGAACGACATGAGCGCGACTTGTGAGCGACATGAGACCGCAGACGACGACGCAACGACCGCGAAACCAGACGATGCGGAGGATGCCGACGATACTAGCTCAAAACGGGGATCCAGCAACTCAGCAGCCGAGAATGACGGAGAGGCAGACGAGAAGAAGGAGGATGGTGACAAGAGCCCAGCACCTGAGACCAAGATGATGGAACCAGTGACGTCAAAGCAGAATCTGATGACCAGAAGAAGAGGAGGATAATACTAACCGGAGGGTAGCGAGTGGATCGTCAGTAAGTCGGATGACCACCATCGTTGAAATTAGATGGACAAGAAGGTCCTTGATTCAGACGTAGACTCAAATGATGACACGGCGGACCAAACAAAAGAAACAAAGGCATGAAGGGTCTTCTAATAGTGCATGTTGTCTGAAAAACGATATCGACAGGGCCCGTGTGATTTCAATGAAAGAGTTCATGATTAAAAGTACCAGTACCCCTTTGGAGTTTCTCCACCATACTCCTCTGTGTTGTGCTGTGGATTGTCCGTTATAGTCTCATGGCTATACTAACTTCAGTGTCCTATTCCTCAATTGAGGTTGTATGAGAAAAAAAACTGGTTATAAATCATTTTATCGTAAAAAATCTCCCCCCCCCCCCATTGGACGGCGGTATACCTTGTAGGTCATTTTATAAGATATGAATGCATGATAACTATCGTCAGCACCATCTATACCGTCATCATCGATGTCATAACTGTACCAGATAACCACAAAATTTGTTGGTAATCGACCTGTGTGAAGTTATGGAACAGTCATAAGACCCGGTCTGGTGCGAATGAAAACTGGCTAACAGCTCGGACGTCACTGAGGAGAGTTGAAAAGTAGACAGAATCGGGAGCAGTTTCCCGACTTTAGGTACACTATTTATTTACGATAATTACAAATCAAAACGATCATAACTACTGTTTCATTTGTCTATACAAACTGTCAGTAGAAGGACGAGATAATATCATATGAATGATGGTATGCTGTACCTCCACCTGAGCCTGCAAAGTGGTAAAGATCATCGAAGTCAAACGGTAATTTGACGAGAAAAATGAGCATGTAGGTTGCTGGAATTCAGCCCTTCGGACTGGCGTCCGTTGTTTAGGCGTGTTAGCAGTTTATCTCTCTATAGTTTGAGGTCAGGGAACATCACTGATACGCCAGAATGTACGCCAGAATGTAAGTAAAGAACGTATGTATGTATGTATGTAGGTATGTATGTATGTATGTATGTATGTATGTATGTATGTATGTATGTATGTTTTAAACACGATAACTAAAGGAAAGTAATGCTTAGTCTGATCCAATTGGAATTAGTGCGTGGCTTCCCTATGAAAAGAAAAGGTACCCTGTGTACAACAGTGGTCGAAGTTTGAGAATCCTTGTAAATACGATGAAGTTCATAATGCTTGGTTTGATTATTATTTAAATTTAGTGTTTAGTAGCGTTCTTATTAGGTACCAGAGCCCATTGGTTTATTAAGTAGCAATCATTTCTGGAAAATGGGAAATGTTCATACATGGTCTATGTTTTTCCCATATTGATCCAGTGAGAATTCACATTTGCCCTTGTGTCTGGCCATAGGTTGTCAGAAATGAGTCAAGGAATCCCTAAGCCTTTTGGTTTCCTGGTTTCTCTAATTTGACATCATTCGACGAATCTTCGACAGGGGTCATCTGAGGTGAATCAATAGAAGTTTGGAAACCTTGTGTTACAAGTCCACCATGTTTCATCAGCTGTTCATATTCTCGTTGCATCCATCTAAGTCATTGCCTATAAGGTTCGGAAAACAATAGTAGTGTGCTTAATTTCACCATTGTCGTGCTGGAGAAGATACGTATGTTCTTGTTAAATTGTGAAATTGATATTTCTGATATCTTTATTAACTTTTGAAAGTTGTAATGTAAACTGATTAAGTACCCCTCACTTGGTACATTCTAAAAAAAAATATTGCGTAGAATTACCACAACACTGTGTAGCTAGCACACCTATCCCGAATTGTGTAAGAAATTACACAACATCATGTAGAGGTTGTGTAAAGGAATACACAAATTGTGCAGATACTGCACAATAGTTGTGTAATTTGTTACAAAACAAACATCGTATTAGGTGTGCGAGTTGTACAACATCTTTAAGGGTGTAGACGAAGCCTCTTCTCTGTATCTATGATTTTCATGTACATCATGATTGTCTCGAGGTTAGGTCAAATGTTGTCTGAGATCAGCTGAGGCTGAAAAACTTTGTGAATAGGAACTGGATAGTCCTCAATGTTTGATATAATCTTATCAGCTTTCTTAATCGATATAATCATCTGTGGCAGTCGATATCTTTCTTGTTGATAGTAGTAAGCCTATAGTAATAATTTTAACGTTAGTAATGATAAATTTGCGAGACATGTCTTAACAGATTTTGAGAATCGTAGCCATATAATTCGACCACTAGCTTTATACATTCAAACATTGATGTTTAGGATATGGTTCCAACACGCGGAAATTATACATAGTTGTTGTTTGAGGTGTACAGGGAACTATATATTTGGAAAAACTTTGTTCAGGAATGAAACACACTTCAAAACATGATTATATTTTTCAAGGTTTTAACGCGTTTGATTCCTGAACATAATTTGGTAATCTGTAATGCGCATTGTGTCAACTTTGGTCAAAATTGGTAATGAACAATGAACATGCTTCCGAATCGTACAATGAGTTTCAACCGCATATTTATATAAAGCCTAGAAATTACTAAATTAGCTATCGACACAGCTGTAAACTCCACAATTACCCAGTGTGCCAAACTTCAACATCGAGTACAAAATGTACAAGGGGCCTCGAAGCCTCAAAAGCCGTATATGACACAGCTTCAAACTCCAAATTAGACACAATAGAGCCTCACTTATCTGCTGATATTGGGAATCGAGACAGTTGTGAACAGTTGCTCGATAAAGACATGACAACATTCATATGAATAATGTTAAGGGCAGTTGCACACCACAATCGCAAATTATATTTGTGGTTATAGACAACCGATTTGTATAGCCATATCCCCCCCAGCAGTAATAACTGATGAGAGCTCCCTACCCTTCATCAGTTGTACTGTATGATCGGTAGGCTATTTATCAGTCGTTACTGATCGGGTACTGGAATATCGTGTTTCATAGATGACCAAAATGGTCAGTTCTAAATTGTCTCGGGGAGTGTGAATAGTACGGGGCATCATGCATTAGGCCACGATCATCGACCCTCAGACGAGTGCCAGGGCCTGGCCTGAGAGAGTTTCCTTTGAACGAATCTAAGAGTACAATGTGGGGTGTAATCCACTGCAGCTCGTTGATGTACAAAGGATGTATTTTGCATAGCTTTGAAAGTCATAACATATTTTAACTGAATATGACTTTCCGTTACGAAGGTGAAAAGTCCGTGCAAGTGTATTGCGCAAATTCGAATAGCTTCTCGTCATACATCAATAAATTATGATTCTTACTTGCCCAACCTGCACATATTCTTTGTTTTCAATTAACATTAGATGGGGACTGCTGTAAAGGGTTGGTAAGTGCTGTTCGTTACTGTTGCTGTTCGTTACTTGAGAGACGCACAATAAACCTCTTTTAACATTTCTTAAGGATGATTCAAAAGATATCCTCTGTGTTGTTTCCAACTGTGACATCATGAATGTTTTCGACACAGGGACTCTTTCTCATTCCTCTGCCTGATGAACCAAACTCACTCTTACACGCTAAAAACAATAACTCTAAGGAACACACCGTATTGAAATGTGGTTTGAACCTACTGTTTTTCATTCCCACAATTGAAACTTTCTGTGTCTACAATCCTACAAGTTGTTCTTTAAACTACATTTACGTGCTATCGATACACATAGCTAGTGGGTTATGGGGTAATGGCCCAAGGGCCGCGAAAGGTCACTCTCTCTTTAACGGATAATGCAGTAAACAATAGGTACGTAGGCTATACGTAGAATAGTACGCAAAAAACAGGAAAATTTGTCCATGTAAACTTTCCAAAAATGTGTATATGAGCTTTCGTTTTCATAATCGATGACGGAGGGGGGGGGGGGTCAATTTTTTTGTCCCTGAATTGTTATAAGATCAATTTAAATCTTTGTGAAGAAGAATGAAAGCAATTTCATCTCCATCTCCCTTTCATTGTTCTTGACATATGCACGTCAAATGAACCCGGATTTAACAATTGATTGCATAACAAATGATTCCAGTGATTAGTGGTATCTGACAAAATTTAAACAAAATTGTATTAGACACATACAAAGCATCATTCTGAGTCTGCCTTTACGCGTCTTCGCGCAAAATAAATTAGAGAGATCATTATTTTATTTTGGTATTTGAAATTAACATGTTTTTTATATCGCTCAATTGAATGGACTTCTGTTATAAACTCTACCTACTTTTTTTCTACACAAAATAACTACTTTGCCGATTTGTCAATATTTGTTACTGTGAAGGGAAGATTTAGCAAGTTTATCCTTACAAAACGAATAGAACGGATAACTTCGGGCGGGTTTGAGAAACATAAAAGGCAACAAGGATTTTTATTCGCCTCCACGGTTTTGTTGTCGTTTAGTTTACATGGATAAGTTTCACCAGTCAAACTAATACAAGCTTGTTCCACCTTTACGTCACCTTTGTTTTTGTTTTTTCTTGTAAATTAGTATCCTATAATGCGGCATGAAATTAATGTATTTTAGTAAGAATTAAGTTGTCGGCTGCAGTGCTTATGGCACCGGTAGTCTTGTTCAGTGTTTGTCTATATCAAGATGCGGCTCCCTGAAATAACACATATCCGACAGGTTGGTGGCTATACAGTGCATGTGAGGAGTCTAATTGCAGGTAAAAGTAACACATTTGTGACAATAAAACTCATTCTTTGTTGCAAAAAACCATAGTTCTAGGGTTGTGCAGTGAAAAGCTTATTTAAGTGTCATTTCACGCTTGTCAGCTTCTCCTCCATTTCTAAAACTGGTCCAACCTGGTCGTTGGGAAGATATTTATCGATCAACAAAACCTGACAACCAGATTTCAATTGCCACATACATGACTGACAATCAGCTGTTTGCCTATGACATTCAGGATTTTTGAGAATTTTTTGAGAATTGAGGGCGAATGCTTCATGCATGTCCTGTTCTCTTCGTCTCTTTTGATAATATTTTAGCCATGATACACGCTGAAAAAGCACTGAGAAAACAACGCACGGTGCAGACAAACCGAAACATAACAACACAACGAACTCAATTCACAACCACACGCACAAGAAAATTCAAGATAACACGTTAAGATAAGACAAAATAAAAATACTAGAAATACATATAAACGAGCGATGGGGTTGCCAGTCAAAAGTTCAGGTGGGCATGCATGTGAAACCGTTGGGACGGCATCAACACAACGAGTAACATTGAGCTCCTGTTGATATATAGGCGTACCACGGATGGAACACCAGTGCCATGGAACACCAGTTAACACCAGTTAACGAGGATTGATATCGCTACCGTGGATTGATATCGCTACCGTGGATTGATATCGCTACCGTGGATTGATATCGCTACCGTGGATTGATATCGCTACCGTGCATGATATCGCTACCGTGCATGCTGGATCTCCAGTAATAACTACACCTCATGGACCTGAAGCTACTTCGGGTCGGGCTTAATGTAGGTTTCCCGTTCGTACGTCAAGTGTCCCGAGATTCCCAAGGGTGGGGTAGTGAGCGCCGTGCATGAGCGTGCGTGAGCTCTACGTACATGCACCGGTCTCGGCTGGTCACTGAGTGGACCAGTGGGCCACTTTTTCCCTCCCCACAACGCATGTTGTGTTAGTTACTGATGAGTCGTTGGAATGCCATTGAAAATGTTTTGGAAGATCGGTGGTACTGAGTCACCGGTACAGGATACCAGACACTTGTTATGTTGTGTAGATCTGTAGGATAAGACAGTGTGCCAGAGGAATAGGCATTACCAGCTATCGATGCCATTTTAAATGCGACCACCTGTGACAAAAAAAAAAAGGCTCAAGGAAGACCCTGCATGTATGTAGGAAGGACGTGATGAAAGAGGGGGTATGATGCAGTTGTAAGGCCTGAGAATTGGCGTTTGAGCGGTTCTCCGCGTATAATGAGTCACTCGCGAATTGTTCAGGGGTGTTTTCTTCCCTCCAACTAAGTGACTTAATACTTGCAATAACCCAGGTGTCATGCATAGGGTCTCAGTTAAGCAAAACTGTACAAGTAGGGAAGGACGTGGATTTTTTTGGACGATTGAGAGGATATTCACTTATAGAGAGGGCAGGAATACGTTTCCACATGTAGCGTTCCGTTTCTTCGTATACGAGTCAAGACCCGTGTCTGTATAGGATGCGGAAATATTACGTCAACTCCAATGCGTCTGTTCGACATCTATAGTGTGTAGTCAAGTAGTACCCTTCATACTGAATCAATGAAAAAAATTATGTAGAAGAACACTGACTGATTTCACTGTGATCACTAACGATATTCATCATATTCTCGTAACACTGTTAGATGGTTAGTGTTCAGTGATATTATGGTTTTGGGGCTGTGTTCGCCGCCGCGCCGAGAGAAACTTCAGGCGTTAGTGCAATCATTTTTCACACTTTATCTGATTGATCTGAAACTTGGTACACAATCAGGTCCGCCGTAGTAAAATCTCGGGTGGGTTCGAAAGTGGGCATCACTGCATGTCCGCTGTCCTCTATTTCCATCTTTCACACGAAAATACTTGGCGCGTGGGGACAAAGTTGGTCCCGAAATAATGACGGTGATGCCAATGTCACTGAAAGTCAAATTTGTAGGTGGGTTCATTGCGATTTTTCAAACATTTCAAGATCACAGGTGGTCAAATTTGCATGATTTATGCGATTTTTCAACTTTGTCATATCGAAACTTGGAGAATGTGGACTACAGTTGGTCCTGAACAACAGGAAGTCATTTCAGAATCACCGGTGGTCAAAATGGACTTGATTTAATGTGCTTCTCTGAATGGGGTCCGCAAAGGTAATTTCTGTGGTCGGGAGATTACAAGTCGGTGGTTTACCCGCCTGCAAGTTAGTTATGGTTGCAATTTGCGACTCTGAATAGCATATACTGCGTTTGCTGGGGCGCAACTCTGAGGGAAGGGTGGGGTCTGGAGTAGTAATGGAGAATGGGCGCATTTAACCACTATGAATGGGTTTGTTGTGGTGGTACATTGTTTTCCCCGTGTGTCGAAAGAGACTGCTACTCGGGGATGAGTTTCCATATCAAAAGACGTTGCCTTCACGTGAATTATGGAGGTGATGACAGTGATACGTGCGCACGGTGGCGTAGGTAAAAGTACAGGTGTCCCCCAGTTACCCCTGCTTAAAATTCCTGGCTATACCACATTACTGTACTAACTGGGCCGAGATAATCCCAGCGATATGAAGACTAGGCCTATATAGATCATTGAACTGTACAGCTTCTTTCACAGACGATGCCTGGAGCACTGTCTGACCACTGAGGCCACTATTTGTTATCCTATAGTGGAGTGATCGTTCAATGATCACAAACGGTATGGTGTTGCCCATTTCAAGTTTTCATCTCTCCCCCTTAACTCACCACCATCCCCAACCGCTGCAAAGTTTATACCCAAACGTTAAAAGAGGACCAAAATATTTCTGCTTCGGGGGCATTCCACCACTTAATCTCTTGACTACGTGGCGCCTATCAGAACCTTAATCGTGCGTTATGTGTGTGGAGAAACGGACCACTAACCAAGCAACGGGTGCCTTGTCGTATATATACATTCCGATTAGGAGGGCGGTTCTCATATAATAAATCCGATTCAGAACAGCGCCGTCACACTATACGCGCGAGCCCACCTTGAAGTAAATTCAGCTAGAGATTTAAGGCAGAGGCCATCATTCGGCAAGCAGGGCTGCATGATGTTGAGCGGTCAATTCCTCGGTTCAGGCTTGCTACAGTCCTGAGTAGTTGCGCGTTGGTGGATCAAATTAGAATTTGGAAAATCGAATTAGAAGTGCGAATGCGGGATGCGGTGTCCATGTGAAAATCGCATAGTTGTTTTTATAAAGAAGCGAATATAGCTGAATAACTGTATGATAATGCAGAAAGAAAGACCATAGAAATACAAGCTCACGACGTAGAATGACTTCATTAGAAAGGTGGTGCTAGGTAGTGCTAGTTCCATTCTATTTGCAATGGAACCTTCTCTCTCTCTCTCTCAGAATATACTACAGCATATGAGAACACTCTCATCACCGTCCACGTTCACGAGAAATTGACATTCATGGAATCATGCCGCCACACCGCATTCGCATTCGCACTCATGGAATCCTACCTCTAGACTAAGCATTATGTCATATTACCTTGGAAAAATCTCACCACCGAGATATACAGAATAATCTGTACAATCAGGTCAAGCAAAGAAGGTTTCGGAAACTTTAGGAGCAGAATTGTTGTTCGTAAAGTGAATCGGTGTTTCACATGCAGTCGGGTTCCTAAGCCCCCAGTTCATGGCCAGTATAGTTAAACCCTCGAAGATTAATTCTGAAAATGAAACGACTTATCGGAGCGAGTGAGATTTAGACAAGCTGTTAATGGCTGAAATCCGCTGAACACTAATGATATTCGAAAACAATGGTCGGCCGGATACTGCTTCCCACACGGAAGAGTCTTCGGGAGGACTGAGGCTGCGATTCCATAGATGCGTATGCGGGTCTGGTACACATGTAAAAATCGCTAATTTACGTGACTGAGCGGGGCCAGTGTCTGAATATATGTCATATTCAGTATAAATATATATGCATATGCATAATGTCGTTGCTTGTCTTTTTTAAGGAAGATATCCCATAGAATTCATTCGCGGTGATACGCATCCGTATACGCATTGGTACATGTGTTTATTTCGCCTATTCAGTGTTGGTTTACCTTCATTTATAATTTGTTTGGCCTCTGTGGAACCAATATCTAATATCTATGTTTGCAAACTAAATAGGACATTAATCAGACACTGGCCCCCGCTCTGTTCACGTGAATTGGCGATTTTCCACATGCGAACCGGACCCGCATACGCATCTATGTGAACAATCGCCAATCTACGTGATTGAGCGGAGCTAGATAGGTTTGAAATGTTCTGATTCAGTTGCAAAGATAAATATTGGTTCAACAAAAGCCAAAAATTCATAAATAAAGGCAAACCAACGCTGAATAAGCGAAATAAGCACATGCACCAATGCGTATGCGGATGCGTATCACTGCGAATGAATTATGTGGAATATCTTCCTCAAAAGGCCAAGCAACGACAACATACCCATGGGCTGCTGCCTTTTAATGATCTTTTCGCATACGCCTATAGCGTTTTTCTCTTCTCTTCTGAAACTAAACATTCTTTTCTGTAAATCTGTGATTTTCACATCATCCGGATAGGCGTCAGTCGCATTCATGGAATCTCGGCCTGGAGGCCGTGATTCATATTTGCGGAGCTAGTCAGGGATAATATGAAACTCTCGTATTTACGGAAACGAACGTTTGTTTTCTGCAGAAGAGACCAAACTATACGTTCATGCGGAAAAAAAAACATAAAAATGCAGTGCCCATGAATTGAATTGATTAGCTTTTTTTAGAGATATATTCATAGAATTCTTCGCGTCGATACACACCGTATACGCAATTGTACATGTGCTTATTTTTGCCTGTTCAGTGGCTGGTTTTCTTTTCATTTAGAATTTGTTAGCCTTGTGACCAAATCTACGGAATCTTCGCAAACGAAATAGGGGCAATATTTGAACGTTTGAACTGTTTGCAGTCAAAATCCTACAAAATTCAACCCTGAAAAACTCATATTAGGGTTTTTATTAGCTACCGTTTTTCAACGTTTTTTCCTGTGGAATCTGGTTGTCTTTTGCTAATTGTCGCTGGTCCCCCTGCTTCTTTATATTCCCTATTATATTTTCCACATACAAGACAGTACGGTACTGTACACAGGTACATGTGGGACACAAACTTGGAGATACAATCTTTGCGGTCCGCCTCGGAAGGCGTTACGTGAAATGGGGTCCCCGCTTCGAAAGTTTGATACCACTGTTCTAGACAATGAGAATCTTCCCTCCTTTCTAGTCCAATAAGTCTGTTCAGCTGATGTGAATAGCCGATCACTCACAAATAATTACGGGATTACAGAGTCATCGCCTACGAACCACGATCTGCCACCCTTTGGGTCACGTAGTGATTCTCCAGCAGGCATGCCGTGACGAGATGTACCTGGTCTCCGGCAAGGACAGACACTTAAGAAAAATCTTCAATTTTTTTGAAGTTCCAATAGCAAAATAAGGGAAAATGCATCAAATTGGTGCAAGTAGGCATGTGTAACAATTATATTATCGTAACGATCGACTTTTCAAAATGATGAATTCAAGAATGATTTCAAGATTTCCCAGGCCGTCGTGACATCCCGTCCTAGAACTTGGCTCGAAGCGGACACTTTCCACACTGTTGCGTACGTAATGATGTATATGCATCGCTAGCGTTCAACACTATCAGCGCTATCACAAGTTACTTGAGCACCTGCGTACGATGAAGGGTCACTGGTCAAAGCGCGTCTAACTCCTCGTATTCTGACCATGTTTTTTTGTGTGAGTACTCAAAGAGCATCGCCCCATTTCGCTGGACAATAATTCCTTGCATTAGTTCCGCGAAACGGTCCATTATCGTGTTGCTAAAGTAACGTTCGATCGGAAAAGTGTCCCGCTGTTTCCCGGTGTACGGGACTATCCAGGTATAATATGTACGGTCGATGCCCGAATCATGTTCATCAACTAGCTATGTAATCTGTCGTCAGTGAGTAACCCTGAGTATACCCCAATTCCCACAGCTTAAGAGCTGAGGGTTCAGATATACTCGAAAAGCCTTCAGGGACCGTGGCCTGTGTGTGTGTGTGGGTGGGGGAGGGGGGGGGGGGGGTATGGGAGTTCTGCCTAGGTCCACATCATCAGGCCAGCGTCCACAGTGAGCAACACTGTCAGTAGGATCCCCACGGCAAACCGCAAATTACGATAATCACGATGATGGGACCTGGCGATGAAAAAGGAAGAGGAGGAGGGTGCCAACCCTATTTCCCTTGCTGCAGAACGGGAAGGTATTTCCAACCCCATTGATCGTTGCCCTATAGGGGAGTGACTCCGCTAACTCGTTAAACACGAAGAACAGGGCAGCTAGCAAGCGGGGAGAGGGGGGGGGGGGGGTTGTGGGGGGGGCACACCCCCCCACCCATAATTTCGTTGCGTTCGGCAAGTTTTCGATCTGTCGGCGAAAAGGAGAAAGAGGAAGAAAAGAAGAGGAAAGAGGAGAGGAGAAAAGAAGAGGAAAAAAGGAGACGGGAGGAAAAGAAGAGAGATGGAAGGGAAAGGAAAAGGGAAGTTAAGGGAGGTGAAGGGGAGGGACAGGGGACTGGAAAGAGAAAATAGAGGAGAAAAAGGAAGCCAGCTTTATATCGGCATTTCGACTAATGGACCAATTCAGCGTCGGCAAGAGAAGGCACGTTGGCAAACGTATATTGTGATGGCCCATCGCCGTCGGTTGTTGTAAATTGGACAGATGACCGATGTCGGTCGGGACAATTCGGCCAAAAGGGGGAATAAAGGCAGTTAGCGGTTGACATTTTTATTTTCCATGAGACTGACGGTTCTTTGAAAGTTTGTTCTGGTACGATATTACAGGATACATAAAAAAACTGTGAATACCAATTTAGAAGAATTTCTTCAGATGAAACAATGAAACAGCGGTTTTAGGCGGGGAATCACGCGAGCGGCAGAGCTAGGTTACAAGGCGAGAGATAGAGGGGCACCCACCCCCCAGTTTTTTTTTTTCAGATAAGAAATTCCAGCAGGAAACTACCCAACTTAGGGCACAGAATAAGTTGAATTCTGGTAGAGATATCCTAAAGCATAAGTGGAGAGAAGATGTTAAATGGCCGAAACTTGCCGAACAGTTGCCCCATTGAAGTGTCAATTTTTTTGCGCGCTTCGCGCGCAGTGTGTCTTGATGGTCTGCTTCATACCACCGAGCTGCAATAAAAATCGATCCTTTGTTTAGGAATTCGGGCAAAATATTTGGCGTTCCACGCGTACGTGGTAGCGGGGTCGAGTAAAAACTGAACGTCCAATTTACTGGAAATATTGCACCAGATCGCATCTGAGGACGCTTCAATATTCAAAATTTCCCCTCCCCCATATCAGTCACCACTGCCAGATCCGTCGGCAAAACATAATCTCCACCCCCCCCCCCCCAATCATCAACCCTTCGCTACGCCCCTGACGAAGAGGTCAGACTAAAAAAGCTCGTCAACACGTAATCTTGGGAGGTTCAAAGTATACCCGTGTAAATGTGGTTATTCAAAGCTAAGGAAAGTCAGGTTCTTGAAAAAAAACTTGTTAACACGACTTCTCCGGCTTGCAATGTATGTATGTATGTATGTATGTATGTATGTATGTATGTATGTTGTATGTATGTATGTATGATGTATGTATGTTGTATGTATGTATGTTATGTATGTATGTATGTATGTATGTATGTATGTATGTACCTTATATCGTGGGGTCGTGTCAAAGTTAATCTGGAGTCAGCAGAGGTCAAAGTCTTGAAACGTTGTGAACATCATAATATTGGGTTCGATCAAGTTGGGAATTCGGCCAGTGAGTAGCTTCTTTATGAAAATACAATATTTTTCTGGTATAACCGGGATTCATGTCAATCAGAAAAAGAACATTTTTTTTATGTCTAATTCGGTCTTATGAACACGATAACTCGACATACCCTGAATAGATTGAGCTCATACTTGGTATTACCCCCTTGCCTTGATGTTAAACCTGGTTAGGTTCGTGCCTCACAAATTCACAAGTTTTAGAGTTTCAGTACCTTCAAAAACAAAAGCGTTAATCTTTCCCGGTTCGTTTTGATCTTTCTGTTTTCACTTACAAATTGTTAGCGTTAGTGTTATAAGGCCTGAAGATTACATGTAGCCTACGTAACTGAAATTTAAAAAAAAAAACCTCTTGTTTGGCGACCCATTTTTCAGTTTCAGTCACATGCAGCGACCATACGGTTGGCTGCTTTGATATTATTATTAATTATCTCACAGACCTCACCGGGATCACGACACGTTTGACCTTTGACCACAATATCGTGGCATTAAGTACGGTATTGACGAGACTATACTATGCACCCCTGTTTTGACGTGGCGGCCCGACGACTTGCTGCGCCGCTCAGAAAGCCAGGCCGGTGAACAACACATTACAATGATATCATGCTGCTTATTATAGACGCTCCATGGGAAAATATTTACCCGATCTGCCAAATGGGGTCAGGAAACCAGTTTCACCCTAAATAATGTTTTGTGTCCATGGCGTCGAAACGTCTGTGTGTGACTGAGGCGAGAAGAGTGAATGAAGCGGCAGCAGGTCCACGTGCTTACGGAAAGTTGTTCAGAGTAACGTTGTTATATTTGTCACGATGGAAACAGAGGAAACACAAAGATGTGTAGTGATTATTTGTACCAATGTAAAACTTCAGAAATGCTCGTCCTTGAATAGCCCTGAAGATGAATGACCTCTGATGACATCACAGTTTTTATGGATAAATCTCCTCCATAATGTACACCCTGTCCCTTAAATGTGAGCCACGACAGGAACCATCCTTGGAGAGTGTCTCATGAACAACAACTATTTGGCGGTTTTCGCCCATTAGTGAATGAATTATTTAATGGTATGACTGCCATCATGAAAAGTGTTCCCCTCCAGAATGTACACCCTAACATAGAATATCAACTATGACAAGCACTGTCATTGGCAGTGGTTTCGGAACATTTTTTTTTTTTTTTGCCAATAAGTGTTCTTGAATGACCTTTGATGACTTGAACGTTTTCATGAAAATGAAAGAAGTTTTATGCCCATGACATGGCGGTTTCCCTCGATGATGTACACCCGGTACCCTGTCCGAAAATTTAATCAATGCCAAGCTGTCACCAAAATGTTTGTTTTTCCTCTATAAGCGACCTTGAATGACCTTTGATGACATCCCGGTTTGATGCTACCCTCGATCAGATGCACCCAGTCCTACAAGCATCATGCATTCCGATGCATACATTCTACGCTTTTGCCAAGTAGGTATCAAAACCATCTTTCGACTCCTTCAAACTCGAGAACCGGGTGTCCAATTGAGGCTTGTTTCATGTATTCCGCACACGAGCTTATACGTATTCATAAATCCCCCCGCCCGCCCCCAGAAAAAATAAACTTCATGGCAAATATCTATGAACATCCTGACTGCAATAAGTTTAAACCAAAACCTTTGACCTCTAATATTTTCATACACAGAGGTCACATGTACAAATCATGGCCTCTTTTGATTCGAAAGAACTTTCGAAAGATACTGGTGATCAGATTGAGGTCAAAGATCACACAGATGCGGGTCAACGAGTGAATCACAATAGCGCATGCACCTCCCAATTTTGGCAGACATTATCGGTCTAGCTTTTTACCCCTAATTGACCTTGTGTGACCTGAATGACATGACGTTTTTTAGGCTTTGATATGCTCCATTATATCAACTAGTCCACAAGGTCAACCATGTAGGGGACCTTGGGGATGGAAGTTATTGCCTTTTCAAATGTTTGTCTTTCTGCCTTTTATTGACCGTTGGTGACATTGACACCGACAAATTTACCAAATTTAAACATCCACTCACTGACAGACCTGCAGGCCGAATAATCCTGATACACGGTTGCGTTCTTCGGATATCGAGCTGACGAGGAGTGTCACATAAGCACGCGCGCACACTCACCCGCACACGCACGCACACACACACACACACACACACATAAGGACACACAGACACGTACATGCGTGACTGCAATACATTCATTTGCCGTTGCGAGGAATAAAATATCCAACGCTCAGCAAACGAGAGGATCGTGGGATCTTAATAATGTCCTTTCTTAACGTCACCTATTTTGTGTAATGATGTAAGTAATGAAGTTCTGATAAGTAACTGGTAATAGGTTACCGTAACTGTGCAAGTTATCGTTTCCCACACGTTACTAGAGAGTAATGGACAACTGCAGGATTGGATACAACAGAAGTTATATTGTGTGGAATACGAAACTATATATATATATACAGGTCCAAACCCCATTTCAATACGATATACCCGTGCACGTGGCTTGATCCACCATCAAAGCTTGATCCATCACACTAATGAATTGCGGTGGGTTGGGGGGGGTGCGGGGTGGGGGGGGGTGGCCCGCATGACTTCCCCGGTCACATGTTGAACAACACAGCGAATATGCAATATATTTTATTTTATTGTAGTTTGTATTGTGTTAAATACCTCAACATTCCGCAGAAGTATTACTGTCTTTCTCTTACATAGTTCTCATCAGCACCTCAAACCCTAACAGTAACGTCCCATGTTTGGTCATAGACTCCTCTTTTCTCCTTCGAATTGAAGCAAAAATGTGCAAAACATTTTCACACCAGCTTCCAAGTCTTCTTAGGCTGGGATTGTCCATAGAGAAGCGTATCCGGGCTGGATGTGAAAATCACCGTTTTTACGAAAAACGAACGTTTGTTTCAGAAGAGAAAACGGTATGAGTGTAAGCGAAATGACCGTAAAAAGGCAGCAGCCCATGCGGCATAAATGTCGTTGCTTGGCTTTTTAAGGAAGGAAGATATTCCATAGAATTAATTCGCGGTGATACGCATCTGCATACGCATTGTTACAACTGTACAAGTGCTTATTTCGCCTATTCAGTGTTGGTTTGCCTCCATTTATGAATTCTTGGCTTCTGTGGAACCAATATCTGTCTTTGCAACGAAGTAGAACATATTCAAACACTTGCCGGGCCCCCGCTCAGTACACGTGAATTGGCGATTTTTTTTCACATAATGCATACACATCTATGGAATCCTAGCCTAAATACGTAACGGTAAGTTATTTGAGCGTCGGTTGGTAGGGACTGGTACATCCTAGCTATTATATTAGCCTTATTTCCAGTCCACATCTTTGCGTCCTCTGAATGTTATATGTGCCACTTTTCGCCAAAAAACAAAAAAATCGTAACAAAAGGTCTGGGAATAGCGCGTCTTAGAAGCAAGCCACACACCAGAGATCCCGCAAACGGGGAACGACTTTTGCGGTCGCTATCCAACAAACCCCAATGAATATTCCAAGCTGACTGAGTCTTCGAATCCTTCTATCATTTCTCTAGGTAGGGTAGCAGTTTGAAGAATTGGGCTAAGATTCCATTGTTACGTATGCGTATCTGGGTATCAGTGTTGGTTTGCTTTCATTTCGAATTGTCTTTGCCTCTGTGGAACCAATATCTACTTTGTAAACAAAATAGGACATATTCAAACACTGGTCCCATCCTTGTCCAAATAGTACCGGACCCGCATACGCATCTATGGAATCCTAGCCTTACCCATCCACTTTAAAATTGAACGATATGAACGAACATTCACAAGCGAACTCCCAGAGACGTGCATGTGAATGCTAGAGTCACGGACGGGAGAGAGAGAGAGGGGGAGAGAGGCTAGGGGGAGGGAGGGTGGAGATGGGGTCGGGAGTCACATGTGAATACCGGCCCAATGTGAGAGAATGGGTTGTGTATCACAATGACATGGTGACGAGCGTCCGCTCTCACGATTTGAGCCCGGTCTCGAATCGGCTTCTACCAGCAGACAAGCAGATTCTGCGAAGTTCGTGGAATAGGCTTACACTGATCCAGGCGTTCAGTGGTGCCGTACTTACGGCTATTACCGAGAGTGATTCAACGGGGTTGGTGGTCGAGTTGTTGTACTTTTCGGGTAATCGGTTTTGACATTAAATCCGATCATACCCAGGGTTGTCCAGTGTTGTTATTCATGCGCTGAGCCCCATTTACTATCTAAACAATCCCCACATAGTCAAATGGTTATGTGCCCCAATTACTCAACACATTTGCTTTCCATGGAAATTTGGAGTAATTCAATGAGAGGGGGAGAGGTCGCTCTGTCTCAATGTCTCAAAACATCTGGGTCAAATTTACTGAGAATTGCGTTAAGAGGAACCCAAACCCGAAAAATGTGTGATTCCCTCCTGGCCCCACTCTGGGTCAATTTGACCGGGTCGATTTGGGTGTATGTAATTATAATGTAATGAGAAATGATGAATACATTTCACCTGTGTCTCACAAATAACTTTTACAAAGATTGTAGTGGTAGGCTATTTGAAAACAGGAATGCCTGGTTCCCCACACTATGAGAAATGTTGTGTAGAATTTACACAACACTATGTAACTAGCACCTACCCCTTTTTCTTGTGAGAAATTACACAACATTGTGTTAAGTTGTGTGAAAAAATACATAGGTAGTGCAGAATATACACAATGATTGTGAATTCCTTACACAACATCGGGATGGGCTATTTACACATTTTCAGGACTTTATATAGCGCTTTACCAGGTCAAAGGCAGCCTCAAAGCGCTTTACAGATATCACCCCTGATCATTAGTTGCCTGATCCACAACACAATCCGGCCGCACTATGAAGCCACCCGCTTGCTTGTTCCCTCGCCGCCGCACTATTTCAGTACGTCACTTTACTGTATCCCCTAGGGGACACCCCAATATAGCTAGTCACATACAGCTCTCGATATGCTTCCAATTTCACCTCACAGGTACCCAGTTTAACCACGTGGGTGGTGGTGGGCGTGGACTCTTCAGGGGACATGCCTTGCTTGATCCAACAGCACTGTCTGCGGTCCCTGGGCTCCCAATGGGCTCCGACCTCTGCAATCAATGGTTTTACAGTCGGGAGCTCTACTGATTGAGCAAATACGCCTCCGTATGGATTTTTTTTTTTAAATTATGAGCGTCATGTCCTGTATATTGAATCCACATTGGATTGATTGGCGGATAATTGGCTTCTTCTTGAGGAGTCTCGTGAGACGGCGTCAGCTCCCATTCCTTGTTTTTTTTAGTTTGAACTGTGTATTTCACTACCTGGTAAGCCGAGCCTCCAATCCGGATGGTTCTCACTCCCAGGGTCGGCTCGGCTGCTCGACCGGGCTGCAGTTATAAGACGGTGCCTGTGATCTCGCTCCCGGATATGTACCGGGATTGTTTCTGGGTAGATCAACCAGAACAATTCGACTCTGGTGCTCCCCAGCACCTGCGTGCCCAGATTTTGAACCCCCTGCCCTGTTTTTTCCAGGCTCGTCTTCGTTGACCAGTTGTTGTCCGTTGGCCTTGGAGCCCGTGCACCACTGGCAACAGTGTCTTTTGCTTTTTTCTGCGACATCGCAAAACATGGTGCCGGGATTGCCTTGTGTTCGAAGATGTTGACAGTGTATACAGAGCGAACAGGAAGCAACGTGTTGTTGCGATACATGTGGCGCAAATGTCCGAGCTCTGATTGATCAGTGTACACAAGGATTGTGTCCAGATATGTCGGCAACATGTGACCGGCAACGTGTTGCGCAACATGTTGTGCAGCATGTTGACAGTGTACCCAGGCCTCACACAGTCATCTCATCGGGCCGTTTGTGTACTGTGTTAAACATGGATTGTCGCCACGTGCAATCGCTGTTGCCATTGTCTACATGACGTCACGTAGTTGCGTCTGGTCGGAGCTGAACCTACTATGAATATGACTGCGTTAAAAAATCTTATACTTCTACTACAGGGAATTAAAGTAGTGTCTCACAGGAATGCAAACTTGCAGTGACGACATAGCCTCTATGACACGCGAGTGTTCTCGGCTTTACAGTGCTGTCCATCTTCGAGGTCGCAGAAACGATCTTCGAGAATTACTCTGTTCGAAGTGTCAAGAGTCGAAACTGGGCAGAGATGAAATAGAATATCAGTTTGGGGCGTGTTAAACGCAAAGTCCTGCCAAATCAATACTCTTTTTCCAATCACTCCTAATCACTCACTTTGTTCCAGGTTATAGCATGTCGTTTGGGAAATATATGCTTCCTCCAATTCCTATAATTTGGTGGTTTTGGGGGCAAACTGAGCAACCTTTTTATGATGTCATGTCTACCAGTTATAAGGGTAAAGTTAGGACATTCTCACTTTTTTCTTTAAATTGGTGGATATCACGTCATCAAATGTTGCCAATTAATGTAATTTAGCCTTGATAAATTTAATTATTCTTTAAAAAATCTTAACTTCATAAAGTAACATGCTATGACATGAAACACAGTTTGATTGGCATGGTTTTTCAATGCACATCATATGCATTTAAAATATTTTTTTGGCTGGAATTGTCCTTAATGTCGTATTACCCCTATGGCACTGTCCCCGATCAGAACAGAAAGGCCCATCTATAGTCTACTCACAGGAAGTGCATGGACATCTCTGTTTCTAGTTGTACCTGGATGCGGGATCCAGATACAATCTACTCCGACTTTGGTACCAATTTCAACACCACCTGTCCACGGGCGAAGGGGTGCGCAAACTTTGCATGCTCTGGAACGTGGGTGAACATAGTCGTCACCATGCAGACATGTCAAGGTGGACAGAGGTCACCGGGGGAAATGTTTTCCACAGGGGGCACTCCGGGAGACTGCTGGGGTGGGCGTCTCAAGGGAGGTGGTGCCCTCCTCCCTATTATTCTGATTTTATCTTAGTCATTAAATGTTATGCGTCCCATGTGCAATCTGGTGCTACATTTAACTCTTCTTTCTCAATGAACATTTGTTTCAGAAATGTATTCGAAGAAGAAAAAACCGTTTGAATAGGTGGACTAAATCCAATCAGTTTATGGGGCGAAATGGAGGGAGGGACGCAAACCACAAGGATGAAAGACTATGCGATTTGCTGAACCACTCGAGGTGAATCCGCCCTTTATCAAATTTGGATATTAGTTTCTATCATCGGAGAGCGCCGATTTTATCGTTTTACTTTATATGGACGGCGCGTAGGAAATCAGAACAATGTCAACACCAGGTAGAGATAAACTTAGAATATCAGTCTGGGACGTTTTTAAACGCAAAGTCCAGCCACATCACTACTCTATTTGGGTTAAATGATAAAGAGAATTAAAAAATCATTCAAATCTCACTGTGTTCCAGATTTATAGCATGTCGGTTGGAAGTATGGCTTCCTCAAAAGTCAGATAATTTGGTGATGTGGGCAAACTGGCACCCTTTTTTGTGTCAATTATAAGGTAAAGGTTTAGACATACTTACTTTTTTTTCTTTAAATTTTTAAGATATGACGCATCCATGTTGCCAATTGTGCAAAATTGCCAACTTACGCAGTGATAAATTAATAATCGTTAAAAATCTGTAACTTAATAACCGACATGCTATGACAGATGGGCGGTGATCTGTGTCAAATATTGAGGGCCATTAGGCGGGCACCATCTAAGCGGAGCGCCCCCATTTGGTTGCACGGAGCGTAGCAGCGAATTTTTCGTTTTACGAGCCCCCATATTGCGGAAACGGCAACTTCGGGCCAAAATGGCTTAAGTAACATCCCTAAAACTGGCAGTAAATTCCGATTTTTTTTTCCAAAACACTTTTCG
Source organism: Sclerodactyla briareus (assembly GCA_026419785.1). Taxonomy (NCBI): domain Eukaryota; kingdom Metazoa; phylum Echinodermata; class Holothuroidea; order Dendrochirotida; family Sclerodactylidae; genus Sclerodactyla; species Sclerodactyla briareus. The sequence goes on from JAODTK010003666.1 coordinate 267,932, forward strand.
CAGAAACTGATCGATGTTCATGTGCGTACAATTCGGGCCCATACCTCTCGGTGACGTCGTAGTGGGGTACAAGGAAAATTCCGTTTTCCGACTCCCCATATTGCAGAAAACGGCACTTTCTCGATCCGTATGGAAGTAAGCACCGTCCCTAAAACTGGCAATATCTTCGAAATTTATACATCAAAGCCTTCTTGAAGGACCTGTCGGATGTTTATTCCTTACATTCGGGCCACCCCTCAGCGGACGCGCAGGGTACAAGAAAACTCGAAATTTTGTACCCCCCAGATTGAAGGAACCGGCACTTCCTGGGCGTTGGCAATTAGCAACGACCCCAAAATTAGACAATGAAAATTGCAAAGAATTATACTCAGAAACGCTCTTGAAGGAACTGATCTATATGTTATTCATTAAGTAATTTTGTAAGCCTTACGATCCCCATTAACCGGGAAACGGGACTTCCTCGGGTCTTATGACAGTTTAGCACTCCCTGCAAAGCCATGCCTGCAGCTCTGACCAAAGTATCAGAAGTAGACTAACTCTAGCCATCGGTTGTGTGCAATGTTAGGAAAATGGCAGTTGTTTCCACTTGTTGTAGTGTGAGGGGTTGCAACCTGAACCCGTGCCAAGCCAAATTTTTCCTTGTGGCCTACTCATATGTTTCACCCCACACCCCACTTGAAGAAGGCACTTATGGAGAAAGTAAATTTGATTAGAATCTGAAAAAGTTATTGTACTACTGTATTATACATGTAACGGGGGGAAAAGATAGAATAGAGCGCGCGCAGTGCGCGAAGTTTTTTGCATTTCGGCCTTCTCACTAAAATTTAAGCACTCTGATAAGAAATATGAGTTAGACCCTTGTGTTTCTGGCCAGTCGGTACATTTATTATAGTATGTTTCACCGAGTCCGAAGGAATATTGGGGGGGGGGGGACATTTGATATTATGTCCCCCCCCCCCCCCGCCCAAATATTGGGGGGGACATGTCCCCCCCCGTCCCCCCCCCCCCCCCCCCCCCGTGATCCGGCCGCCCATGTCTATGACATGACACAATTTATGATTTTTGAGATTTTTTGTCTTAGTAATTATGCGTCCCAAAATGGCATCTGGTGCGACATATTTTTTCTTTCTCATGAACCTTTTTTTCAGGAATGATTCGAAAGAAAAACGTTTGAATAGTATGGACAAATCTCCATCTGTTTTCAATGAGGAAACCTGGGAGAGGAGGGATCCACCAACCACAATGATGAAAACCCGATTTGCTATTAGCTCAACAACCCATTCGTGTGAATCCGCCCTTTCTCAAAATTTTGATATGTTTCTATGCCTCGGCGAGCAGTCCGATTTTAATTAATCATTTGTCCGTTTATATGGCGGCGCGTAGGAATGTAGCTTATCAAGGAATTCTATCGTAAAATTGATTCAGTGGTGTACTTGGTACTTGTACGATAGTAATATGACCTTTTTACCGTAATTCGTGTGATGGCCTTTGACCGTTCCGTTATCCTGCGGCTCAGTGAAGGTGTTGAGTTGTGAGTTGGCCTTGTTTTCGTTCCGTCACTGCATTTCTTCGCTGGGCATATGACGCTCCCCGGGCGTGCCGTCCGCTGTGTTCTGCGGTATGTGACTCTGTGGATTATGGGCCACCCTAACCATGGGTGGCGCCCACTTCTCGGGTATCTTTAGTGAGTCGGGGAATGGGTCAGGCCCAGCCCTGATCGCTTGCAACGACCTGGAAGCCGGTGATTGTAAGTGACGGGTGGATGCCGGCTAGGGAGCCTCGAGTTATGGGACTGCGGTGGATACGGGACGCCGCAAGCCATCATGATGGCGAACTTCGGGGTTCCCATGAGTTGGGGATGAGTCAGGCCAAGGCCTGGTGTCGCTTGTCCCTTTGGAGGCCGTGTTATTGAAAGATATGCGAATGGTTGCGGCTAGTTGTCCTTCCTTGCACGCCATCCGCACGTCCGCTCACTGACTGAATTGAGTGGTGGGGGGGGGGGGGGGTGGTGATAACCCGTCACAGGTGGCAGCTTATCGCAGGCTAGTGAAACGAGTGGCGCCATCACTAGCACAGAAATATATTGCCTAAAACTAATAATGTGGTGTCACTATTGCCTGATTTTTCCGCTTGGTATTTGTGTCTCTTCTCCCCTGTTTTTTTTTTTCGTTTTTTTTTTTTCATGCCATATATCAATTGCTCTCATGATGATTTTCCCGTTCTGTGATCACTATAATATATATTCCAGCCACCGGAAGTGTAAACCATATTCCAATTCAATAGATCCACTTTCAAAATTTGTTTTAAACTGAATTCAATCAAATTTGTCAGAAATAATGTTGCGAATTCCCCAGCGGGCCCATACCTCACAACTGGTTTTAAGGGTCAGAATGTCAGGCTATATAACTACCGCTGCTTGTAAGTTTCGGTCTTACGGGAATGGGAATGTCCATTTTAAACTTTTGAGCTGTTGAAGAAATAAGAAACAACGGAGGAAATGTGGAGATTTTTCAAATCCCAGTGTAATGTCGTGATCACTGTCCAATTAATCGCGCATTGGTTGCGCCAGGATTCCCCCGGGAGATACGTTCCCCGAGGGGCGGGGGGTGGGGGGGCGAGATGCCCCGATACGCGGACTTCACTCTACCTCCCTGAACTACACCCACAACCTTTCGAGTATTTTCCTTGACCTCGGCCAAAAAAACAAATGAACTATCGAGCGATTGCGGGGAGAAAAAAAATGGAAAGAGAGAGGGTCGGTGTGGGGGTGGGAGACGATCCACAGTTAACACAAGGTTCGGTAGAATGGCAAGTATGAGATATCGTGTCGGGAAAATACTGAGGTGTGCACAATTGATCGTAACCACTCGGCCGGGCTCGCCGACAAAATTGGTCATATTCATGAAGGAGAGGAGTGGTCCCCCCCCCTTCCATTCTGGCTCGCACTGTGCAAACTCGTAAAGTTGAAACTGCATTTGATGGGGCCCGGCAACTTTTGAGAGCCACAGGTAGGTGTTCTAGTATGTACGAGTAAATGTATATATTAGTGTGCACGCTTGCGGGTGCGTACGTGCGCCCATGTGTGTGTGTTGTGTGTGTCTGTGGTAATATCAATATCGCGTACGGTATGTATAGGCGTGTTCGATTATTACCGAAGAGATTATTATTCCGATCACAGTTACCAGTATAGGCCAGGTATGCACTGCAGTAATTCATCAGTGTAAGTTACTGCCATCAGTAGCACATCGGGGGGGCCAATGTGATGGGGCCAAACAATAGATGATGATCACATGACATTTAAGAGTCATCTTTAATAATAAATTATTTGGTAATCCAATCGAAAAATCACGCATTTCGCCCCGTTGAAGGGCAGCCCTAGATACACTAATGGCTCATATTTCGGATCAGAGCAATGCTATAATAACCCTGACAAGCCCTCCCAATGTTCAGACCAAATCAGTAAGCAAAAACCTCAACTCGCAGAATACGTATTGGTTATATGACTAGACCGCTACCTTACATCGCGTCGCGGCGGGAGTCCTGTCTTGTTCTGCTGGACGTCAGAGAAATATTACGCTCTGGGGATCCAGAGTCAAGACCCGGGATCTGGCAAACTGCCACTTGCACGATACAAGGTCTCGCTTCTGCGCTTGTCTCTCCACACAGTTCCAGGTGCCCAGGTATCAGCTTTGTCCTTGGAGCCGCAGGGCGGGGGTCGTTCGATACGTCTATTTGTAACGGCCTTATACTGGCTTGGAACGACGTGAAATTATTACATCTGTGGCGATGCTGTGAGGAGTCGTTTCTCTACGTATTTAATAATTCCACGTGTGTACTTGGTCCTTGAACGTACCTGCTACCGGAGTGTATTATTACTAGGCTCCATGCTACCTACTGTGCTACCGAACACGCGCATTGAGATAAGAGGCATTGCGCAACAAAGTGTTATTATGTTCAACTTCGATAGTACTGCATACGCGATTTATAAAAAGTTACAACTAACAGGTGTCCAGAGAAACAGGCCGACTGGAATACTACTAGTGTCAGTTCTACTGCTGTTGTCATTTTCTAGCGTGATCTTCCCCACTACAGAAGGACGATGCCGAAGTTTGACGATATTTGGCGGACATCGGCGACTTCGGGCTGTACCAGCTCAAGTTTTCCTGTCATAGCCTCGTCGGGATCCCCGTCGGCTTCAACATGGTGGGGCAGATATTCTACGCCGATAAATCTATGGACCACTGGTGCGCGGACGCGGAGCTCGCTGGGGAGTACGAGGCCGTGCGCCCAGGAGATTCGGCCACGGGGAGTTGCCGGTACCCGAGTGCCTCTACGCCCTGCGGAATATGTCCATCCCCTATGAGTTAGACGAAGATGGCGACGTCAAGTTGGACGAAGATGGCGCCGTCATGTTCTCGAGGTGTACGAAGTACCTCGACTCATACTCGGCCGACGGGGAGGGGAAGCTCGTAGAGGTGGACTGTGACCAGGGTTTGGATCTACGATAGGAGCGTTACCGGAGCACACTCGTATCTAATGTAAGTATCATTATGAAGAAGGCCATGGTACACATGTACTGATCAAATCGTACTTCGTGGTCAAGTAATGAGATATTGACGAATTATAGCCTAATAATAATTAAAATCAATGGAAATCATCAATGGAAGGAATTTAAGAAATCACAATAGTAACTACTAGCTACATGGTTAATACTAGGGAAAAAGGTATTGTCCAAAGCACTGATTAATGCACGGTTTCTGAGAACTTACAGGGACCTGTTTAGGATGAGGAATAGAACAGTGATTGTGTCGTGCCACGGATACTCATCGGTGAATAAGCCTACTTTTTGCTTCAACATTTGAAGGCACGTGTGTCCCCCCCCCGAAGAGGATTGGTGCATTCTACGGTTTCCCAGTCCAATAATGGGGTTAATTAAACGGAATGATAGACATTGTTTTTGGCATGTCCTGTTTGGCGTCGCCAGAGAGCCATTTAAGATCTCATGGTCGCGCATCCATCGCTTAGTAACACAGGCCAGCATATCGCCATTCTCTCGCTCACTGTGCCAACCTTTGTATTTGTTTTATGTATATACCAGTAACGTCCTCGCTTAACAATGTAACGCAGGAGCGATTGATCGTTGGATTGTCCACGCTTATTGGATAATCTGTGCTGCGAGAGAGCCCGACACATTGTTCCCCGCTCTTCCTATTGCTGTGATTGTCCTCGTTGACGGATTGCCTGTGATGAAGGTGCCAGCCACTGTTGTTTCATATTGCCGATTGTTTTTTGCTTGAGCAACTGAAAGAAAAAAAATCGACAAATGGCCGTGGAATGGACATGGACGGACTGGGTGGGTAGTCAGTCTCAAACGAGTCATTACGTCTTCTAGAACGGCACTAAGATAAAATGAATACAAAACAGAATTCAACAAATACCGGGAACAATTGTTTTCGTGTTCGAAAATCAAACAAAACGGCTACGCGCTCTTTTATGCCTCAAGTGTTGCAAATGTTATACTTCAAAGGCGGTTGTACGTAAGATCAATATCTCCAGCCCCAGATTTCAGCAAAACACTGACAACATGACCTTTAGCCTGCAGGGGCGTCGCCAGACCAGTCTTTGGGGGGGTGTACCTCCTATTTTGCCGACTACCATGGCTGAGTTTTGCCGACTAACCGCATTCAATATCATAGAGGGGAAAGCGCCACAAAATGCCCCCAACAGGTGTGTCCGGTTACCACGGTAGTAGGCTGGGTGTGATTAAGAGCCCGTGCCACACGGATGGCGCAGAGGCCGAGCTTAGAATTCTTGATCAAGGTTATCCTCCGATCTTAAAAACCCCCATTACATTGGGGCACTGAGGGGGGGGTGACATATCAGTGAGGAGGAGGAGTGTATACATCCAAGCGGAGCGACACTTCGGTTGGCGTGCGAGCGTTCCAGAAATTTTTTGGTTCGTAAGCCCCCAGAATGGCAGGAAACGGCCTTCCCAAGGTGTTTGAGCTGCATGGCACTGAGGTGAAATTTCTATACCGCCATAGATGCAAAACATTTTAACCCCCCTTACCGGGCCTTTCAATTTTCACTCTTAAAATGGGGCAGCTGACTGTCAGTCCAACATTTTTATTAGTCGGTTAGGACCAAACTTCAGGGAAGAAGCTCTAGGAGGACTAAGGACGTCAGTGATTTCCAATGAGAGTAAGTGACTGAATGTTTTGCCTCAATTGATGACTTTCAATCAATAAGGTGTTATCCATGCCTCAACTGAACCCATGCCATTCTATTAGACAGAAATTTCATTCCATAATTCAAGAGAGTTCCTTCAAGCCGGAAGCGCCACCTTTGGTTGGGCGGGAGGTTTCAGAATTTTTTTGATTCGTAAGCACCCAGTGGCAGGGAACAGCCCTTCCCAAGTGTTTATGCGCATGGCACTGAAGTGAAATTTGTACACCGCCATAGATTGCAAACATGTTTTTAAACCTCTCTTACAGGGCCTTTAAATTTTCACATTCCTAAATGGGCGGCTCGGTGAAATTCGTCCCAACCATTTTTATTAGTCGGTTAGACCAAACTTCATGTTGAAGAATGCTCTAGACGGACTGACGTAGATGATTTTCCATGAGAGTAAGGGACTGAATGTTTTGCCTCAATTGGAATGCTTTCAATCAAGAAGGTGATCCATGCCTCAACGGAAATGCCATTCTATAGACAGAAATTTAAGTCAATCATTTAAGGAGAGAGAGTTCCTTCACGCGGAGAGCCACTTGGTTGGCTGGCGCGTTTCAGAATTTTTTGGATTCGTAAGCCCCCAGATGGCCTTAGCTCTGAAAAACAGACCCTTCCCAAGGGTGTAGCTGCATGGGACACCTGAAGTGAATTTGTACACGCCATAGATTGCCACCAAACATTTAAAACCTCTCTTACAGGGCTGTCATTTTCACAATTCCTTAAATGGGCCGGATGTGATGAACTTTTCAGTCCCAACATTTTTATTAGTCGGTTAGACCAAAAACTCAGTTTGAAGATGCCTCGAGACGGACTAGGACGTCCATTCTTTGACGGAAATTTCATTCCATCATGTCAGCGGAGTTCCTTCATTTGCCGACTGGGCACCAAAACTTTTCGTTCTATATATATGCCACAAATTGCCGGAGATGGCTCCCGGGCCATTTCAAGCCAAAAGATATTTGAAGAGTGAAATGTAGAAGTTTTTCACTTTCACTTTTTCAAAACCATTCCTTCTTTTTTTAGCCCTATCACGTTAGCAATTCACCCCAACTGGGAGAAATTTTTGTTCCTAACATGCTATAAATTGCCAGCAGGACGTGGATAAGGGTTGAAGTACATTTGTTTCTCTTCTTTTCAAAACCTCCCCTCCTTCCTTCAACATTTTACCGCCTCCGGGGTCACATGACCCTTGTTTCATTTGTTCTCCACTTTTGCCGATTGCAGGGGCACGAAAGTTTGGTTCCCTTTCTACGTTCATTTGTTCTTCAATTGCAGGACTAGGCACAAAGTTTGGTTCATAACTACCATAGATTGCTGAGATGCATGGCCCACAGGCCATTTTGATCCACAATATTTTGGGATTGGATACGGGTTGTGTATAAAAGGTTACTTTTCCTTCCATAATTGTATTCCTTTTGCTATATAATAACCTCTTTTACGACAACAAACCACCCACCTCCCCCCCCCCCCTTGCAATTTTCCTTCATTTTGCAAGGGGGCATCAGTTTGGCCGACTGCCTGTCGGTGAATGTGGGGGGTGTCACCCCCCCCTACACCCCCTCTAGCGACGCCCCTGACTTTAGGTGACTCCCGTTGGCTGGTACTTCTTGTGGCATACAGGAGGTGGCACTAGCCCATCTCACTAATATACTACCATTTATTCGAAACAACATTATTACCACGCCAAATACCGAACGTCAACGGTGATTGCGCAAGCACCTTCCTTTCTTTCCCCCAAGTACCCGCGGATGCTCACGCCTTCGGGGGGAAAATGGCATTCTAACGTTATCATCTACAGATGATGTTTAATGTATAGGAACTTCATTTTGACCTAATGGAATTGAGTGTTCCAATGTCGAAACTCTTCCGGCGTCCACGACTTCATCAAGTCCGTAGCACGCCGTAGTATACAACACCTGGCTCCAACTATTTCAAGACTTTTGTCACCCCTGCCTAGCCTTGCACTAGATCGGCAAGTGCACAATCTCTTCTAGTGAAGAAAGTCCTCACATAAGCGGAAAGTTTTTTTTTTTTTTTTTCTTGTTTAACCACTCCTGTTACCACCCTACCGCCCCGCAGGTGTGGAATAATATTCCTAGCACATAACCGGATTCTTCCTTCCTCACCTTTGCAATATTTCGTAAACCACTACTTTGAACTCCATATGTTTGTGAGTTACTTTCACTACTTTGTTTTATATCGTTGTAAAACCTTAGATGTCCTGTGATTGAGCAATATATAAGCACCTTCGTTAATATAATTGCATGAGGGACTGAGGGCCCGCAATCGGGGTGAGTAATCACGCACGCCGGTCCAACCCTACCCCCCCTTGTTTTTGATATTCCAGTGGTATCAACTAACAACCCATGCAAAACACAAAACGGTTTTAAAAACGTTTTTTCAAACAGTTTCTAAATATGTTTCGTCGTTTCGGCTCAAATGTTTCTTCTGAAAAACTTTTTTTGTGTAGTTAACATGAATGTTGGCTAAAAACGGTTTATGAACGTTTTTCCAAAACGTTTGAGAAAATGTTTCATAACATTTTTTTGGTTTCTTGCTATTTTGAGTATCAGCGGACCAAGGAAGCCGAGCGTTAATCTAACAAACTGAACACCGACATCACTCAGCTCAACCTAAACTGTTTTGGATAACTGTTTTGTCGCTAAAGGTTTATATGGAGCATTTTTTTAAAAAATTAAAAAGTTCCAAAACGTTTATTAAAACGTTTGAAAACGTTTTAAAACCAATTTTCTAAATCTATGGTACTCAACAAAAAAACATTTGCACACATTTGTGAAAAGTTTTTGAACGTTTGACTTGTGTTTGTAGGGAACGTGACCCTGCCTCTGGGCTGCGTTCAGGCCCTCTCCATAGGACACACTACATAATTACAAATGATATCACTTGTCAATTCATTATTTAATTCTCAAGTGAGGCGATTCTCTGTTTGCATGCGTGTCACGGTCTAAGGTACTAGTGCTTCCAAGGTTTCGGTGTAGTAATTGCCACCAAATTGCATCTTGAAAGCCCCGCCTATAAAATAAATGAAATGAGAAGCTGGACACCCCCTCCTACCAGTGACAAACTTCCATGATCGTTCGTGTTACCGGTTTATCAGATTTGTTTGCCTTGAAATCCTTCAGACCCCTCCATCCAGGTAGTAGCACAGTCCGCCCTCCCGTACTAATAAAACAACACTGCCTGTGGACACCTATTCATCAAAAATATCTAACCACATAGGGCTATTGTCTACCATTTGCTGCACTCCATGTAGTGTCAAAGAAAAAGAAAGACCTAATAATAGAATCCAATGTAAAATCAGCGGTAAACTCTTCGAAGCAGCAGGTATTGAAGCGGAATGACCCGAACGTCTGCTTTGATGGCTTTTCACTTTACATTCCACAAAACAACACCTTATCACGGTTGGAACCACACGTAAAAGCCACACAAAACGCGTGATTGTACCTAGGCGAACATTGCTCTCCACGCCCACTCCACTCCCGGGTCGAGGCCCTAACGTTCTTCCTTCCGCCAGGCGCCGGTTAACTCAGTCTTTACCGGTGAAGGAATTGGGCCATTTCGAATTCGTATTTGGCCGGGTAAATCAGCCCCACTTGGCAACGCCAGGAAAAAATTAGACAGGCTACTGTGCACAGCTTGGCAGGACGCTGTTATGCCGTGATCGTGTCGCCCAATTCCCGCCAACATAGAACCAGTACAGGTTTACTTCAATACGGTTCAGTCGGTCAACAATATTTCAACGAGTCGCGCCTGATCAAAACAAACTTTTCCTGTGTGACGCTATACAGCCGATACACGCGTTGTGAAAAAGGCCCCCACGGCTGGGCATACATGGATGCAGTGTGTCCTACCATAAAACTACTGCATGATAAATTCACACAGTAGGCCCTCAACATATATAACCGTATAATTAGGGCCAATTGCCCCGTTAAATCATAAAGCGCGACAGTATGTATCCAGCAGCGGATGTTTCGTGCCAAGACTCATTGTGTCTACACATTGACGAGCCGAGACACGTTCCTACAGTTCTCGACTCCCTACTGATTTGTCAAAACCCCCAGTGTTCGAGGTAATTTTCACATCAAAATGAAGGCATTTTATATAGATGAATCATCACGCCAGGTGTTCCGAGCGATATTGCCTCTTATTAGAGCGCATCAACGATCGAACCGTGGTGAAGTGATAGCGGGGCACCGCAAATTAACACGCACAGCCCAACACACGCCACGCGGTACACGCTACACACGCATGAAGCAAAAAGGCAGGCAGTTGGCGTGCCGTGATTTAATTTCCATGGTGTTTTTTAGAAGAGTGATTTCGACACGGTATTCCAGGTCACGTGACGTTTTCGTCTACTGGTGGTGATGGATGAAATCTGACGTAAAAAAGTAAACGCACTGGGGTACAAATAGCCCGTCAGTCCCCATTTCTCAAATTCAACCACCATGGACTGAGTTCCACATAGTCCAGTCAGCACCTACATTATGAAAAAGTGATTGACAGTCTTCCAACGAATCATGTTCCCATTGCCTCCATCCATTCCACCTCGTGCTGTACAGATAAATGACACAGTATCCCTTCTAGGCTGCTTTGCTCTGCAGAGAAGAGGAGTAATTTAAAAAAAAACCTCTTACCAGAGAGCTCAAGGGGAAAGGCTGTGGGAACTGGGACGACTTATTGTGGTAATTGGATTCAATCAAAATCTAATCACTATGCAAACCAAATATGTAAACTCCGCATAGGCCCAGGACATGCTTCAACCCACCCACCATGTTCACCCTGATCCCATATGTACGCGTTTTAGAGAGATGGGTGAACTTAACGAACAGAACGGACGAACGAACGAACGACAAACGAAAAACTGATGACTTATAGAGTGCTCACCCGCAGCTAAAGACTAGTAGCGGCATCTCAGGTGCACAAGAATATTAGCGGTGAACCTTGATATATTTGAAAATTATTATATTTGGATTGGGAAAATTGGATGGATTCTATTTTTAGCATGTAGGTCGGCAGGGGGGAGGCACATAAAGGTAAGCAGGGCACTGCATTAGCATCGTAGCATAGTGTGCGGTTATGATTCTCATCGTGACGTCTGGTAAGCGTCGTCGGCGCTCTTTTGCGAGGTTGCTAGGAATTACGACACATCGAACCCTGTTATATGAACACTGGCCTACAAGTACAATAGTTAATGACCTGTCAAGTTATGGGTTATGTTCTCAGTGCAGTATCCACAGAATAAATGGAAACGTTGCATGTCGTGACGCTAAATGGGTGGTTACACGAGGATTTCCCCACACCCCCCCCCCCCCCCCAAATCATATATATTATTTTTATTATCAAACAGACAGACTGGATGATCGAGTTGATCATGGTACAACACAGGCCATCGGGTCACGGCAGGTGAAAGTGGATTCAATCATCCCGGGACAACCATAGAGGACTGTGATTATCACGACTTGACGGATATATGTACCAGCCAATCCAGGTTGGAACGAATTGGAGTATCTGCCGGGTTTAAAGACCAACTGCAGTATGACTCATAAAGAGGCTAATATGACAGAAGGAGAAGAAACTGATGCGTCAGTCAAAAGTCCAAACCGAAGTTCATACGATTTTTCGTTAAGGAGTTACAGTCTTTTGACGTTTGTGCCTGTGTATTGCGCAAGACCCGAAAAGGCATCCCACCATGCAATAGTAATTGATGTCATACTTGCATAGGCCTGCAAACATCTTTTTTTTTTTAATTCACACATTATTTTCACTTTGAACAAGCACATTTAGTCTATGGGGGGGAGTACTGTGGGGGTTACGTTTGTGAGAGAAAGACACCATAACTTCTGTTAAATGTTGACTTATTCAAAAAAGAAGAAACATGAAATGCATGTCATACATCCCGGGTTGTCCAGTGACGTCATGTGTTATAATTGAGCAATTGGGATTCTCCCCCATTTCTTGAAATAGACCAAACTTGGTGGCTAATAACTCCACTAGGAACATCGTATTGAAATAGGTTGTTTGTACCTATAGATATTGTTTTCCATTCTCACAATATAACCTTGGTTGTTCCCAAGACTGCAATGTCCTTTGAAACCATCAAATAGATGCAAGAATTTGGTAACACTTATGGCTACCAACCACTCAGTATCCTCAAAGGGGAAATATCGTTTGGTAGCAGATGGCAACGAAGAGAGCGACGGCGACCTTTAGCTTGACCGTCACGAGAAAAACCGTCACAAGCAATTTCATGCCAGATTCACTTACTTTAAACGAGCCGATGCCAATAGCAATTCGGAACACCGTAGGAAAGTGTTCGTCGTGAAGTTATACAGAATACATGCCATTCATTCGCCATTTGTTGGAGATTTAAATTGCCTCTTTAACATGATCTAATCTTCACTTGAAAACTGGAGGAACATGTTTAGGAAGTTGGACTTTTCTAAACACTACACAATCATTCACTTTCAAAGGTCGCCGAAATCCATTGAAAATCAGTTTTACTCCGCCAAACCTTCGTCTGTTTGTTTTGGTGAATCGTCCACTTTGGAATCTATTTTGCCACATTTTTTAGCTGGTTATTGTGATGTTTTTAAAAAATGCAATGCTTCCACGAAGTGATATAACCTATTCCAGAGTGGTCCATGGCCAGTAACAAGTTTTATAACGGTGTTTCTTTACTGTTGATGTTCTTCCGCATGCGTTTAATACAAAACTCTCCAATTGGCGCGACGCCGAAGAGTTTGAAATTAACATTTCGTGGGTCCAAAGCACTGTCGTCATCGTTTGCGTCTCGGGTGGGGGGGGGGGGGGGGGTATGGCCAAGTGGAGGTCGCAAACAGGGGGGGGGGGGGAGGGGCACGAATGGGGGAACGATTTATCGAAGGAGATGCCCGTAAATGAAATGTGTGAGCTATATTGAATAGCGCAAAATTTGTCAATATATATCCGGAATTATATTATAGGTACCATATTTAACCGTCAAAGAGGGTCCCGCCATGTAGTCCCCGTCTCATTGGTACCCTAATTAGCACAAAAACATCTCATTGTTCCACCGTCTCATTGGTCCCCCGTCATATTCCGTCTCATTGGTTCACCCGTCTCATTGGCCCCCGTCATTATTCCGTCTCATTGGTCCCCCCATTCATTATTCCGTCTCATTGGTTCCCCCATTCATGATTCCGTCTATTGGTCCCCGCAGACATGCAGGGAAATAGATCAACTGATTTGCCCGAATAGGAGGGTGGGGGGGGGGTGCCCACCTCCAGCCTCGTATGCCTATAATAGACTGACCGTCAAGAAATGTACTAACATTATATAAAAATCTAGAACAACCAAAGGCGGGATTTCGTGCCAGAGTCGAGTTGATTTTGTCAACCAGACTAAAAAACTAAAGGGACAATGACAATTAACGGGGATCTAATGACACAGGGGGGGGGGGGACCAAAATGAGAAGGACAAGGGGACCAATGAGACGGGGTCTAATGAGACGGGGTTCTAATGAGACGGGGGACCAACGAGGCGGGGGGGGGGACAAGAGACGGGGGGTCTAATGAGACGGGGGGAACCAATGAGACGGGGGGACAATGAGACGGGGGACCAGTGAGACAGGTGACCAATGAGACGGGGGTCTTTAGACATTATAGACCCTCCACCAGGCCGCCTACCAATAGTATCATTAATACAAAAGATACACGCGGTGGTTTATTGTCGCATCTCACAACAGTTTGTAAAGTGAAGCATGCTGTGTCTTTGGACATAGCCTAATTAACAGGACAACAGTATTTTGCCGCTTTTCCCCTATTTCTCACCTTCTTCGATAGAGGAACACGATGGATGACTTGCAATTTTTCACGCGGAGCGTAATGATACGTCCTGGTCAAAGTTCATCCACCTGATGTGATGTCTCGGAAAAAATATAATCGACGAGCTTGTGTAACGTCACACCATAGTACGCGGCATCGAGTGTTTACGGTTATACTTCTCCAAACCTTCCCTTCCACACCACCATCACGACACAGTGTCGCCCCTTTAAGTTGAACATGTAACCCGTCAACCTGAAATAACATTCGTAAAATCCAGTGCTCCAACAGCCTCCTTATCTAAGAAAGATCAATGGTACCGAGGTCGTGATCCCCCAAATAATGCGCGACTAGGGAGCTCCAACTTTTCGAGACAAATAACCAACCATATCACCTCGAGAGGGGGATTAAACCATTTGTCGAGGATGATAGTGCGCGGGAAAATTTGCCGATAGTAGAGGGGATAAAGACAACTGACATGGATGCAAACGGAGTGTGCCAAAAACTTGTAATGGAATGATTCTTCCATATTTGAGAATCATGATTCTGGTCATGTTTCAAATATCGAATAACACCAACAGCTTTGAATTCAAACAAGTGGAGTGCGAGATCTCATCGGCAATCCTGTTGAAAATATATTGATCACAATTTTCTCCGCACACATTGCACACTGATGTCCAACGTAGTGAACCATTTTACCTCGTTTCGAAATTATATAATTCAGCCATCTATCCCCCAAAAATATCTAGAAATTTGCCCATCTGCAAGAAGAAATCTGTTTTGTGAATTTTCCTTACTTGAATTCAAATCATTTGGTCATTCCAATATTGAAAATCTTTAACATATGGCTGAGAATCATCAGCCAAATTCCACAATGAGATCATTGCTTGCATGAAACAAGGGAGAAGAAGTTGTATATCGTGACCTTCTATATGTTAGAAATTCGAAAGAAAGAAATCGGTTATTGTAATATCCACCAAATATCTGAGAAAAGGAATATGAGCAAAATTTGAAAGTGTGCCCAAAAGTGTGAAGTCTCCCCTAATTCCACAAATTTAGTAGTGCGCACTATGCCAGACCACCCAGCACCCACGAAGACGCCACCACAGGGGACTCCTTGAAGAAGCTTTTCTCCCCACTTATGAATGTTATCGTTGCTATGGAACTAGCAACAGTAACTATAGGCGAAATGGTTTAAACTGAATACGGTACACGCTCCGATCCAGCCCAAGGGGACCGTGTCATTGCTAATAACACAAGAAATCGACAAAGGTACCCGTTGTTTGGTTCATCTAGTTCAAAGGCAACATTTGTAGGATGGCCGGGATAGACAGGTAGGAGTCAATGTTACAGTCTTGTTTCTTTCATACTGCAGTCTGTTATTATCGCGTATAGCTTATCCAATCGAGCCATTGTGGTTTACCTGTTTTACGAAGCCGACAACCTTCAGTGACGAACTTGTTAACCTTATTATTTACAAGGGCCCCGTTTGACATGGAATTACTCCCTTGACCCCGGTTTCGTCTTCTATTTTTATGTTGGTTCTACGAACACATTAATTATTTACCGAGCTGTCAATCATGATGTGCCCTCATCTGGCGAAGAATGGCAGAATGGTATCAGTGACGATTTGCAAGCAAAACAATTCCAGTCCAAACTCCCTTGCAGGGGGCACGCCAAGCATTGCCTTCCCATTTGACCTACCACTAAACTGTCTACGGTCCACCAGCTGCTGAACCCAACAGAACATACTTCCAGGGATGAGCCACCCACCATTTTGGAGCTAACATTCATACCTGTCATGGCACATTCAAGTCACCACCATACCTTCATTCTCACCGTTTAATTCATTAGGTTGCCTGCGTCTTTTTGGGTTATTTCCGATCGTGGCTGCCAGTCGGAAAATCAGATTTTCCAGCCTCCCCAGTGTCAATTCAGAAGATGGTCAAAAAATTGCCCCAAATGTCCAAAACTAGCATATGGGGTACTTTCTCTAAAATGCCTGTCCACACCAGGCAACCACTGGACCCCTGCAAGAATCCAGGAAATTGCTCTAAAGTGCGCTCCAATGTAATTGGGGACTATTTTTTGAGGGGTAACTGGGGTCCCGGCGGAGGAACACCAGTCCATATTGGTATGCTGCCTGCAGTCACTGAACGTTCTTCCTAGGTGACTGTATTTGCAGTTGCGATGGGCGACATCTTGGTCTTCCACTTCATTGTTCAATTGCAATGCAGTGGATTCGTGATGGTAGTTGGAGGTAGTTTCTGGGTCTATGGAGTATAGTCGGTCGGCTGTATGGGTAGCAGTCAAGTTGACGTGGATATTCCGCTCTCCAGGTTCCGAGATATAGTGGTCGGATCCTGGAGTTCACTGATCGTCCTTTCAGAGGGGACATTGATGCGGTCCTGGAGAGGTTGAATTGTTATACTGTTTACTTATACCCCAGCCTCGCTACCGAGTTATCCTCGATGCTCATCCCGATCAATGTGGGCAGGGAGCCTCGATGAGCCTTACTTGGCTTCCCTAACAGTCCGGGAGATTCTCCTATTCAGGAGAATAGAATTGTCTCTGTTAGGAAAATTGAATAATCATGAGTCAGCCATATTGTATTTTACCACGATTGCACCGTTCTCCCAATATGAATATATAGGAGGACATTTATTCAAACCCCTCTTGGAAAATTATCCTGTCCGAGTTTTCAATTTCATGCATATTCAGTATCCCTGTTGTCCCAGCTAAAATAAAGCTTTGTTTGGAGGATAGTTGTCAATGTAGAATTCGAGATATTTGAATAAGATAAATACTTCCGGTGGTAGCTTTTTGGGTATATTTGTCACGTCGTTCCGCGACAGCGGTCGTTGTGATTGTAAACGGGGCGTTGAAAAAGAGAGTGGATCGACTGCATTAGCATGTGTCATGCTATGGGAAACACACGTTACTGTTAATTATTCGACCTAATGTCAAATTACTCAACAGCCGCAGAGTGTCATAAATGAAGACTGTTTTGTATTAAACGGTCGCAGACAATGACTATTCATATATGTATTGACATACCGATTCCCCCGAACAGGAGAATTGCTGAATTCTCCCAAACAGGAGAAATCTCCGGGACGCCTAACCAATCGATTGGGAGGAAAAATTTGAAACGTTTGACCTAAAGCACACTGCAGTGCCTCCGATCTAACAGACTAACACTGGAAATCACCCCTTCACCGATGCCAGGACTGATGGATGAGGGAGAAAGGATCAATCAGGGGCGGCAAACGGTTGGGGGAGGGGGGAACGTCCCCCATATTTTCTCAGAAGGTAAAAATGACAAAAAGAAGTACAATTTGAATACTTCTCCAGTGTCTCCGGAAGTGTCTTGGACGTCGGTATATAATATACAAACAATTGAATAGTCATTCATCAAGCAATTGTGTGTTATAACGCTTGTAAGGCATATACGGTCATATTAATCACTCGGAGAAATTTGGGCATGATTTTTGGCTTATGCACGCTACCATCAACGAAAATCCACTTAGACATGCACATAACAGTAAATTCCATAACATCAAATGACAAGAGCATTTTTTATTTCTCTCAGTTTGACCTCGTCTGTGACCTGGAAGTCCGCTCCTGATATCGCTCAGTCCGTTTATTTCGACGGGCGTCCTTATTGGCTCGTTCATCTTTGGGTCTGTTCTGACAGGTGGTTGATCTGATCATTCCTGTTGTTAGTACGAGCAGACAATGGTACTATTGGTGCTTAAGTTATACCTTACCCAAATACTGACCTGGAAATAACAGAGGAATCAGAATGCTGTCTTACAGCAAGTGATTTCTATACACCCATTGTATACCACCTAAACGCCTTGTTCAGATGTGCTTCGCATGTGGAGAAATATTATGCATATTATATACTATCATGATATATATTAACTATCATGATAGTATTATTATATTATTATTATTATCGTATTATTATTATATTATTATTATTATTATTATTATTATTATTCTTATGATTATTATTATATATATTATTTATCTCTGATTATTCATGTATTATTAATTTATTAGAGAATGTTCACTTTTATTTTCAGCTTGGGACGATACAAGCGCGTTTTATACATGAGTTACGGGTTCCTCGCAGGTTTCTCCGTTCTTAATGTGTTCTCTCCTAACTTCTGGACATACATCCTTTTCCGATTCTTCATCGCTGCCGCAACCTTGGGACGTTCATTAATGCTTTCGTCATGGGTGAGTACTCGCTCTACTCCAATACCCCAATACCAACATTCTCCATCGCAATGACGAGCAATGGACGAAGTACATGCGATAGAATGTTCGGCCTAAACGATTCCACAGAATTGTTTTGATATCGTAATGGTAGATCATCGACAGAATAAATTCGCACTCATCGGAAATCAACAGATTCTCCAAAACGAAGGATGAACGGGTTTGTTGAAAGATTTGCTTAGCTAGCGAGGCGAATTCTCTCGAATAGCGGAATAGTGGTCAATTAGCTGACAATATTTCAGTATGAAATCGAACGAGGCAAACGGGTCCTCTCAAATGATGACAAGAAAATACTCGAGTTTTCTGATACAGTGGTTCAGCTGGACGATCCGTTGAGGATAATTGCTAACGAGTATTGGACGAAACGCTGCAACCCCGGCCCTCTGTTATTCAGACGTGGAAGAGGCTCACAGAGCTAAACCTAATGTCAAACTTGGAAGATCTGACCGTAACGGAACCCCGTTGCGGCCAATATATGGACATGTCAGAGACAAACACAAAAGCTACTTACCGTCAAACAATGGAGTCCGAGGCCGTCGAGGAAACTACGAGCCCTGCTGGACCTCGGATTTTTTTTTCTTTTTTCCATCGACGTATCAGAGGATATCAATAAACTTACACTTACTCAAAACAATAAGTTCATTTTTGTGCGGTGCATTGGGTTACACTAAGGTATACGCTAATAACGAACCCTAGATTATCCCTAGATTATTCTTAAAAAGAGGATTCCGGTCAAAACAACAAGGATGAACTAGAGGCCATTCAGAAAGAATTCTACAAGGACATAAAGGAAGGACATGTACAAGTGTAAAACAGACAATTACTCCATCAGTCCATTGGAAATAATATGAAAGCTAAAATATGTAGCTACACGGAAGGCAATAATTCACGGAATAAACTAACGAAGACTCTTCGTAAACATGCGAAGAAACTGGTTTGATCACTTAGATTTCCACATCAGATCGGTAAGCTACGAGAAATATCATCCATGCTGTCTTACCCTGAACAGTTTTGAAGGACAACTGCAGGCTCGGATACAAGGGTGATATCGTGGAGAATGGAAAACTTTATCTATAGGTCCAAACCCCATCTCAATACGATGTCCCTATGCGGAGTGGCCTTCTAATTTTGGGCCATTATGCAGACAATTGGGAAAGAATCCCAATTGCGCAATAACGTAAGACGTCCACTTGGACAAGCCGGGAAGTTATGTTATGTATTTCATTGTTTCATTTTGTTGAGTTGAATAAGTCAACATTTAGCAGAAATTCTTATGTCTTTCTCTCCCACATGTAACTATCAACACCTACCGACCCACTACATTAATCCTTATTAAGTAAGTTATGTTATGTATTCCCTTGTTTCATTTTGTTGCATAAGTCAACATTTAGCGAAAATTCCAAACCCCATCTCAATACGATGTCCCTATGTGGAGTGGCCTTTTAATTTTGGGCCATTATGCAGACAAATTGGGGTGAATCCCAATTGCGCAATAACGTAAGACGTCCACTTGGACAAGCCGGGAAGTTATGTTATGTATTTCATTGTTTCATTTTGTCGAATAAGTCAACATTTAGCAGAAATTCTGATGTTTTTCTCTCACCGAAATAACCATCAACACCTACCAACCAACTACAGTAATCCTTTCCCATAGACTAATGCTTTTCGAAGTGAAAATAATATTGGTAATTTTTAATAGAAAACAAAGAATGTTGCAGGGATGTGCAAGTATCGCGTTAATTTATTATTGCATGATGGGGATGCTTTTCGATCTGCGAATACACATGCACAAACTTCAAAGTACTGTAACTCTGTAACGGAAAGTCGTATGAACTTCGGGTTTGGACTGACACATCCATTTTTTTTTCTCCAGCTAATATATAGCTTCGTGATTCCTCCTGCAGTTGTCATTCAACTATTACTGCAGATGAAGTGCATGATGAAGCATCCGACCGAGATGAATTGCTACCTCGTGTTCTACCCTAAGTTCGAATAAATTGTGTAATATATTTGCAATTTTTTTTAACCTGTCATATGATACCCAAACACGTACCGATACTTGGAGAAGTCATGTATTCCTATACCTAAGAAGACCACTACTTGCTTGCATGAATGACTTTCGGCCCGTTGCTTTGACTTCAATGGTTATGAAAACACGTGACTGTCTGAACCTGCACAAGGCACTTGAAACCACTGGTTGATAAGTTTTCAGACCCCACACAATTTGCCTATAGGTCAAATCGGAGTACTACGGACGATGATATTTTCTATAGTTTGGAGAGAGTGTACTCTCATGCACTGTCATTTAGAGCTCACCAACTTGGGAAACTCAGCCCGTATTCTATTCTTTGATTTTCCGTCAGTTCTCATTACGAGATTATCTGTTAAGTTATCTGACGAGAGCTGTTCGCTCGTTAAATTCAGTAGCTATATGAAAACATGTGACTCTCTGAACTTGCATGAAATACCTAAAACCACTGGTTGATGAGTTTTCAGACCCCATGCAATTTGTTTGTAGGTCAAAACGGAGTAAAGTACGGACGATGCTATTTTATATAATTTGGAGTACTCTCAGAGCTCACCAACTTGGGAAACTCAGCCCGTATTCTATTCTTTGGTTTTTCGTCAGCTTTTAATACGAGATCATCTGCCAGATCATCTGACGGGAGTGTTCTCTCGTTAAATTTACAAATGACACTGCCCTGATTGGGTGGTAATCGAAAAATAGTGACACGAGCCTAGGTATATTGAACAAAATCAGCGATTTGGAGAGACACTGTAAGAACATTTCCTGTTCCTAAATGTTGGAAAACGGAGGAAATGTTATAAAATGTCGAAAGTGTGGGATTATTACGAGTCTTATCCGTATAAAAGGCTATGGTCAAGTAAATATGACTTGACTTTTGGTACTTTCTCCTTAATACATTATGACAGCCAAACCTTCCATACCGAATTTAGCCGACTCGAGTGATCCGATGAGGCGCGATCAGCTATTGCAAAATTCGCCTTGTGACATCACGGGGGAATCACAGGATTCCCTGTAATACAAAGTCAATGTAAAACATGTACTTTTGAAAACCCTCTTACAAACGAACTATAGATGGGATTCAAATAACACCTTACAAATATAGTTGAAGAGATGCCTCAATACCTTGAAAGTAAAATGAGATGACTTAACAAGGCAACATGCTATAATTGGGGTTGAGGTTTTGACAAGTCCTCTTTTGGAGATATTAGATGACTGCTCGTCACGGTATAGCCAGGTTTATGCCACACTGAAGGAACTCAATTCTAGAATACACATGCAGTCTGCACAAACTGATTAATGTATTCTTACTCTGTATTATACTTCTACATCTGTGGGGATGAGAAATACAATTTGAATTCTCAGGGCGGAAATGAGAAGAAGAAAGATCAGACCTCTATAGATTCCTTACTCGGACAGGCTAGTCGCATAATTGGCCATAGTCAGACCCTCATACTCAGTTTGTACTTACAACAGTCGGGAGATTCTCCTTCGGGAGAAGAACATTGTCTCCTGTTTAGGAGATAATTTGAATAATTCATGAGTCTACCATATTGCATTTATTTTACCCACAATGCACGTTCTCACTTGAAAATTAGGATACATTTATTTCCACCCTCTTGAAAATTATTCAGATCCGAGGGCTTCAATTTTCATTGCATATTCAGTATCCCTTTTGTCCTAGCTACAAGAAAGCTCTGTTTGGATTAATAGTTGTCAATGTAGATTTCGAGATATTTGAATAAGGCTAGACTACTTCCGGTGGTAGCTTTTTGGGATTAGATTTGTTACAGTCGTTCCGGGAAGCGGTTAGGTGTGATGCAAACGGTGCGTTTTATTAAGAGAGTGATCATTGGACTGCCAGTAAGCATCGTGTCAGCGATGAAACACAAGGTACGTAATATCGACCTCATGTCAATTACTCAAACAGACAGGGTTGTCATTAACTGCGGAACGATCTGTTTTGTATATAACGGTCTGAGCCAAGAATATTCATATCTGTATTAACATACCGATTCTCCCGAACAGGAGAACTGCAGATTTCTCCCAAACAGGAGAATCTCCCGGACTGATCAACTCAAGAGCATTTTAGTAGGCCCTTGTTCCGGTATGCAGTTGTAATGAAGTGAATCCTGTCTATCTTGTCATCACGTAACTGTCGGGTAATCACACCTCCATATGTTATATAGCCATATGCTGAGGGCGATAGTGCGTACTTACTATTAAGGACAACTGCAGGACCGAACTATTATTAAGAGGCTAATTTATTAGTTGGATAATAACTGAATGCGCCAGTCCAAACCGGAGTTCGTACGAATTTCCGTGACGGAGTTGGCAGTTTGTGCATGGTATGCGAAAGATCGAAAAGCATCCCATCATGCACTATATGATGTCAATATCAAATGATGTCATACTTTGAACAACCCTGCAAACACTCTTTGTGCTACTGACATTCACACATTATTTTCACTTGAAATTTAGTCTATGGGAGAGATTGCTGTACGTGGTTGGTAAGTGCTGATGGTTAGTTTGGTGAGAGAAAGACAACAAAACTGCTGCTTAATGTTGACTTATTCAACAAAATGAAACATGAAAATAACATGACCTAACTTCCCGGGTTGTCCAAGTGTGACGTCATGCGTTATTGCGCAAATAGGATTCTCCCCATTCTCTCTGCATAATGGACCAAACTTTGAGACTCAATTACTTCACATATGAACAATCTGTATTGAAAATGGGGTTTGGACCTATACATACAGGTTTCCATTCTCCACGTTATTCGTTGTTGTATCAGGGCCTGCGGTCGTTCTATAAAGATCAGCGTTCAGATGTTTCAACCCTATACTATACCATTGGAGCTATTCTCATTGTGTTGCGCAAAGAATTAAATAATAAAACTGGTTGATGATGCTATGTCATTCGCCAGCGAGAGGTCAGGTTGCCCGCACTTACTTGTCTCGTCAAAATTGTATCTTCTGTTTATGACGGGAGTCGAAGCTTCTCTGAGGGTAAAGCCTAATAACCAGGGAATAACCCGTCGCGTGTATTACAGTGTCAGTGGGCCTGTACAGAGATAACGATCAATTTCCAGGAATGCACCTGTCCCTATCAGTTCCGTAAACCCCTCCGCTGTTAACAGACGGTCTGTAGGCTTTTCAACTTAGATATATTGCATGACAATCCAGTTCCTGAGTCCGAAACAGCTGGGACTCCGGGTATAATATTTGAAACGCTCTACCACCTGTCTGGGGTTCAGGACACACGCTGTTTATGACTGTACACAAGAATGCGTTCGAAATTAGTACGACTGGTAGGTACGAGTACGGGTACGTGGCCGTGGGTATGAGTATTGGTATTGACCCATGGTAGCCTAACGGGTATGGGTACGGGTCTGCGCGCCGGAATGTGAACATGGGTACGGCTACGATTACAGAGTAGTGAGTACGGGTACCGAGGCTTGAATACAGGTATGATAGATAACCTACTGGCACGAGTGTAGTTTTATACCCACTGAAATAAACAGTTACCAATGGATATGGGGCAATGTGCTGAAATTGCCCAGATGCTGTCACTATATCCAATTAAACACTATATGTGAGGGATTCCCTGCAGGAGTAATTGCTGCTTCGAAACCACTGGCGAACTGTGATGACTTACCCATCCTCATCATCTCAGGCTGGGATTTCGCATAATGCGGAAATCGTATGCGCAAGACACCTGAATGTCCGATTCAACCGAGTACGAACATGAAACGTGACCAATGAACTGTAGTTAGTTCGCAGAGATAGAGACGAGTTCCGTACAACAACAACAACAAAATCCTCCAAAAGAAATTGAAACGAGCACCGAGTAGGCAAAGTTATAATGTGTACGGATGCGGCAAAAAAAGCCGCATTACGGCAAATTGATTCTATTGAATATCTTCCTAATTAAGCGATCCAACGTTATTATCCATGACTTGCTAGATATGTATGGTCCATCTGCATTTATACAGTTTAATTCCTTTCGAACTATCAGCCTCTCTCGCAAAATTATGATTTTCACATCATACCGCACACACTGACCCATCATGAATCCCAGCCTTGACCCTTAGTGTGCCTGACTGGTCCTCTTGAGACGTTATCTGTAAGAAGGAGAAGTGATGGTTTCCCATAACTCCCCAGAAATTGCCCGACAGAGAGGACTAGGATCTCGATTAGGGGGGGGGGGAGGGGGAGGGGGTGGGAGGCACTCCTTAGCATAGGCAGGATAGGTGGAAGGGTGGCAGTGGTATCAGTGACGCTTCGCAGCTGACATCTATTCCGAGTTCTAGCGTTCATCGGACTGTTTCTTCCTAGGTGCCTGCCGTACTTGCAGTTGCGATGGGCGAGGTTTCGGTCTGCACTCCATGATCCTGCTGCAATGCAGTTGGCTCCTGGGTTCCCAGGGTTCTGGTTCGCCATTCGGGGTAATCGCAACCCCGGAAATTGCCAACTTGTTCCCCCGCTCCTCCCACCCCCTCCCCATTAAATAATCTCGCGTCTAGTTTCCTTGCAGGTACGGAGCTGGTGGGACCCTCGAAACGAGTCCTCACCAACGCCCTAATACAGTGTACTTTTTCGATGGGAATCATGTTACTTGCCGTAGCGGCGTACTTCATAAGAGATTGGAGGATGCTGCAGCTGTCCATTGCTGTCCCGACCTTCCTCTTCTTCATTGCAATACCGTTAGGTTGAATATGGGCATGGTAAATTTAAACATTAGAAAAAGAAACAATAGGAAAAATCCCCCTCCCCTCCCTTGCTCCCTCAAACGCTAGCCAGTTGGCAACAACTGTTCAAAGACGTAAGTGCACAGTTTCTAATTTGTGAGATTGTTGCTTGGTGAGACAGGCTGAAAGAGAGAGGGGGTTGATAGGAATCTTTGCTCGAAGCTTAAATTGAGGGCTTACCCAATCTCAATCTCTATTTTAGTGTATGCCATTTATAGTGGGTATGCCAAATAAACCAGTAAAAACACTACTGCCAGCATTCCTTCAGATAACTACTTGCGATGATTAAAAAACATGCAGGTAGGTTAGAGGTGTCGGGATCATAAGCCAGGCGCTAGGCACGTGTCCCTAACTTTACTTTCTTCAAAAAGGAAAATTGTTAGGGGCACAGTATCTTCGTGTATGCGTGGTTTGCCTCCGACTCGCCAGGACGATTTCTGCGAGGCAAATATTGCGGTAAAAATTGGGTTGGGCGCTGGACATCAGAAGAGGCATCTCTGGGGGCATGAGACCTGCTGAGAACATTGCGTCAAACGACCCTACCGGGAGCCCAGCAACGGCGTGCCTATTGATAACACACGCTGGCTCTAATCATATTAGGATTTTATATGACCACTGGTGGAGGTATTGACCTTACACGAGTTTACCAGATAAGTTGCAATCCCTCAGGAATGTATATAAATCTATTATAGGAGCCTACCCAGCCCAGTGTGTTAAAGTCGTAGAATAGGTCCAAGAATGTCCTAACCTGTCGTAATTCCCTTCACCTAGATCCTAAATGTAGGGTTCATTTGTCCATTCATTCAGCAGCCTAACTCATATTAGGCCTACTTCACCATATGCTCAGTCAGTCTCTCACTGGCTCTGTGATTGCATACAGTTATCCATACCGTCACTCGATCGATCATTCGCACACCAGCCCACTTACCACTCACTTCCTAATTACTCACTCACTTACCTCTCACTCACCAATCATTACTCACTTTCCGTTTACGTAACCATTCACTCACTACTCGCAGTGAACCACACACCATTTACTCACTCCCCACTCACTCTCACTCTTCCCACCCACCTAGGCTCTATTGAATCTCGCCTAATAGCACGCATACTCACCATTCACTCCCACTCACCCCCTCACTCACTCACACAGTCACTCACTGCCACATATTCCCCAACAATCACTTACGCATAGCCCTCAGTAAACACTTCCCACTCGCAACCCACTCACTGACTCACCTACCCTTCAAATAATTATTTCAACGAATGGGTCATTCACTCACTCCCCGGCTCACTCTATACTCATTCCCTTCTCTTATCGCGTATCCCTCATCCCCTCACTCCTCTCCCCATTCTCCCATCCCAACTTGGGGCCTCATCCTTTAATCCACCCACTTTTCCATTCTCTCCTTGAATCATTCACATTAATCATTCATTCATTCATTCATTCATTCATTCATTTATTCACCTGAGTGCATGATACTAGCCAATCAGTTAAATAGATAAACCTCATCATTCATAGTTTATAGTAGTATCGTATCATGTGTTTGTGCCCGAAAATCGGGTTAAAGTTCGACGTTCTGTTATTTACGACCGACTTCGTACCGGGGGCATATAGATAACTTCCCCACTTGTCGTAAACGATTATTTTCTACCGCATATGACATCAACAATGCAGTTGTGATGGGCAGAGGTTCATGTACTGGACCTGTACTCAATATGGAAGAATGGGAGCTCCTAGTCATTATACCTGTTTTGAACGACCGCTCTCCCTTAATGCCCCCCCCCCCTCCCCACCCCTCTCCGTAACCGTGTGCCTACTGAAAACAATCATCTTTCTTGCAAAATGTGATCAGATTTTGAGAGACCACATTCACGTGAATGAATGAATGGTTAGCACAGTTGCAAGAGCGTCGGCCTTTCACCCGGGAAGTTGGGGTACGATCCCGGTCGGGTCATGCCGAATATGGTAGGGTAGACCGGGGCACATTGGGACATTTTTTACATTTTGGTAAATAGCTCTCTTTCGGAATGCAATGTTGGTACCATATTGCACTGAATAATAGAGCATCGTGTTAGACACATTCACATGCCGGCACATACTTGATATCCCTTCAACTTCTTCAGATTTGGAGTTCGAAAAAAACACAAAAGATGCCCCCCCCCCCCCCAATGCACCCCTTACCTTCCCGCACTGGGACACCGTTAGTGTCACATACCATCAAAGCTATAACATTTTACAAGCTTCATCTTACCGAATGAACTGATATATCGTCAAATAACGGTAGCAACACACACACTTGAGGTACTTTGTCCTTTTTGAAATACTATATCATAAATTCTGAGCACCCCTCTTTTCCCCCTACATATGACACGTCCCAATGCGCCCCATCCAAGTTGTCCCAATGAGCCCTCAGTAGGTTTTTCACTGTAATGGACCATATGCACCAAATGTGCGAAATAATTTATGCCATCTGCTCATCGATCTATACCTTTGATTTACATGCTTTTACTCATCGCACAAATACATTTGTTTTTAAAGTGGACACGGAAAACAGAGGGGCACTGATTAAAATGTTGCAATAGTTCGTCAGAATGCGAAGAAAAAAAAATCCATCACATTTTAACAGATAACCCTGAAGATAGATACTAACCACGTTAAAATGTACTCACTGGCTTATTGCTGCTACGGTAAGAAAACGGTAGTACCCAACTACTAGGGTCGGCAGATATTCGCACTGTCCCACAGCGGAAAGTGTCCCAATGCACCCCTGTCTCCCCTACCTGTTGCCTTGCCGTCTCGTTGGGCGCCCAGCACAAGGGATTGAAGCAGGAACAAACGAGGACAGCGCTAAAGAGACATTGCTTCATTCCGTGTACTTGGTCAAGGATTCGCAGCTGACAATACATGTAGTATCCAGGTCCGCACAGTGCACCCTTGTCGGGCCTTGAATATGTTCGATGCTCCGCCCGGCAAGTAAAGAAAAGGGATCCTAAGAAAATTTACTCCTCGAAGAGTGATCTCGCCCAAGATCTCGCCCAGGTTTCGCCCACCCATGATCAAAGTCTATATAAACTCGTGAACACGGACTTTTTGATGGAAGATGTCGAGTGCTCATACTGATTTGTAGGTTGGCCATGTGGAAAAGATGATCCCTATATTGGGGTCAGGTCCAAGGTTACATGGGGTCAACAGAGGTCAAACTCTCCAAACCTCGTAACTACGATAACTATAACAAAATGATGGAGATGACTCATACTTGGTATGTAGATTGTCATGTGGAGTAGATGACATATATTGATTTGGAGTCACGTCCAAGGTCACCTGAAGTCGGCAGAGGTCAAAGTCTGAAAACCTTGTGAGCACGAATACTTTTTTAGGTAAACATGTAAGCAGGCTACCACTTGGTTTTAGGGTTTTGATTTTGACATTGGGGATAAGATAATCCTTATGGTTTTTAGGAGAAATCGAGGTCACATCCGAGATCTTTGTAAACACAATAAAATAACGTTTTGTGAAACGAAAAGGGTTCATACTTGAGAGGTGGGCTTTTTATGTGGAGTAGATTATTTCTAATGTTCCGAGGTCAGATCCAGAGTCAACTTAGGTCAACAGTAGTCGTGGTCTTAAAACCTTTTAAACCCAGTAAAATATTCAACGCAAAAATAACTGTGCAACGAAAATATGTATAGTTAATACTTGGCATGTAGGTTGGCCGTTTGGTAGGCTATTGCTCTTTGCCACAGGCCGATATAAACAGGGGTCAAACAGGGGTCAAATGATGAAAGCATTGTTAACGTGAAAGCTATCCAGTGCAAACATGTCAGTTTCATAGTTGGTATGTAGTGCGGCCATTTGGAGTACATGATTCCTAGTGTTCTAGTGTTATGTCAAAGGTCACCTGAGATGAAAGTTGAAAGCAAATCTTTGTTATAGTGTCCCTAGTTATAATCAAGTTGCCACTTGAGGCACTGAGAGGAAATATAGCAGATATATTAATGAGCCCCGGGGCTGTGGGGAAGTTTTCATAGTTCAAGACAATATTTCTTTCTTCAAAAATTGGCAACAACTGTTGAGTTCTTGTCGGGAATGTGACGCCCCGCCCCTGGGATATTTATTGGAATGACGTCGGTATACACACAAGAGAGTAACACCGTGAATTCCTATTGTTAATTGGACCAATCAGTCTAGACTCCGGGTTCTCGATAACCTGACCTCTTATAGGCTCAAATGACGTTTGACCTGACCTCAAACAATATAGGGATTATGCATTCATTATGGGGAGCGCACATACCAAATCTGCGCGTCATTCTTCATGCCAGGTCGAATTTTCGTGTTCGAGCAAAGCCTACATAGATCCTCGTCAGTGAATAAGACCAACATAAACTGAAGTATGGGTTTTCATAAAGTTATCCGATTTCTGCAATATGTTCATAGTTCATATCCATGGAAATTTCAAATATTCTATCCGATCCTAATATTTATTAGATTCGTGAACGAATCTCCGAGGTGGCTCATCTCCCAGAGAAGATACGAGGAGGCTGAGAAGATTATCACTCATATCGCGAAGTTTAACGGCAAGGAAGGGAAACTGCCCTCAAACCTGGCGCAAAAAATACAGGCTGTTGAAGTAAGTATAGGTTAGATTCAGGACAGCCTTTAGTTTAGGATTGGGATCTTACGCCTCAATATTCACGCCTTTTTGGCTCAACATCTATCTATCTATCTATCTATCTATCTATCTACTATCTATCTATCTACTATCTATCTATCTATCTATCTAGTCTGTAAACTTGTGCTTTTAGCTGCGGGAGAGCAGCTCTACAAGTCATCATGTCTCTCCGTCCGTTCGTTCGTTCGTTCGTTCGTTCGTTCGTTCGTTCGGTCGTTCGTTCGTTCGTCCAAGAAGAGGGCCCATTTTATGATATTCACACAGTGGTGCTTGAAATGCATCTCCTCCACACAAGCTCAATTGATTTTCTTCAAAGTTATATGTAATAGTCCTTCGTAGAGGGCACCATTGGGGTGTTCAGGAATTTGGGGCCTAGGGCCCAGTTTGGGCCCTAGGGTCCATTATAGGAAATACTGCAAAATAATGTATCTCCTACAATCTAGTTGCACCATACTGATGTTCGGTCATAATGTTGGTCTAATAGCTGTACCTTCAGAGTGCCCAGGGATTTGGGACCCACGGACCATGTGGCCCGAGGGCCATCATGTGGAATTACGCAAAATGCTTCTCCTCTTACAATTTTGGTGCACAGTACTGATATTATGTCATACTGATGGTCTAACAGACGTACCTTCGCCCGTTCAGGATTTTTTTAACCAAGGTCACACTTGGGCCGGAGGGCCCATTTCATGAAATTTCATGGAACTTCACACATTGGTACTTTGAAATGCATCTCCTTCTACAAGTTCCAAATAATTTTCTTCAATGTTGCATGCAATGCTCCTCCGTGAGTGGTCCATCCTCCGGGGGTGTTAGCGAACTTTTGGCTGGAGGCCCAATGTTGACTCCAGGGCTCATCATGTGTCATACAAAATGCTTCTACAAATGGTGATGCACCTGTCAGTGCTGATGTTCGGTCATTCAATACAGTCTAATAGCCGTATCTTCAGGGTTTCCAGGAATTTTGGATATGAGGCCCAGTTTGGGCCCGAGGGCGTCCCATCATGTGCAATCACGCAAAATGGTTAGTCCTGCAAAAATACACTCAAAACGAATGAAAAAACAGATGTAAAGTTATACTCGTGTGAGCACTGAAATTTGCAAGCGCCCTGAGTGCTTATCATAATGAACACGGTATGTTCCTTGAGTTGTGCATCTTTCACATGTTAGGACAGTTAAATCAGCCATTGTGTGAAATATTGCAAAGAATTGCATCTGCCCGTAATCATTGGTCTCTATGTAATGCGATATTCTGTACATTTATATGGTTTGAGCTACAGCACCATTGGTGCTCTTGTTTCTTGCCGAAGGCAAAAAAGAATCTGTGCAGCCACGCAGGCGTGTGTATATGTTCTCCGTGTGTGTGTGTGCGTGTGTGTGTGTGGTGTGTGTGTGTGTGTGGTGTGTGTGTGTGTGTGTAAGTGTGTGTGATCTTTGCTCGATGCACGGTATCTTCAGAACGCAAACGTCCATGAAAAAACTTCTGCATGTAGGTTGCCCATTGTTTTTGGTATCAGGTCAAGGTGAGGAGAGGCCAAATTCGAGAACGCTTGTGAGGGCGATATCAAGAGATTGTGAATGTCTATGAAAGTTCTCAAATGATGCATGAAAATTGCTCATTTGGGGCGAAAAACCATGTTTTTCGGTATCAGTTTAAGGTCAGGAGAGGCCAAAAACCGAACTGTCTATGGACACGATCTCGGGGGGATTTCAAGCATCAACCAACGTCAAAGGAGGCATGTAGGGTTTGTCAAGAAAGGTCAAACACGGAAATTGTGAGCATGATATCGGGAAACTGCAGGCACTGATAAACTTTAACAACATATGTAGATTGCAGATGTAAAGAAGTAAAGCCCTATTATTCATTAGTCCAGCTCGAGGTCAAGAAGAGACGGATTGTAAAAGTCAAGTTTGGATCAGGCAAGTGGGTGGCTGATTTGAATAGAACAGACCCGATCGTTTTTCGGAACCAGTTCAATGTCATTGAAGGGTGAGAAAGTTAAAATTCTGGAAAAGCTTGTTAGTGCGTTATTGGTGCAACACAGGCAAGTATGTTGCAGATAGGCAGGTTAAGAAGATAGAACCCCGTTGATTCGGGGATTAGTTTCATGTCATTCCAAGTCAACAGGAGTCAAATTATTTTCTTAGTATCCAGATATCTGTTGACTGTATCGTAAAAGAATCAATCGCATAATCGCATTATTCGCTTTGGTGGCATTTTGGGTTACAATCGTGAAGGAAGGACAGGGGCGTGGGTGTGGGTTCTTATCGGTACTCAACAATTGGCACGCTAAAGGGGTCACGGGTTGGGACGAGACTTCAAAATCAGTGGGGACAAATTCTAGTGTGTACCAGTAATTTTCGTCACTGGATATCATATTTAGTGAGTGCTTCAGTTCAAGAGTGAGTGCTTTAGTATTGTTCCGGGTGGCGTCCTAATTTTTTACTTGGGTCCGGTGGGGTCGATATTAGTGTACTTGAGTGAATCGCCATCATCTGGTCGGGTCTTAGCATTTTGTATTCATAGGTGTTAGATCCGTATAAGAGGGCGCTCTATATTCGAGCACCCATGACTTATACAGTTTGGTACCGGTAAATGGCGGATTCTTAGTTGATGTCCGTGTACATGGGGGGTGGGGGAGGGGGGGGGGAATATATACCAAGCAGTTTTTGGTGTTAACCGTGGCGGGTTTCCTATTGATCCTAAATGTCAGGACTCGGCTTGGTTCTGGACTCACACTATTTTTGCACACTTACAGGAGGAAAGAGACAATGAGCAGAATGCGTCGAAGGAATGACTCAGTTTAGTAAATGGCGTATTCTTAGCTGACGTCCGTGTACATGGGGGGTGGGGGAGGGGGGGGGGAATATATACCAAGCAGTTTTGATGTTAACCTTGGCGGGTTTTTTATTAGTCCTTAATTTCATGACTCGACTTGGTTCTATAACTCACACTATTTTTGCACACTTACAGGAGGAAAGAGACACTGAGCCGAATGCGTCGAATGATGCTGTCACAGTAATAGACTTGATGAAGCATCGTAACCTCAGAATGTCAACGTTGAACTTAATGTACAACTGGTGAGTAGCCTATAGTGCATGGGTTAGTACTCCGATCAAGTGATATGAATATCGAGTGGGTCCTCTAACTTGAGAATTTTAAAGTAAAAATACAACAAAGGCGAGTCGGGTCTAATTTCATGATTTTTTTCTTCATTGGTTGGTTTAAGCAAGCTCACATCAGGCTTACGAACCGAGCCTCGGCTGTATACTGTGTTGACGTGTCTATTCATGTTGAATGCTAGTAGAAAGCTACTATAAGTGCCCGACAGTGCCCGATAGCTTGGGCAGAGCTGCAAAAGTATAAGGATGTTCCCCTAGTGTGATGATTCAACAATATTAAAAGAAAAAGATTACATGTTGTAATTTAGCCTTGACGATGTTTTTACGAGACACAGTTAAATCGTACTATTGAATTATTTGTATCGTTTCCGAACTATATACGACTGGGCTTCAGTAGTGATTTAGCTTGTTTTGAATCTGGAGCAGCTCGCATGTCGGTCATTTTGACGTGAATTTTCAGTCACGCGACTGAAAACGAAGCTGGCATTGTAATAACATTAGGTAATTTTATCAGGAACTGTAAAATTCAAGTGAGAGAGGTCTGCGTCAATCTTACATGATTTGAATGACCCGCCCAGGGTGAGTCATTGTCACATAGTCCGTGGTATGGGGTGAGTCATACGATGACGAATGCATTGATAAAAAAGAAGAGTCGTTGAAGCCGAAGCGTTAAATTGTGTATAACCAATTCCATACCTATGGACCAGACTATGGCTGACCCGCCCTAATACTATACCTGACAGACGCAGGCAATATATCCCACCACACAGCATGTACCCACGCAGCTGTTTGACCTACTGGCTGGCTGTAAAGAATGTTATAGTAATCTTATAATCATATAACCTTTGTGGGTCACCGTCTGGGGAGAAATCCCCAGTTAATAGGTCCCTCGTCGAATTAGAAACACATGGTTCTATTTTTCCAAGTAGCGAGCGCGACTGTAAACACATTTTTCAGATAGTTGGGCATTCCGCAGTTTTGGGCCACTCGCAACATGGAGTCGTCGTGATTTAATGGTAGTCAATGGTGATCATTCACAGGCACTGCTGGAAAACCAGTTTAGCGCGAACGCCCAAAATAAGCATCTCCAACAAGGTGTCACCTGCATGGCTAGCTGCTGGTATTGTAGAGAATCGAATGTGGCCTTCGTCTGGATTAGGATATACGTTTGGAGCTAGGGTTGGCGTTAGGCTATAGAGGATTCTATAGGGGCGAATGCAGCTGCGATATGATTATGTGAACATCACAGATATGCGATGACGAATATATTTTAGAAAATATCAACTGTGGATAATGCGGAAAAACATAGGAATGCAAGAGTTCATGTATATGGACGTTATCTGACTTTATGGGTGAGATATTCCGTAGAATCTATTTGCAGGGATTCGGCATTGGTCCATGTGTTCTTTGCCTTTTAATGTGCCTGCCTCGTGACGTCATAACGGCAGTTGTCATGATTGATCTGTTTTTCTTCTCTCTGTAATAGATTCACTATTATCTAGGTGTGTTTACATGTTGTTGCTGCGTACGTTCGATCTACAGTCTTTGCAGAACATAGCTGGGACAACGGCCCTCTCTCCCCCGTCCAATGTTGTGATTAGGCCACGCCATTGAGTCGTGGGTCGTGAAGATTTCCAATTTAGGTTGTATATTGCTTTGGAAGGGAGTGGGATCGGGGGTGGGCAATGAGGTGTGGGATGGCGTGGTTCTGTGTCGCGGTGGCATACTGGTGCCCTCATGGGTAAATTCATGTGGGGTATTATGTTCGAAGTTTGGATGCGTTAAGGCTTAGGCTTGTCTTCTGTTTGATAGCGCGACACCACCAGAGACACATGATTGGACGGGTGAGGCACAACGAGCCACAACGGCCGGCTGGAGTGTTCACTATTTCAATGGGACTGACAGTCAGCCACAGTTATTAGGAAGAGAATTATTGGAAATAATTGCCAATGGTAGAGCGTTCGAAAAATTGATTTAGGTGCTAATTTGTTATAATTTTGTGTCTGTAACCATAGATATCACCCTTCATCATTGTGTAACCAACGAACATCGATCACGAACTCATGACCACAAACTGTCAAAATATTGTGGCTGACCGTTGGGCCTCACGCGACGATTGACTATCAGCCACTTGCCTTGTGTTGCCGAGGGAGCTGTCCGCCAGCCTATACCTCCATGGGTGACACATATATTAACGGTGTTCTGAAAATGTTCTTCTCACATACAACCAAAAATACGCCCTAGAACATGGCTATAACACAATTTCATAAGCGATATTATCATGTTCCATAATGCACTCTCTTCCTTTACTTCCTGTTTCTGGCATTCATTCGAAGCCAGACGTACTGTGATGACACACGGGGCACGGGACCATACCCTTTCTAATTTAATTCGGTCCAGATGGCCAAAAAAGGAAAAAGCTGGACAAACTGACGCCTGTACAATGTGTTGTGATATTAGGCACGCAGCGCGATCGAATACAACATTGAATTTGGCAGGGTGGGGTGTGGAAAACGATTTGCACGTGTTTTCATCTGTGTGTGCCAGTTGCTTTTTGGCATCATGATGTCTAACATCCATGTTTGTTTTTTTGCGAAATTCATCATTGGAGGTGAGTTCCCGACTTAGTTCGTGAACGTCATATCAATACGATTGGTCTGTGTTTTTTCTCTCTGGCAGGTTCATCAACAGCCTGGTCTATTACGGGTTATCACTTGAGCCACGTTGATCGAGGATCTAACATTTATGTTGGTGGTTCATCTCTGGAGCCTGTCGCAGGATTCCAGCCTATTTGCTCGGGATTCCTCTGATGGAGTCGAGGCTAGGCAGGAGGTTTTCCACCAGCCTACTGGAGATACTCGGAGCTTCGGCTTGTTTGCTGACTATTTTCCTACGTAAGTACAGCCCATTCAATTTTGCTCAAAGTGGAACCCGAAGAAAACTTTCTAGTTCAGAGTGTTTTCATATGGTGAGTTTGATCCATATATTATTACTAAACTGAGAAGGCAAAAGTATACAGGTCAATGTAAAACTATTCAATGGAAGAGGACACCGTGAGAGTTACACCGAACGACAAGCGATTCTTTGTATGAGTATCATTGTATCAGCACATACAGTTTTTGTTACTCTTACTTTGAAATGCAGGGAAGCTGCGGGGACAAATTCTAAGTAGAGAACATGGATGGGTAAAGTACCAGTAGCATGTCCTGACACAATAAAAATGGGATGAATCGTAATAGCTACTCTTCCGGAAATCACCCTAACTGCTAATGGACATTGGTTCCTGTACTCTTGATGAATTGATTGAAAAAGATGCAATTTTTTTTTTTTTTTGATCAGATCACCTTTCGGACTTCTGTGTTAACCTCAGCTGACCTTTGTCCTGATCCAAACAAATAGGGTCAGAGTGTACCAATTAAAGAACATCCTATACCTACTAAAAGCTCCATCCATCACCGCATGGAACTGACGGTCAAATATAAATAGGGTTCAAAGTTCAAATGTGATCAAAACGGTATAGTGATCAGCTACCATATCCATGATGGTCATGCTGAATCGTGAAAAAATGACGATACCGCTGACAGTACCATTCGAAGGTTTGAAACTCGGCTTTCATTGCCGTCCGGCGGTCAGCATATCCATCATCATGAACGGTTTCACGGCACGTGTCCATTGCAATATGGATAGAAGGAGAAGAAACTCAACGACACACATCAATCTTCGTGATGAAGTAGTAACGCTACATTACGTGATGAAGATAAACGCTTAACGCAACAAATAACAAACGTATGAAGAGAAGCTAAGTATGTTGAGCGGACTTTCATGAGTTGTGACTACGAAAGACCGTTACGAGCTTTGCAAAAAAAATTAACTGGTCTCTCCGAAAAAGTGATCGATGTGAATCCAATCATTTTCGAGTGCAAGACGGTGCTGGATACTCATGTATACTACCATATCATATATATCACCAGGGCCCATGACATGGAAGATTTGATCTGCTTGGTACAAACACGAAACCAGGGAGACCGACAGAGCAAGAATTCGGAGCCATCAGCGATTGTTGGTAGGTGAATGAACTCGTTTAAGCTGCTAAAACAAATCTGCAAATTTAAACAAGAGGCAATCCCGGAGTTGCAATGAATCTCCTCCGGCCACGACGTGGATGAGCACCGGCGATGACTCGATCGCCTTCTATTCTAGACTTTATACTTTTGTTCCAACGCTGCTCCCGGCTCTGCCATTTTACCTCCTTCTAAAGGACGATCAGTAAAACTGAACGATCAGTCAGTCCGCCTCCGGACGAACGCTCGCACGCATGCATTCAAGCATACAGACAGGCGGGTTGCGGTAAATTGTGTATCTTCCAATGCTGATCTTTTAGGGAATGGCGGTCATGGACCTAGTCGTTATTGCTGAATATAATCCAGGCTGAGAATTCTGTTCCGCTTTCTCCCCCCTCTTGGTGGTTTGGAGACGGACAATTGCCGATGTCGGTAAATTCTCTACGGTCACCGCTCGTTTCTCCCCTCGTGTTACATCTATACAGCAGAAATCCTACCACAGCCGCTCAGGTTAACAGACTTTTCAATACGTGGAACCTGAAAATGACAACTCTACCATTTTAAATTGGGGACAAAATCACATTTTCAGTCGATAGCTAGTCTAATGCATTCAGCAAGTTTTCCGAAATCTACCTTATGCTTTGTGCATGCGCGTATCCAGCCTTCCTTGTCAAGTGGGCATGACGATCCATTTCCCGAATCTGGACATTCGCTGAGCGGAAGTGAGAGCGGGTGGGAGGGGAGGCGCTTGATGTTGACCACTAGGTAATAACGATGGCGTGGTGTGCACGGGTCTGCCCCCCCCCCTCCTCCCCCGCCCGCTACGTTGTTTCATATCTCAATCATGTTCAACAGGGTAGCCTACGTACTTGTTTATGCAGTGTCTCTAAGTGGAACTGTCACAATTTTATCGAACACAGGTGCAAAAGCCTTGTTGGATAGCTAGCTTCAACGCTCATCCACTCGTCGAACAAATCGTCGCCCACTCCTTATCATGTCGTGGGGTTACTTTGCTAATATTTCATAGTAGAAGCCAGATCCATTTAGCCTGTTCACGATCGGCAGCGTGAAGAATTATCATGAACGTTTGTGGTTGTCATTTTAATTTCCCGTTGTAGGTCTAATAGCAAAATCTACCGGTTTTTCAACAGGCCTTGGCGATTGATTTAACATTCATAAATCCTCAATCCTTTTTCTTGCCAACTGATTGGCTGAAGAGTTCGATCACAAACTTGAATTTTAAGACTAATCGCTTGTTTTGTTTCGGTAGTCGCTGTATTGCACATTGTTTTAACCTTTTATATCCCGTATAGTAATAAGCAAACATCGAACCGGTGTCAACAGGCCCACGATTTGGTTTTAAGTATAGCCAACCTTGAACAAAGGTACCGGCCCGCCGGCGTTCTGGTGTTCTCCGCTACAGTAGAGTGTTCAATAAGGTACTGTAACTAAACCGTAAATCCTGGCTGCCGGCAGGCCAAGTGATTTTGTTTTCACGTGAAGTTATGGTCGTCTTAGGAAGTGTCTGCACTGAAATATAAATTAATTTAGGTATTTTCAAAAGTACTGTATGGAGCGGCCATAGCCGCAAAAACAAACTCAGGGAGAAATAAATGTGTACCACACGATGGAATATTCTTACACTTAATAAAATAAATTTTTCAAACACTGAAAATGCTGTAAAAATACCAAACGCCAAAGCATTGTTGTCGAACTGATGAAAAGGAATACATTTCACAACGCCAAATATTACTATATTAAAAAATAAATTCTAAACTTGTCAATTGATTAGAATAAATCGTCAAACACCAAACATTGGGAACTGACAGTCAAAACTCTGAATTCAGAAACAGAGAAAGTGGTAACCGTTTTTCTATTCGAAACTGAAAAATGTGTGCCGGGTCGCGAAACGTAGAAATTTGATGTCGAAAACGTAACCAATCTTTCATGGATCATGGCTTATCACCAAAGACAATAAACCTAAGGATGTTCGAGTTTTTTTATGAGAAGCTAGGTACGGCATGTACGCACGTGATTACTTCTATGGTTCCACGGTGTTGCTGCGGATGTTGGTCATCTATATTCGTTTTACAGAGGAAAAGCTATGACCTTTCTCCTTTCTGCGTTTCGACTTTAGTAAGTTAATGAACTGCTAGTCAAGGCGAGTGATTTTACGCGATTAGTATTATATAATACTGTTTATAAATCAATATGGGTGGATTCCTGTGGCAAGCATAGATACACTTACCGTGGTAACACCGACGGACTACGATGGAATAGTCACTGTGTACAGGACCGACATGCTGTTCCCAGCTGCGTAATTACCGACATCATGCGGCTTTCTATTATCGTCTAAATCTATGGAACATGTCATTATCTCGATACGAACGTTTTACGTCTCACCGGCGATTTCTTGTGCGTCTTTCCCGTGTTTAAACTGTTTTCCAATCACGAATCATTGCCATGTTGTGGTTTTTTAATGTGGCGTTCGAGAATTTATTACTATGAGTCGGACAATATATTTTTTGGCGTGTGACAATTTATTCCTATCAAATTTGAAACTAAACAAATTTTGAACGCTTTTTTGGAACCATTTATTTTGTAATATTTTCATAGGTTTGACAAACATTTGTTGGCGTTTGGGAGTCTGTTTTTCATTGGGCTTATGTTTTTGGCGTTTACGAATTCATTTTTATCAGTTTTGACAGTAATGTTTCGCGGTTGGGGGGGACATTTAATTTTGAGCGTTTGACAATTTATTTTTCAGATTTTTCATAGTTCTGTTTGCCGACGATGACCCCTATAGCTCATAGCTGCCCATGAGTTTGCTGTTATCTCACACCACTGATCCTATATAACGTATACTAAGGAACGAGTGACAATGGTTATTACCGTAGGTCGTATCCTGTTCAATGTGCACTCTGTAATCACAAGCAAGGTTGCTGAATTGGGGAGTGGGCGACTAGTCCACAATCTCATAAGAAACCCTAGCAATGAAGAACCCGATTTGTATCAGTACTGGGGGACTTGTAAGGGCCACTCCGCCTCATAAGGGGGAATCACTTGTAACGCAATACTAACACGAATTGTGACAAAGTAGTTCACATCTTTTTCTTCCAGGGGGGTCGTGTAGGTGTGGGGTTCGACTGCATCTAGGGTTGGAGGGAGTCCTCTGCCCGCTCATTTTGATGCTGGACGATGTCTGGAAACCCCTCCCCCTCAATCTTTGTGGTACCCTCGGCGAATATGAGGAGGGCGTCATCGTCACCCGCCTCCCGGAGTCACGTGGCAAGAACCTCCCTGAGACCATCGAGAAGAGAACAATTCAACATGTGACGTCAATTATGTCGCTATGTTCGTGGGACATAACGGTCCTTCTTTAGCATGTCCCAGTTGTATAAGCCTCGGTTCAATTCGGCTCTTTTCTCTGTACTCTGTTACCTTACGGTAGGTTCGCTCGAACAGATGATTTAACTCAGAATAACCCGGCTGAGAGGGGTTTGGTTTAATTTGGCGTCATTCAAAATTTTATATACAATTGAAATCCTCTCTCTCTCGAAATAATTCCAATTCGCAACACTCGAAATCCTCCCATAAATCCAATCCTCCACAACATATATCACTTCCCTCGTAAACTTCGCTAAACTACCTTTTCCTCACCAAAGAATATCATTTCTCACAAGCTCAGACTCACCACTCTCTCCTATTTAACTCATACACTATTATTCCTCACTCAGACTCAAATATAATTTCGTACTTACTACTCTACTCACACACAATTTTGACTCTGAAATCATGCGTTGTATGCTAAATATGCATTTAATGCTTCGAATCATTTCCGTTGCACCTTGATTAATTTAGAATCCTTGTGGGGCAACTGCCCCCCCCCCTCCCCATTTTCTGAGATGAAAAATTCAGGCAAAAATCGTGGAAAATTTGGGGCGGAAAAATGCCTTAATTTTTTTTGCAGACTTTCCTCGTAAAATGCCCGGAGAACATGCACTTTTTTTTCGTCGCGCTTCGCTCGCGCCGGTCGTTTCCAGTGACTGACTTGTAATAATTCTGGTAACAAATGGTTCGGTTTCCCAAATTGGACTGATCCCCGTACGCCTATGCTTTTCCCTTCGATCCCACCCAGAGACCTTTCGCTAACCCCTGGATACCACGCAAACATAGCCAGAGTAGAAAAAGTAATAAAGAAATACCAGTTCGGTACTCGGTAAAATCATCTTAGTATGCACAATGACACTTTTTTTGTCTTCTTTACTCAAATCCACACATGGTAATGTGTGCTATTGATCCTTGCAAGTTCCGTCCCCGTCGATATGAGGTTATAAAATGTGAAATTTTCTAGGCTCCGCGCCAACCCATGTGGCCTCCGCTTAGATGGTCATTGCAATCGATGTTTCCCCCCACTTCGGCACGCTCCGACGCCCCGCATCTACCCACACTGAAAGGGAAACTCTCCCAACACTATCCCTCTGTGCCTACCTATAATGCTACGCACTCATCCACCCACGCGATGAAATAGTGAACATAAAGGATAGTCTATTTTGAAGGGTGTCACGTGATTAACGCCGTGTGCATTGAAGAGGTTCGACATTGAGGTGACGTGACCTTTAATCATAAGGACCTTGAGTCCATACACGGATGATGATACGTATCTTTTGCGCTATCTCAAGTGAGAAAGAAGTTCACTTTGTTGTTGCTCTAGCACACACTTTCCTTTCTTTAAAGCCTTTCCCATCTCGAAAAAGGCGAATTGAATTTTGTGATTTGAAGAACAAGATTTGAGACTCACATACGTTTTAACGACTACGAGCGCCTGTGTTAACAGCGTTGTCACTCGTGATACGAGAAAAATATGTAGTGACAAGTTTTAAATTTCTAATTAACAACATTGAAAGAGAAAATATTAAACTACCAGACTAAGTGACTAAATTTTAACTAATTCGAGAGAAGTGCATATTTTTTCAAGATTTTCTAGGAACTCGGTAATAAAGGCCCACTCGTGAAAACTACACCAAATGGCAAAACTAAAGTGACAGGTTGCAATGTTCGGAAAAAGATCACGGAACTTCGTCGGAATTAGAAAACAATTTTAGGAGACACCTAGGATTGTTCTGTTTTATTGCAATAAACATATATACTTGTTCAAAACATATTGTAACGACAGTCTATAGAATTAAATTGTACAGACTACAGAATTCCAAACCGAGTAAAAGCAAGCGATTTCATTGCTCAAAAATCAAATCAGAGTGTCAGAAACGTGGTTCACGTTAAAAACAGGTAATTTCCCCCGATCCGGCTCATTAGAATTACTTATGGGCAAGAACTTGGAAGTTATATCAAAGTCTACGTCGCTTTTGCCCACATTTTGTCTTGTACAAGAAATGACTCAAAAATATTCTTAATCAATTTCTATTGTACATCTTAAGTGAATGGCAATATTTCATCACGTCAAGAATGTACTTGTGGAGATAAAGAAAACATTTACACATTACAGATGATCGCCAAGCGCCCTGGCGTCAAGAACTACAGAAATGTAACCTCGCACTTGAACGCCTACAATACAAGCGTTTCTCCACGTAAAACTAAACTCTCTCTCCTATAAACAGCTATACCCATCTCCACCGCAGAACTACAACCTAAATACATATGCTGGATGGGCTCAGTGGACATAGAAGGACTTCGTTGCCACCCTAAAACTCACTAAACCTCCTGAACAGTGATTGAATAATGCTACAGAGTGTGAAGCCAAAAAAAAGGAGCTGGCTTAAATAGTGGTTCAAAAGCAGGTTCTATTAAGGTCATGCACTCTAATCTAACTGGTCAACTGACCCAGAATGGATCAGGAGGGAACGATTTTTGTGTGGGGTCGAACTGACCCATATCAGGTTAAAGTCAAACCACACCATGGTTAAACTGGACCCAACATACGGTCTGATTCCCTATTGACCCAGTTTTGGGTCAACAAACTGTAATTATAGCGTGCTTGCGCGTGCAGTGGTATCCAGGTATAACCTTATGTCAGCAAACAATTCTCTCCCCATCTATTCTGCAAATTGGTAACCTAGTCTTGCAAGAATCGCCAGGATGGGATATCACCGACATCCCCTTTAAACCGGTGGTTGGCACAGTTGATAGAGCCTTTCACCCGGGTTTGATCCCAGTCGGTCTTCACCGAAGATGGAAAATGGTACTGTTGCCTTCCCCATAACGCTCAGCACACGGGAATTTAAGCAGGGCAAACGAGGGGTAGGCAATTTGCAAGCCGTCTGCGTGTGATTACTCCACCCCCACATTGAGGTCCGCCAAGAGGCATGCCTTACGCCCTGGGTACCTGGTGAGGAATTCACAGCTGACAACAGGTGCAGTATCCCGTTCTGCAAGCATCCTTGCTGGCCCATGAATAATAGGTTGGATCCTCTGGCCGCCAGTAATAACCATTTTTTTTTTACTTGCCCTCACATCATAAATACACAAAATTGATCCTTTCACTCCAAATCGTCCAAATTTAGGTCATTCGATGTAGGCAATAGACTAAATGAATGTATTCTTTCAGTTGGATCTAAATTACGAAATAAAAATAAAAACGTTGTAAGGGGGGGATTAATTGCATTATGTTCACGCTCAGATTTTTGGTATCAGTGGTGTTAAGGCCCCCATATACAATAAATTTTCTCATCATTAATTAATTGTTCAATCAATCGACTCAGAATTGACGGACAAAATTGATCGTGTGCGGGATTTGCCCGGGAGAAATTGACTGTGAATTAATTGAAATATATAATATATGATCATATTGATTAGGCGACATTGAAGAGAGAAACCGATTGCAAAGTCATGTTGGCAAATTTATGGAGCGAGGCTTGCAAGAGCTAATAAACACAAGGCGTTGCTTCAGAGGTACAAGGGAAATTTTTCCGGCGCTGCATCTCTCAAAAAGAACTAAAAACCAATATTCAAAAGTTCATCATACAATGCAGTGTTTCATTCCTGTGAATTGTGAAGCTCATCGTCCCTTAATTCCTTGAGCAACCGGGCTGATTCGATTGGAAAGGAAGAAAAATGTTTTTCAACCACTTCCCCCCCCCCCTTTTTTTTTGGCTTTCGGAGTATCTCCAGGGCAACCACTATTGCCGGTGGGATAGATCCTCCCATTGCAAAGATCTCAGTCAGTCTGTAATTGACACTACAAGCTGAAGGAAAATTGAGAGTGTTTGTAGGGAACATCAATTAAGTGAATCAATTAATTGACATACAAGAATCGACCAACAATTGATGCGTGTCTGGGGGCCCGTGGGGCCTTCACGGAACCCTGTGTCACTACGGTTACTGTGCTTGTGTCTTCCAGTATGAGTTGGAAGGTTCCGTCCAGGGGTGAGGTATGGAGCTGTTGTACAAACGTG
Organism: Sclerodactyla briareus; assembly: GCA_026419785.1. NCBI lineage: Eukaryota > Metazoa > Echinodermata > Holothuroidea > Dendrochirotida > Sclerodactylidae > Sclerodactyla > Sclerodactyla briareus. The sequence continues at coordinate 312,309 of JAODTK010003666.1, forward strand.
ACGACCCTGTAACATTTGCATTTATAGGACGATCACCACAGTCAATAACGAAACGTTGTTCACGATTATCGAGTAGTATGTGTACGTCAACTATAAGAACCCTGCAGGAAGCGATGCGACTTTGTGCGATTTTCTGTCATGCCTGAAAAATGTAATGCCCTGCTACACAGGTCGAGGAAGAAGAAACGTATGATGGGAGAAAATGACTACAAGATATGTCCCGAATGAGGCTGCGTAGCTATGCATGGAGGACATGATGGAGCTACAAGAATCACGTCAAACCAGGTAGTATCTCCGAAGAAAAATAAATAAAAATTTATAGAAATGAGATGGCCCAGTGAAGGATGAAGTTTAGAGAGCAGACGAAGAGAAGAAGTATTGCAGACCTCTGACCGGAGTTCTCCATAAGGCTAGCGCTAACTCGCATCCCTGATTCAATCTCTGACAAAGAAACGCAATCGATTCTAAGCGATACGAACAGCGAATATACCTTACACCTTTACAATATATATTGCTGGATGTGCATGGCATGGAGGTGTGGTACGGTACCTTCTATAAAACTATTTCGGGGGATGAGGACCGAGTCACGAGTCAAGGTCTCAACAAGGGAAGGGGAGAAGCAGGAAACTGATGAAATGTTCAGTGAACCCTTGGTTGTCCAATGTTCGTTTTGACTCAGACGACCCTTGATCTGACCCATTAAACAATGGATCACTGTTCTTACAAATGAGGGGCCCACCACATTCCAAGCGTAAGTAAGTTTGAGCTTCCAATAAGGCTGAGTTATCGGATCGGAAATAAAAAAAAAATGGACCATGAACACTGATCAAATGACAATTCTCATGATTGCGAGAGGAAACTGAAGTAACCAACGATTTTTTGGAACTCTCCAATTTGGGGTGTGCGGTTTCGAAATGCCGTCTTTTCACAGTGTTAGACTGGCAGTCTCTCGTGTAGTCAGCGCGGCTTATGATAAATTGCTAATTAGTTGCGCCGCCCTCTATTTATTTGCTTTATGATCTGCCGCACGGAGCGACTTGGGAATTCTGGTTTCGTGACGTCATAATTTTTAAACTTAATACCTCAAAATAGTCATCCCCAACTCGGCTACTTGGGATATGAAATAATTTAGTAGTTGTACCATTCTGCTGCCCATTAGCGGAGATATCGTGTATCTGCATGAATAAGTATTACCATTTAAAATCAAACTTGCGAAACACTGGTAAAACTTTCAGATAGAGTAACGCATATCGCCACTCCATTTGAGTAGCACTGTACATCACGCTGTTGTGTTACAACAGGCTACAACTAGAGCACCCAATGTTATGTCCTCTCTGAACGCCTATCGTATTCGTGCAAGCTTTGTCCCCCGTTTCACACCCGATTTACACCCATCCAACACACCGCAATACTGTATACTGGCGAGCGTCGGTTTATCAATTTATCTCAGTGAGCCAAAGAAACGTTCTTTAAAATGGATATTGAACCGTCTTTTTCTCCCTCTGGATTGCAGTGACTACATTATGGATCCAATGATTGGTCTAATTTTCATAGTTGATTCGAGCGTTGGTGTCTTTTGAAGGGATTTGAACGTATTTTCTCCGTGAAATGTGGTAGTCAACCGTAAGATCTCTAGGCTAACTGTGGTCACTACCAGTACAATTTTGTAGTACGCTAGGCTCCTGGCTCGTCATTGTCCGGCAACTGAACATAATAGACGTCACATGACATGAAGCCTGTGTTTTGACATATTTTTTTACTGTTAGGATTTAACGTGAACTCCCCAGAACTGTTCAGAAGCGTTTCAGGTTCAGGTACTACTGGTTTTCATTTGCGCAAAAGGTTGAAGAAGGTGCAGGTGCTTTTTTACTCCAGAATTAAAAGAGTATCCTACGAAATGCTTTTATTTCGAGTTCTATGCAAAATCTGATTCGTCAGTGCGATACCTACCTGTCAGTGCTTAAAAAATAAAATTTCCGGCTAATCTTCAGCTATTGTCTGAGTAAGACACACATCGTCACGAGGTCCTGCAGTGTTGCAATATAGCACACTTACAATGAGACCATAAGTATATTTTATCAGGGCCCTTACTCCACAAGTATTATGATGGACCAGCTCTCAATGTTTCACTTTTCTTTAGGGTGAATTCATTCTTGGGAGGAGTTCAATGCTTAAGTCTTTGTTGTTTCCGATGTGGTTTCCAACATTATACATTCATCATGTAGTACATATAACATGCTTTATTGTTTTTCTTCTCTTCATTTTTTGGTGTTTCGATTTGTTAATGTCCTAAAGAAAATATTATCTTAATGATACTGTACCCCTTTCTAGGAGGGACGATCTATTGAAAGTTTAACGTCTGTTTCCCTATCATCTGCTTGGATCTGCATGAATAATAATAATCATCTGAGTAGACAGAAATTGTGATTGCCAGAGTCACAAGCCAGTCTACTTTGCTATAGGTAGAAAAAATCTGTTACTGAGAACCGTTTGGCTCTAACTTGTGGCCACCAGCAACTATAGGTTCGTGGACCCCTAAAATACCCCCTCTGTGCTAAACCTATCTGATTGGCTGTAGATTTTGTTGTATTTATTTGATATTTCTCCTACCGGTCTGGTTATGGGATAATTCCCCACCTGTAAGGTCGATTAGTTTGGCCCCGCCACTGACACTCCTCTGTTGAGCTAAACCAAAGACTTTGCGTGCATACTATTAGTAATCCACATTGAACCGTGTATCAATGAGACCTTCTTGTTTCCATGTATTTCAGTTTTTTACCTCCGCTGACCCCATTTTCCATCTGTTACAGACGATGGTTATACAACACGTGTCCAATGTAATAACGACGACGGATTTCAGTTGAACCGCTGTTGAACGTCGAGGTCTGGGACTATATTCGTTTTATACCAGACAAGCCGGTCATTGGGGCGAAGGTTTGGACCTGTACTACGTCCTACTACCGAAGAGGAACATAATCTGTGTATTCGAAATACTTTATGTGTTGCGACCCGGGGTTATAGGTCTAGTCCCCCCCCCCCTTTCCCCGCCATTCCCCGACTCTGCCCGTGGTTTTTACGCCGCTGATTTTGTCATGTATATACAGCTTGAAAGATTCCGATTTCGAGGGAATTATCGTATCGTTTGTTATTCAATCCCCGGTTTATTTACCGCAGTCAGTTAGCATTCCTTTATTAAACCGTGTTGCCGCTTTAAACGGTTTTATAAGTTGTTAATCATTGTGCACTTTTTCACTAAGATATAGAATAGGATGACATAGACCGAACATCTTCACCTTCATCAGTTCAGTGTGCATTTCATTTACTATCCACTTCATATATTGCGAAGCCTTCTGATTGTAATTTGTTTAATATTGCATGTCTGGGTTTTACACTCGTTAATCATAATCATCTCAAGTGAAAGTGGTGAGACAGGGTAACTTTTTGATTCATTTGACGGAGTCCGAGAAATCAATGCGTTATGACAGAGTGATGTAATTTCCAAACCTGTATACACAAAAACTTACTCTGATCACTTACATGGGTGGTGTGACCAGGTTGTAAGTTTGGTGGTAGTTTCATAAATCACTGCGCGTCTGAATTCCTGGTTTTTCCATAATATGAGGCTGGTTTAAATGTGTTTTGTGTGTTTTTTCACAGTGTTTTACGGTATGGGCTATCACAATTTGTTAGGATCCAATATTACCAAAAATAAACAAATATTATTGACGATTACTATCGCCATATTTTCGTTATCTTTTACTACTTTTTTGTAAAATTTTTAGATATGTTTTTTTTCCTTTCAAACTGTCGTTTACGCGCTTTTATTTTTATTATAAAATCGTTCAATTGTATACACTTCTCATTTAGAGCTGGCGTGCCATGGCATGCATTATATTGTTCTTCTAGTGGCGTTCCTTTGTAAATGGGCATAGATGATGCATTAAGTATTTTATATTCATCGTTTGTTTTTTGCTTGCATAATTTGTATCTCGCCTCTTAGTTAATTTTTCATGTTCATTGATCTAGTTCATACACACTTGAAAATGGTGTGTATCTGGTAGCAACCTATCCCGGTGTTGTGTAGAGGAATTGGCACATCATTGTGTATATCTGCCACAATGTGTGTAATTTTTACACGCAACTTGTTACACAATGTCATTCTTACGCAACACCGTGATAGGTGTGCTAGTTATATACATAGTGTTGTGTAAATTATGCACAATTTTTTTAAGATGTACGTCACAATTGCTTCCGTTTTAGCCACTAATAATGCTCTATAATGGGGAGCCATTTTCCTATTCATTAATATTTGAGAAAAATCGATGAAAAAAAACCTGAGAGTATAAACGAATTATCGCCGAAATCTGACCATTTCGTTCTCATGTGCTCTTCAATAAGTCCCTTCGTGGCACGTTGTACAATAGCTCCTTCTTTGGTACGCAATTTACTGGGGCTAACTCATAGACCGCATTTGTAACGTTACTGTTAAAGTTAATAGTTGTGAACGGTATTCGCATTTCTACCGGTAGCCAATGATTTCTCTATAGTCTTGGTGTTAAGTGTCTTTCCTGGGCCAGCAACCTGCAACTGTATCATATAGTGTATGCTGAACCACTGTGTTCATGGGGGTTGGACCTATGTTATTCTCATATACATTCCCTTCGTGCCGCGTGGTCAGTAGGTCCAGCTTGTACGAAAACAGCATAGTGTAGTGTGAGCAGTTTTTGAGTTCAGTTTCAGGTTCAAGGTTTATTTAAGTTTCAGGTTATTTACCACGCTAGATAAAAAATAAAATATTTCTTTTCATAATTACTGTTCCTATGCATACAACATTAAACTATTCAATTGCAGTATGGTTACGTTGGAGATGCGTGATGGTTCCAGAGTGGAGGACTTAGAAAATAAGATAAACTTTCTAGTCTGGACCTGTACTCACTTAAATCAGAATCAAATAGCTTAAGAGTACGAGTCACGAAAGCAGAATTAAGGGTTGGGGGGGGGGGGGGAATCGACTGTCCATCGGTAAAAGCATTCCATAGCTTGGTGAGAGCTGTGTCCATAAGGGTGTTGAGTACGAACCAGCTGCATGGCTGAATCAGAGCGAAGAGTACGGGGCTTGGGCGGTACACTTCAACGAGTTCTCAAGAGGTACCGCGGTGATAACCCATATAACCATTCGTACGTTAAAGTGATACCTTGAAAGTATTCGATTTTTTTCTACCGGTAGCCAGAATTTCCTATAATATTGGTGTTGTGATCTCCTTCCTTTCTGTGTCCAGCTATGCAACTTACTGTAATCAGATGTTGTATGCCGAACCACTGTGTAAGTTTGACCTATGCTATTCCTTCATAATAATATATCTGACTTGCCCATTCTGTAGAAAATAGCCGTTTTTAACATTATGTTGACTTGAAAACTCCCTTTTGAAATACAAATAATTTGAGAGCTTTTCACTCACTTGGGACGCCCACAATGCCGTTCCGTATGGCTATGATCCCCCTCAGAGCTATGACATAGTTGATATATTACCGAGTGTATGCTGGAGTTTACCCAACATGCACATTAACAGTTTGTGCACCGAATTTGAAAAACTCTGGCCCGGTCGAATTGTCTTCTAACGACAATTCTCGACGACGATAATAGATATGTATTTCATCGATGTGAAGTATCTCCAAATAACACTAACATTTTGAACAACAGTCCGCTCCCCTTAATTGTCCCGATCCCCCCCCCCCCCCAACTCCAACCCTTTTTTTGGTAAATTTTCTGGCTGATTGAATGGGAAGACTGTGTAAATCGTGCCTCCTTTGCATTGTGACAAAATTTAAAATAATTCAGCCGCATTGAATTGGAATCATAAAATATCTTGAAAAAAAAAGGAAAAAAATATAAGATGAAAACATTCCCCGGAGTTCCCCCGGAGTTTTAGATTTGTGTTTTGTGACTATTTAGGCTGTGAAAAATATCACGATTTTCGGCAACTCAAAACTGGAGATATTTGCGGAGAATCATTAAAAAAAATCTGACGGGCACGCACGCACACACCTAACACACGCGAATACCAGGACACACACATTAACGGACTTTTCGAGTGAATCGCATCGCTGGACGCCCAGCACCCCTGGGTTCTTCGTCACCGGGCACCCCTCAGTAGATAGTTTTCAACCATCAAAAGTTACCATAGTAAGGCCGGCAACCAGCAAAAGTAAATATAGGTGAGATGGTAAAACGTACCACAATATCTTCCATCCGGTCCTTCAGTACCATGAGATGGCACGACTCGGTAAGAGTGGCCGGGACAGAATCTTACTAGTGGCGCACTGCAAAACTGTTTGTTCAATAGAAAACTGTAACACTGTACGATACATTAACTTAACAGCATAAAAACCATTGATATATGACGTTATTCAATTGTTAATTTTTTTGTTACTCGAAATATCGTTAGCACATCTTTCCATGTTTAGAATCGATTGGCACGATATTCTTGTCAGGCTGTTGTGTTCGATTTCGCGTAATATATAATGTTATTGGCAGAGCACGGAATACATATGTAAATAGAATCAATATTATCTTTCATGATCATTTACAATCCTCATATTATTTACTGAAGCCATAGCGGGCCTTGATGTAATGCGCAGTACGGTACGTGCCTCATACTTCATTTCGTGCGCACGCGGGTACCGTTTTCACGTTTTTTTCGTATGATACGCCGTACGTAAGCGTAGTGAACTTGTGTATTGACTGCTTCCATCTACGCGCATTGGTGACTGATCGAAGTGGGTATGAACAGCAGAAAAACATACCTGCCTGCTTTCCTTCTTCTTTCTACAATCTGCAGCTTTTAAGTATATAATCAACAATCAAAGCTCTTTTCATTTCTCTTCCTCAGCTGGCCTCGTCATAGATTTTAACCTTTGGGCCCAGTCTGACCCCCTGGAGTGGAGGCATGGGCACACGACCTTCCTCGACCTTTGATTTTACACAAGCATGGTCTTTCGGGACAAGTCGTTTCCCCTTTCTCGCCCCTCCCCCCCAATGTTCTTATTTTATTTATTTTTTTAACAAAAATCGTCCGCAGCCGGAGCGGAAAATCTGGAAGAAGGCTAAAGGTGATGTTTCCCCGAACTCTGAAAAATCATTACAGTGCTATAAGGTGAACACTGTATACCAACTTACAGGAAGCCAGGACATTTTCTGCTTTTCCCTCCCTTCCCCCCCCCCCTTCTTGTGTTGACAGTCTCGTGTTTTTAAAACCCATGGGGCTACCATCTAATTATAGAGGCACGGATAGGCAATGAATGTAACATTCAGAGAAAATGCCCTGTACGATTTACACGCGACTAGCCCTGCATTCGTATGTCTGTATGTGTAACATTGAATCAGCAACATACATTTCCTTTAGTCAGTTGTTTCCTCGGGGTTTCCCCTTCTAAGGTTGTTAACATTACTCACATAAGGCTCAGGAAAGCTACCTTTTTTTAGGAGAATTGCAGTTTATAGTTTAAAGTTGCGGAGACAGAATCTAGTTAGAGCAACATGGGACCACCATGTGCATGTAATAGCAACCCAAGGTTCCTCCAAATCGCACTTCGAGCGGGTGTGTGGGGGGGGGGGGGGATTTTTGCTTCCAGTATATAGGTACTGGGCGCTGATGCCCAAAGTCGGTTGTGCATGCCCCGCACGTAGCCGATGCAATGTTACAAAACAAACATAACGTATTGTTGTATATCTCCCGTTCACATAGCATGCAATCCAGTATAGGAGCATTATCATGAATTGTCCAGGGCCAGAGGTTTTTACCAGCCGTGTGCCTGTTGTGCAACGCCCTGCAAGAGTGTGAAACATTCTGTCAGCTTCTGGAAAAGTGCAATCGGTTTCATTTCATACGTTGAATAATTGATAGCCCTCACTGGTTTTTCCTGACAGTGTTATTGAGATATCTTGACACCCCCCCACACCATGCTGCCTACGTTTCACAACCAGTAAGACAAATCAAATTTTAAGACCACCCCACCTCCTCTCGTTTCGTTCACCTAGAAACGTATGTCCGATTTTTTTTTCAAAACTCCCGCTGGAGGTGTCATAGCTTGATTTACATTGGTCATAACGTGATGTGAGTAGAACGCCAACGACTGACAGAGACTGACTAGTGGTACATGTGCATTGGTCACGATTATCTGACCAGGGGCACCAGAAACTTCCCCGTTTCATCAAGCTCGATTTTTGCCCAGCAGTCGTGAGGCCGGGACTCTGCCTCAACGTTGATTTTGATGCGGGATTGGATTCCTTTCCTATCCTCCCTCACTTCGCCACATTCGCCACACAAATCCTCGGATATCGCGCTGGCAGGACCGTCTTCAGCCCGTTCATATTCTTCACCTGCGTTTCTTTTTCTTCTTGGGAATATGGAGCGCCATCGTCCAATGATCTCGTCAACCGTTGGTCCTTCGGTATGGGCCGTCGATGGTTGGAGCCGGAGGGAGCCGCCCGTTGGGACGTGGATGGATGCAGCTATATTTTTATCTGTGTGAGTTCCAGGCTGTGCTCCAAGATTAAGTGGAGCATAGTAAGTGGAGTTTGCGGAGTGAGTGGGTTTTGCAATCAATATATTAGCCAAACATCACATATCCGTCGAATAAATATATATATATATATATATATATAATATATATATTTAAATATATATATATATATTATAGTATATATATATAGATATATATTATTATATATATATATAGATATATTACCTAATATTATATATATATATGATATATATTATATATAATATCATATATACTTTATATTATACTACATGTGCAATCGAGGAAGATGTCAAAAACTACCACCCCGCACGGAATTCAGAGATAACCTCAGCAAAAAAAACGATAGGGGACAAGCCATTGGCCTCTGAAAACATCCGCAACGATATAGTCATGAAGCCTTGCGACAAAGGCTCTGACCGTGAGGGGCTATGAGCACCGGAATTATAGAATCGGAAAGCAAAAGTCTATTGGGCAACCCGTACATTATCAGCACTGGATCCGACCCCCATCCAGCAAATTGCTGCCCAGATTGAAACAAACCATAGAGAAAATGGTATCCCAAGGGCCATTAGCCCCAAAGTCGGCCCAAACTGCCTCAATCGGAAACCCAAGCCAGGAAGGTTTTACTTCCTCCCAAAATCACAGGTGGCACCCATGGCAGACCTTAATTTCTGGCAACAAAGGAAGGATACAGAGGAAAACTTTCCAAATCGTGGACGTCCTGATTCAGCCCGCCCCCTCGTTCCGTCCCTCCCGTCTCACGTCAAGGACAAGGACACACTAGGCTGCATCAATAAAAAATTGAAAGATCAAAGATCTCCCCTGGCATGCGCACATTGCTGGCAACCCTGGAGTTTCTGCTCGTATACCAATATCACTCAAACGGAAGGTATATAGAAGCCTGTACTTCGGCTAGTTCGAACCAATTTCCTGGTAGGACACCAACCAAAGCGATCTTGCGGAACTAATGCACGTCATCCTAAATTGCAAACAATTTGGGTGTTTGGTTGCTCAACATTACCTGCAGTTAAACGGACACAGCAATGGGCCCACTAAAAGGATCATTCGTTCGCTAACCTGTTCATGGGAAAACTTGAGAGAGATCTCTATCGACGGCCCTGAGGCCATTGTGGGCTCCGTTATATTGAGATGGACTCTTCATTGATATGGACCCACGGGGAAGAAAAACTTACCTCGTCCATCGAACAAATCAAAGCATTACACCCATCTATCACATTCACTGCAGAATTTTCAAAGGACAGAGTCCAATTCTTTGACACCACTGTGACGTTGAAAACGGGTCACCAAACAGACTTGTTTTTTTTTCACAAAACCAACGGACATGCACAATTTCCTACTCCCTAGGCAGTTGTTCACCCACCCCCTGCCCGAAGACAATTCCTTCAGTCAGCTCTTCGTCTGAAACCATTTGCTCCTCGATGCTGATTTCGAGTCCCGTGCCAACGCACTTTCAAAAGACCTCCAAAGAGCAGTATTTCCGGAGTTCCATTGAAGAGGCCCTTGAGAAGGCTATAAAGACTCCGCGAATGAAACTACCTCTGACGTACAAAACTCGTCAATCCACCTCCATAGTAACCACTCGTCTGTGATACCATCCTCCCTCCCACCATTAGCCACTCCCGATTCACAAGCATTTGCCCATCCTTCAAAGTCAGGAACGCCTAATCCGTGTTCCCGGAACCCCCGGTTGTGCCTACGCAAAACTCGAATCTGCGTGCATTCTAGTCACGCCAAATTTTCGGAGCAAGCCGAGCGCAAACAAACACCGGCGGCAGCCGCCCCTGCCCATCCACTGGCAACCGTGCAAACTTGTCGATCGCACGAACTTGTTTCAAAAGTTTCCAGACTCCCGCGTATTTCCGATTCAACAGGTATTGGATTTCGTCTCCGAATATAAAACGTCTCCTAATTTACTGTACCTCTTCGGATTTCATGTACATCGGGGAAACAAAAACACGCTGAGGGAGCGAATTACCAACACCGGCGCCACAAGACCCAAAACTTAGCAGCCGGTTGCTAAGCGTTTCAACATTGTCGGTCACTCCATTGAAAACCTGAGAGTGATTTGCATCGACCAGGACCAAATTGGTCCACTAAATCCCGCAAGCAAAGAAAAATTATTGGGATTGAACCTGACAACGACTACACATTTTGTCTGACATTCGAAGACCTCCATCACAAAAGAGATAATGGTACCACTCGGCACCCCTCTCTATTTTGCCTCTTGTCAATCACCAAGGCGCGAAATTGGGGGGCTTCATTAGTATAATCCTGCTGGGGATTATCTCCTGTCAATCACTGAGGCGCAAATTGGCCTCCTCCAGTATAATCCCCACAGGGATTATCCCCTGTCATCACAAAACACTAACTAGCCTCACCCCACCATTGTGCCTAGGCCTATAAAGTCTCAGCCGTCCTCTCTTCGATTTATCTTATTTTTAAAGAACTCCAAGAAAGAAAACCCCAGGCCCACATCAAATTCTAACCATTGACAGCACCAACTCTAATCATCTACGCCCAGAGGACCACCATTCTTATAGTATCCTGCTACAACCCTGGACCAGAACTCCGCCTTTCGGAAACCCCACCCAGAATCCTTCAAAACAGAAACCGCCCACCTTCCCCGTATGGATTTGTGCGTTGATCCGATACGAGACTAAGGGAGATAAAACGAACTCGAAGACATGGGGTCACTATCATTCTACGTTGCTCGACTCAAATCTCAGCTAGCTAGGAGAACCCACTTGGGAGTTAAAGTGGGCTGTTGAGGGAGGACGATAAACAAGAACTTTTGAGTAATAACGTCATACTAGGATATACCAGGCACAGGATTGAAGACTATAGGCGCGTACCCCCAGATCACCCATGCTACAAATGCCAAGGCTTCGGCCACACCGTTAACAATTGTAACCAAGAAACTAAATGCCTAGGATGTGGGGGGTGGGGGGGGAGAGGGACACAAGCATAAGGATTGCCCCAATCTCAAACGCGACAAAAAATGAGCCACTGTGGGGGGGGGGGACCCCATCGCCCTCTACAAAGGCTGCCCAGCTCTCATCAAGCCAGATAGGATAAAGCCAAATCTGTGCCCCCCTCTGTTTCCTCCGCCCCCGTCCTATGCCAGCGGTTGGTATCAGTGTACAACAATTCGATAAATCTGACCTCAAAAAAATCATCACCTACACCGCTGACCTACTCCAAACTGTTTACGCAAACAGAAAACTGTTAGAGGGACCGCCAGTGACATAACACAATATGCAGTCAATCTTGCCCTTCTTCCCTTAACACCGCCATCGACGGCAAGACCCTCTGGGAAGCCATCAGCCACCTGTTCCCAAAACCCCAGCTCCTTCGGAGCTCACCTCCCTTAGCACTCATCCCTTTCCTCCCTCCTGAATGGCTGTCCCCCCCCCCCCCCCACGGCACGATCTCCCTCCTACATCTTAATATAAACTCTGTTAAAGCTAAGGTATACCCCCCTTCGCAATAGCTTAATATGGCTGAACCCGGACATCTTCTTTCTAAATGAAACCAAACTCGCCTCCCGGAAATTCCATTCAATCCCTAACTCTCTTATCCTACCACAATGTCTCTAGTACTAACTGGCGTCCTTATTGGAGTGATAAGGGGCTATCCGCTACCTTGAACACTTCCACTCCTAACCTGACTCAATCCATAACATAAACCTTCCCACTAAATACAAAACCTGCATTGAGGTCACCGGTTACTATACCCCCCCCGGTAATAAAGTTAACGATTCAATCTTTTGTAATGTAATCTAAGTCTATCATAATCGGTGACCTCAACCTCCCTCACAAAGACTTTGGCTGCGGTAGTACTACTCCCCCTGGGAGACATCTTTAATACTCTTGAAAGGAATGGGCTTGCTGTCCTCAACGGGGGGGGGGGCGGGGGGGGGGGGGGGGGGGGGGGGTGGGGGGTGCCATACTATACTAACGGGACCCCAGGACCCCTTAAAGAGGAGCTCCTTGACCCATCATTGCTTGCCCTGAATCTGCTGCTAATCATATCACCCCCTATATCGTGAAGATCCCGATCTCAGTGACCACTCCTAGTTTTTGTACACTTTAACTACTGATTCTGTGCCCCGCCCTCTATTCCCATGCCCCACCTCCTATAGAGACCCTATGAAACCAACTGGGCCCTTTTTGAGGATCCATCTACACCACTTTCCAGAAATTAAACATGATTCGACCAATCTGATAATTCTCCCAAATATAGATGTAATTCCCAAAGGATTATTTCCTCCATCCGCTCCTCCTTCGAAGCTAGCTGCCCCTTTCTTCTGGGAGATAGACAGACCTTGAAAATCAGCAAGCCCATCCTTAACCTAATCGAGCCAGGAAAACTCAGAAGACATATATGAAAATCGTAACCCTGCTACCAAAAGGACTATGCTGCCTTATTCCATATCACGAATAAATTAAAATTCAGAAAACTATTTGCTTGGAAATTTTCCTGCCACAACCCAAATAGAAAGATGACCCCAATGCTTTTGAAAAAGTCAACTCCCTTTAAACCCCCCACCCGAAGAAAAACTCTACCCTTACTAACCTCATGATTTGCCCGGCACTTCCCCGCGACCCCCAGGATCAGTAAACCTCTTAGCCTCTACCTTCAAAAAAAATTTTACCCCTCCTTATGACCCCAATTTTGACACCGATCTAAATCGGACTCACAACTTCAATTAATGAAAACTCCCCTAAACGATACCCATAATTAGTCCCCTAAACTCCATAACCTTACAACCCATTACTCTTGGTGAAGTTAGGAATTCTTAAGCAAACTAAACCGTCTTCTTCTCCTGGCCCTGATGGGATTACTTATGTCTTCTTAAGCATCTCCCAGAGTCCGCTCTACTCACCCTTGCAAGCTTCTTCCCTGGTCCTCAATTGCTGGTTATTTCCGGCCCCCTGGAAACTGCCGAAACTATCTTAATTCCTAAGGCCAATCAATCCCCCCTGTACCCTTCGATTACCGCCTATTAGCGTGTTATCTTGTGTTCGGATCTTGAGAGGGACAGTTGGGGGGGGGGGGGGAGGGCTTCGGGAGTCCTGGAACATGAGGATTCTTTTCAGAGTACCCAAATAGTTTCAGGACAGGGGCAGAGGACTACTGGCCTCTTCAGTCTCACCGAGAAGCACAAAATTAGGCTTGAAAGGAATCTCCAGGACCCTGCTATCTTTCTCGATGCTGAGAAAGCTTTGACCAATCCTGGCATAAAGCATTAAACTTAACTGGCAATCCTAACATCCCTTTCAATGTAACCAATCTGCTTGCTCCTTCCTCGATAATAGGAAAATTACCATGTTACCATAACAATCATGTGGCCCACTCTTTTAATCTCGTGCTGGGAAATTTCCAAGAGTCTGTCTCTTCCGCCCTCTACTTTATATATTATTGTAAATGACTGCCTAACTAAAACCCTGTAACATCAGTATTTCCCAATTCGCTGATGACAGTGGCCTCTGGACATCCTCTAGTGAGAAGTTAATATTAGGAACCTGCAAAGATTGATCTCCGGTGTCTAGAAAATTGGTGCAACTATGGAGAATCAAGATCAACCCTCAAAAAAATACAAGTTCATTAGGTTCACCGTAAACAAGAAACACACTCCTAGCACGATCATTCTATTTCCCTTTAACCCCACCATTAGCTTGGTCCCTCCGTGACATTCTGGGGGTTGATCTTGTACACACCTTTCTTTAAAGATCATATAAACAGGATCCTGCGCTAGCTTGGGGCCGTATTATTTCCCGTAGGGACCCTTTGTAATAACCCTACCTAATACCTCAGTTGGAACCGGTCTGTTCATTTATAACTCCCTAATCCGTCAAGTCTGGAAATGGCAGTATCGCCTGCTCACATTTATCCTTTCATAGGGCTAAACTGGAAAAGGATCCTAAAGAAGATTAGGGAGCCGCCATAAAGGCCCACAGCTACGCCCCCTCTCGGCAGATTCTTCGTGCGGCAGTTTCCCCTTCCACTCTGGGAAAGGTACCTCCTTCTAAACAAAAAAGCCCTAGTAAAACTTCTTCTTCTGAAGCCGCATGGGATCTGGCCTTAAAGTACCTCTCTACCGCAGCCAAACACTCAAAGAAAATCATCCTTAGACGAATATTTCAGGAAACAACAAACTGCTCTACTGGAACGGTGCAGGGGGGGAGGGTGGGCTAGGCTCTCTAGTCGCCCTACTCTGTTTTTCTTTTGGTGTTCTTTTTCATTCCCCCTCCTCCAGCCTTCCCTTCGGGCCTAAGGTTTTTCCATTGGCCGACTTCGGTCGGTAGTACTTTTTTTTCTTTTCTATACCGGCCTCTCCCCCAGTGGTCGTTTAGCCACACCCAATTTCAAGTGGGTGGTAAGGGGAGTCGTTTTTATTCCTTAGGAATCCCTTTTGGGTGGGCTGAGGATGTGTTGCGGGGTTTGCTGGTCAGAGGATTGTGAGTTAATACGCTCCGGCCAAACAGTACGGCCAGCGGCCCCCGCCACAGCCCCTTTATTGGGTGGGCACACCAGTTCCAAATCCTTCCCTTCCTTTCATCCCTTCAAATCTAAAATAAAAAATTTAAATATTTCCCCATTAATATAACTTTACCTAATATCTAC